>VWPU01009947.1:0-23624 GCA_013398955.1 Callaeas wilsoni | reverse complement strand
CGCCAAAGGGGAAAGTGCCTGTGTTGAGANGGCACGGCGCCAAAGGGGAAAGTGGCTGTGGTCGAGGCAGTCGTTACTGGGCTTTTTGGTTCTGATTGTTGTTAATGCCAAAATTGTTGTTGTTTTTGCCTCATTAGATATACTAGTAAAGAACTGTTATTCCTATTCTCATCTCTTTGCCTGAGAGCCCCTTAATTTCAAAATTATAACAATTCAGAGGGAAGGGGGTCCACATTATTTTTCCATTCCAAGGAAGGCGTGTGCCTCCTTTAGCAGATACCTGTCTCTCAAACCGAGACAAGACCCCACCGGGACGTCTTCTGCAAGAGCTTGAGATGGGTATTAGGAAGGATGCTGCATAATAATGTATACCTGGAAACTTCACATTTGCATTTCACACTCCCCCATACACTCATATGGACCTTTTCCCAATTAGCTTAACTTCTGTCTTGACAGAACCAAGACAGCAGGAAATATCCTGAATGTCAGGGACTTAAAATATCTTCAGAGCACGGCTAGATTCTGACCACAGCTGAGGTATCTAAATTATACTTTAGAGGAGATAAATTATATAATAATAGATAATAACAAATGTAAAGTTTTTCGTAATTAAAAATGCAATTTACCTTCTTAGCCAGAGTGAATATAAGCTTGTATTTTCTTCTTTACCATTAATGTTCTGCCAATTAATGTACTAGGTTTCTATAATTATCAACCCTCCTTTCATTATACTAGTGGCTGACCAAATGTTCAGATACACACTGACACCTCGGCCCACAACTTGCCCCTCGATTTATCAAATAGTGGCAGCCAAGGCTCTGCCTGTTGAATAAAGATGGAGTGACTAAAGGGAGCTCTGGAGATGCTGCTGTTTGCGACAGAAAAAATAAATAGCTGCAGCTTTGATCTGAGCAGTTACCCCTGTGCACAGCACACTCGTTAATTATATCTAATGGCGCAATGCAGCAGACAGATTTTAAGAAACTTTTTAACAAAGTTTGGGAGCCAAGTGCTTGTAATTTTGTGATCTGTGCACAGGGCTAGACAGCTTCTGGAAATATGCAACATATTCCTGAGATCTCCTGAAATATCCTCATGGTCCTGGCTCTGAGGTGTGCTGGGACAGGGCTGAGCACTGCTGCCCACACACCTCAGACCATCAGCAGCACTGCAGGGCTGCCTGGCTCTGCCTCCTGGGTCAGGAGCACCGTCCCCTATCGACTCGTTGTATTGAATGGCCAGGTCAGAGAGGTGTCATCCGTGGAGAAAAAGGCACATAAGTGGTTTATCTAAAGTCTCTAATATTCCCCGTTTTTGTAATGTGTTGTGCATAGGTTACATGAAAGGAAATCTAAGGGCGAGTCATTTACAGAAGTGTAGTGTTTAAATGCAAATATTTTAGAAAATATGAAGGGTTTTGTTGCATTGTATATCTTCCCATGCTTTCTGAGTATTTTTCTGATGTACATGTTTCTTCAGATGGAAATTATGGCCCTTTCGAAAACTGATGGTCCCTCTTCCTCAAATATATTTTAAAAACTAGAGATCACTCAAAAACCCAGCAATTTTTGAATTAGGTTCTAATTTTCAGCCATGTTCATATCTTCTGCAGTGTTGGCTTTTTCTTTCTTCTTACACCCATATGAAGACTTTTACATCTTCTACCTAAAGAAAATGATGTGAAGCGTGTTTGGATGTGGGGCATTTGTTTCTACTTCGGGTAGATAACAGAATCATCGAATTGTTTGGGTTTGAAGGGACTTTAGAGACATCTATTCTCACTCCTCTGGCCTCAGGCAGCAGCAGTGAGCACAGCAGAGACAGAGATGAAGGAGGATGAGCTTTACCTGCAGGGCAGCACTTGTGTCCTTATCCTCAGCTGTGCCAAAAAACACCATCATGATAGAGACCTCCACTACTGTAAGAGCTCATAAGAGAATTAACAATAAAAATAAAACCAGTGAACAAATTGATCCAAAGCAAAGAGACAGAGAGGGGAGCTGTCATCTGTCAATTAGGAAAATAGCCTTTTATATGCAGGCTTACTGTTTTCAAAACAAGGCAGAAGGAGCCAGGAAACCACCACAGCAACATAAAGGTGGTCCAGATGTTAACTGCAATGTTAATAGCTGTGTGAACAGAATTTAAAATATCAGATAATGTTACTGTAACTAGGAAGTTCTGGAATCCATAAAGTAAATGGAAAGAGACTTGTGGAAGCTGGGAGACTTCATAATTCAGAAAAAGAAGTACCTAGTAAAAAGCCCAAACAGGTGGGTCACATCTTTGGAGTGAAGAGCTGTGCTTCACAATTTTTACAAGTGGTTGGAAAATTGCAACAGAAGTAGTTCTTGCAAAATAAAAACATCTACTGAAAAAATAGCTTGCAAACTGTACATTTACACAGAAACTAGGGCCAAAAATTTCACAAAACTAACTGCAAGAACAAAGAGATTTCCATTTGAATCCAGGGTGCTTCCAAATCATCCCTTGCTCACAAGTGCTGTGTAACATTAAAGAGAATGAAGTTTGCATGTTATAAGACAGAGAACCTTACATTTCTCCTGAAATTTAGATGCTGCAATACCCTCCATCTGTTCAGCTCCCTGCATTGTCTGGAATTGATAAAGGCTTGTGGTCCATCAGATGGGAATCTCGTCTGGGAGAGAGGCTGCCTGCTAAGCTCAGGGCAAGGACATGGAGTAGTGTCACAGCATCTGGCCCCTGTGACACGCTCCCAACTCTCACCCACCCTCCTCTCTCACTTCTCTTTCAGATAAAGAAATAAAATATGAGTCAGGCCATAGAGTGTCTCAATCACATGCAAAATGAGCTTCTGGAAAAAAAATCCCCGTTTTTTAGTTATTATTGTACTTACAGCCCCGCCCAAAGATTATTGCTGGGAAGGGCAGGTCTTGCCTGGACTCCAGCACCTTACAGCCTGGGCATTTATTTACTTCTGGACAGTGTCTGCTGTGTCTTCTGGTTCTCTTGTGTCTCGGAGCTAATGCCCAGTGCAGCCAGTTGGTCTGAGAAAGCAGCTCCGACGGGAGCCAGGGCCGGCGGCTGGGAGCCATCTGGGAGCATGGATATCAGTAATGCCGCTCATGTCCCGGGGTGATTAAGGCAGAGATAATAAGCAGCCAGATTCGCTGCTTTTGGGGATGTGGCAGCTGCCATCAGGGAGGTGCAGGCTGTGCAAACCGGAGAGCATCACCAGAGCTCTCGTCTCGCGCCCATCCCCTTCAGGGACCTACATTCTTCCTCCCTGGAAGATGCAAACTGGGACAGAGCTGGGCAGTGCAAATCAGCCTCTGGAAGACATTTTGTCTTTTCCTGAAGATTAAGAGGCATCTGCTGTGCTCTGGATTTCCGAAATGCTGCTAATGCTGGCTATCTCAGCTTGCAAATGAGGGTGAGCATCCTGTCAGCTTTCAGGTGAATTGGGCTCATTTTCACCTGCAGACTTGTGAAGAGGCTGCATAATCTTTTCATAGACCCTGAAGACTGTCTTGGCTCTTTCACAGGTTGTGGGAAAAGAGAGCTCAAAGCAAGTCTGAGAAGAGCCCTGTACATTTTAATCACCTGATGTAGCTGCAGAATTCTTAAAATGTCATGAAACTGACGGTGAATTTTTAAAACTAATTCAAGAGCACTCTCTGTTCATAAATAGCAGCTACCCTGCCATTGTAAATTTTAGGAATATGAAGTGTAAAAAAATGCACTTTGAGGGGGAAAAGCAGAGAGGTATAAGAAAAAACTACCAAAATAATTTAGGAGTACTTTTTATAAAGCACTGCTGCTTAATTCATCATGAACATCTGATGAAGGCTGCTTACCAACCTGACAGGAGTCACCAGCACCATCACAGCCTGTGGGTGCCTGTGTAGCCTCTGGGATGATGCAGAAGGTTCCCATTTCTGTGCCCTGTGTTGCTTGTGGGCAGCACGGTGCTACAGCACCATCACATCACGGTTCGGTTTCCAGGTTTTAGAAACAGCTCATGCAAGGAAACAAACCCCTTAGCCCAATTCTGTTTCCTGAGGGTGGCAGCCTGAGGACTCAGCTCCCCAGGCAGGTGAGGGGAGAACAGCACCTGGAGCTTGGGCCATGCCCCAGTTCATGTCTGCAGTGGATAATGCACAAAGCATCTCCATGGAACCTACATCTCTCCACACAGAGACTTTTGACCCCAGAGAGTCCTTGGGTACTCCTGCTGCCTGATGTCTGGAACAAATATCCTCCAGCCTGGGAAGTTGAGAAGGAATCAACTTTCTATGGGAAAATGTGCTTGGAACCAAACAAGAGTCATGACCTCAGCTGACTGTCCCCCTGCTGCAGGGATGTCCCTGGCACCTTTGTGTCCCAGCCGAGGTTCCACTGCCCACCACCACTGACATTCCCCCTCGCCTCAGCACCCAGCAGCCACCATGAAAAGGTGTGTAAAGGTGAGTAAAGCCCTCAGTCACCAGCATCCTTATACAAGAAGCCTTCCTCTCCCAGACCATCTCCCGCCTGCTCTCGCTTTGCTCCCACTTCTGCCTGTACATTCGGTTTCCCGGATTTCAGCAGCGTCTAGCACCTCCCAGAAGCAGCACCAACTCAGCTAGTGGCTGTCTCCACAATTCCTGCCACCCAGATCTGTCTGCCGGCCATAGGAAGCGGGAAGAGGATTGCTGACACCAAGTCTGCATCAGAGCAGCTGCATGCAGCCAGGGGAGGGAGAGGTGCAATTCAGTACAGCTGTGCTTCTTTTTTCTCTCTCTTCTCTGTCTCTTCTATGAGAAATGCCACCCAGTCCCGCTCTGATTCCCCGTTAATCCTGCAGAGCTGGGCTGTCTCCTCCAGAACACCCTGCAGGAGCAGGGAGGAGGAGGAGGACGTTGCACAGCTGTGCTGGCAGCAGCTCCCAGTCTCCCTCTCTGCAGGTACAGGGGAGGGCGCAGCCTGGGTCCTGCCTAATGCCAGACTGCTCACGGCTTCAGACACATCTCTCTGTAACTGCTCTCTGGATAAACCCACGATTCTCATGAGCTAAAACCCTCTCCTGCACATCTTAACACATCTGAGCTCCAAGAGGCTTACTACACTGCTAAATTAATGCTAGAGAAAGAGCTTTTCACCTGCTGTCATATTTAATCTCTCCTTCCCCTAAAAACATTTCTTGAAAATGTGTAAGAGCAGGAACCTTCTAAGATATTTGTTAAGTGTAAAATACTGAAGCGACTTAATGACACATTTCTTTTCTCCTTTTCTTCTCAGATACCTTCCAAGCTGTGCCCACTGTATCAGCTTTCCAAAGATGCAGCCAAGCCGGTGCTGTTTCACACATGAAGCTGTCACACCTTCATCATGTCAAATGCAATCATCCAGTTAGGGGAGAATGTTTCTCCTAGACGCTGGTGACAGGTGCCAAAGTCCCCTTGGGTTTGAAAACCGGTGCTGTGTGATCCTGTGTTACATAAACTTCTGCCCCGATCTACACTCTTGGTCGTCAGCTTGTGAAGGAGCCGGGTGCCTGAGCATCCCACGGGCTGGGGATAAGGCCACGGTCGTCTTGTGTGGCTCAGCAGTGCAGGCAGCAGTGGGCAAACTGCTTCTCTCTTCCATCTCTCATCATAATATATTTCCCTTTTATTACCCTTCCAAGTGGCTCTCATCATCTCAGACAGCCTCATAATTTCTCGGAGTATTTTTAATGCTTCTTCCCAAGTTCCGTTCAGTTGTCTTTCACATGTCACAGCTCATTTGGCTGGGGCTCATTGTAATGCCATGTCTGTCTATTTTCTTCCTAAATCCCTGCAGATTTTTGGGGTGATATTTCAGTATTTCTGAGTTGTCTTCTGTTTGTACTGTAATGTTTTATATGAAAATATGCTGGTCTTGAGATCTGTCAAGAAAGAGACAGCAACAAGTTAAACAACTTCCCATACTTGAGAGAGCGATGACAACATATGAAGAATCAAGTATTCAGAGAGTTTTGGGACATGAGAATCCAAAGAAGCAGAGAAATCACAGGTTAAAAGTAGTGTTGGTCCTTCCCTTGACATGTCAGCTTTTGTAACATTATATGTTGCTCTGTGGTGTTGAAGAGCCCAAATGTGCCTGAATGTGGGATCCTGCATAACAGCTCTTTCCCTGTGAAACTCCCCACTTCAGCTTTTTGAACACCTGGATACGTCAATAAATATACCAAAATTAAAACAAATTAAAATGCCACAAATAGATTGTGCTCTGAACGGAGTAAATGTATTTCTCCAGTGAAAAAAGGCCAAAGTATGTTGTTTTGGCTGAGAGTTTGTAAGCACTAACTGAGTAGAGAATCCCCTTCCACCAGATGAAAGCCTTGGCACTTCTTCTTTTCCTTCTCCTCTCCAGCTGCTCTCCTGTACCTCTTCAAATAAATTATGCAAGGATTTTGCTGATGGCCTTTTACTAATACATCATGGCTTGAACTGCTCTCTTTGCCAATACAAAAGGCAGCAGCAGTTGCTCTCCATCTGAGCAAAGCAGTCAAGTGATACCTCTTGCATAATGTTGATGTATTGAAGGGTCATCACTTTTTAGGAGGAGTGCAGAGAATGTAAGAGAGCCAGGAAAATCTTCTAAGTGAAAAGGGTTTTAATTAGCACTTCAAGCCTCTGAGCCAAAGGAGAGCATTCAAATCAAAGCTGCATGCTGTTAGTCTGAATGATGCTGAGCCCTGTTTCAGCCCCGTAGCAGCAGAGGGCATAATTGAACCAAATCTGGATTTTCTGAGCCTTCCTATTGCATTTGCACTCTGGTAAACAAACAAACAAAAAAATTAGTTTGCAGATGTGAGAGAGAGAGACTCTCTCCTGAACTTCTGGTTCTTTCTACTTCCCACTAAAAAATCATTGTTTAAAATCAATGCAGTCTCCGTATGGACAAAGAATTTCCCCTTTATTTTAAATTTTACTTTGCTTCAAAGAAGGAAATCATGTCAACTCTTCAGAAGTCCCCTACTCCTCATTTCTCAGTAAAAACAGGGCCTTCTTGGAAGGTGTTTTAGTCTGTGTTTTGTGCAAAGCAGGCACGAGAACCTCTTTGGTAGCAACACTTCCCATGAAAGCAGCAATCTCCTGCCAAAAAGCCCAGAAGGGCAGAACTGGCTTTCCTGGAGACAAGTCCAGGGCAAACCTTTGCAGTGCTCTGATGCAGAGCCATTCCCACATCCCTATCAAGGATCCTGCAATCACTCAGCTAGGGCAAATCAAACATACTGTCTTGAAACCAAGCTGCCTTCTTTGAAATAAGGTGTGAACCTCTCCTTGACAAGAGAATTTTCTTGGAAATTTTGGCAGGTATCTAAGCAAAAAAGACTTTTTCTTTTCTCTCTGAGCACATGTAGGCTTTCACTGCACTATAATCTCAGAGACCAAAAGGGGCCTAATCCAAAATGCTGACAAGTGTCAAGAGGTGATTCCTGACTAATGACAGAGCAGAAGGAAACACAAACCAAAAGGGAGTTGAGAAATGGGTCACTCTGGTGCTATTTTTTAAGGACACTATTGATTAAGCAACTGACTCAAGCAGTGCTTAGACAAGATATGAGCTTACGTTTTCTTGACTTTTTTAGTGATGGTTCATTAAAAAGAGTGAGAAATAAAATGCATTCCTGTATGAAATTCTCAAAACCCTGAAAGCAGTGCATGCTATAGGTTGGGGGCAGGAAAGTTTGTGCAAGTTGTCAATACATTAATGCATGACCTCTCATCTTGCTAAGCTCAGCACAGTGTTACTACAATTAGTTGGACAATGTGCAGATATTTGAATGGTGCTTGTAGAGAGAATTCTAAAATACTCCACTGCTACTTTATGTTCAACTGCTTTTGAGCATGATCAAAATCAATGGGAGAGTACAGTACCTGACAGGGTACTTAACAAATATCCAACATTTATATAATGGTGAATGTGCCTGGAAATACAGGACTTCAGATAATTAGCCCAGGCACATCAAAAGAAGAGCCCAGTGTCAAGCTGACAGCAACCCCCTCGCTGGCATCAGCCACACAAGGCTGCCCTGCAATGGGTGGCATTTTGTCTCCCAGGGGGCTGCACCTTTTAGGAACATTTTGAAGAAGGAAAGTTGCAGGCAACTAAAGGAAGCCACCAGCACTGGCAGAGTTGGTGACAGGGAGACTCATAGAAGCTTCTATAAACGGTAAAAATGTTAGAGGTTTCTATACAATTAATAATTTCTACATATTTAATTGAGATAAGGATAGGGATAATACAGCCTTTTTCATTAAACACTCTGAAAGAGCTCAAGCTCCCCTTGATGGAAGGTGCCTGAGATTTGCTCTCATAATTATCTCCCCTCTACAGACCCCTACGGTCTTGGGTGTGTTGCTCCAGAGCATTATAAGCCAGTCAGAGACCTGGAATAATACAGGATCAGCTACTTTTCAAAATATCTTAATTTCCATGTCAGCCTCAGGTATGCTACCAAGAAAATCCTGTAAAATATGTAAAATAATCCTTTGTTTCTGAGGCAAAGGCAGAAAAAATGGGAAAAGATTATTATTAAGACTTTCTTTCAAAGGAGGGTCCCCTGCTAGCTCTCTCAAACCCAGAGAAAACCCAAAATGACTGAGGATGAAATAAATATGCATGGCTGCTTCTGTGTTGCACTGATAAGAGCTTCTCCAGCTCTGCTGGCAGCACCATCCGGCCTCACGCTCGGCTCCCTGCATCCCTCCTCTCCTGCATCCCTCCTCTTCCCGGAGGCAGCAGCCAGCCAATGGCAGCTGCGTGCACGGTGAAGAGGAGTGTGAGGAGGAAGGAGCAGAGCCGGCATCACCGTGGCAGGGGCTTTGGCTTTTGGAAGCCCCCAGGCACTGCTCCTGCAGCTGGATGTGAGCACACAGCCGTGCTTATCCCTCTGCGGAGACCTTCCCCGCTCAGCCTCACTGTTTGAAGGGAGGGAGGCACAGAGGGACCTGCGGAACAAAGTGATGGCCTCGGCTGCCAACACAATGGGCACCTGCAGGCTCGACAGTGTCCCCATACCTAGGGATGGAATCGGGGTGTCTGCAAGAGGGACTCGCTCTACCCCTTCAGCTGCAGCAATCTCACTGCCCTGAAAGTCAATCAACCAAGTATTGTTCTTTTGTACTTAATGTACAACTGCTTATTTTTGCCAGTGTGCCCGTTTGGACACAAATGTCCCGGCAGCCCCTCCCTCACGGGTTTGGGAAAGGAACTTCTCAAACGAGAGTGAAAAAACCCCTGTTTATTTCACAAAGTGAATTCCCCCTCCCTTCCCAGAGGTGGAAGTCTGTGAGCCTCCCGCAATTCTCTCACGTGGCCCAGGCCCAAGGCCCAAAGCCCAGCCGGCCCCTGCCCGGCCGAGGGGTCCCAACCGGGAGTCCCGGAGATGGTGAGCTGGTCTCGGATGAGTGGAACAAGCCGAAAAACCCTCCAAAAATGAGCAGAAGCTGCTGAGGCAGATCTCCGTCCCTCTCCAGCCGACAGCTGAAAAAAAAGGGCTGGGAGCAACCCCCCCCCCCCCCCCCCTCGCCGAGGGAAAAAAAAGTCCCCAGCCAGGGAAAAATATGTAAACATTCCGGCCGCAAGGGCAAGCGAGCCGCCCCGAAGAGTCCGCCGGGCTGCAGTCCAAAGGCACAAAAACACCCCTTCCAGCAGGCGATGGGGAATACAGAATCACCCCATGACAGCCAGTTATCCTAATTTCTCGCTCGCCCCTGCCCCCCAGGGCTGGCAAACTGGCAGGGGCCTCCTTGTTGGACACACAGTCCCATGGCCAGCAAAGCCTTCAGGTCTCAGCATTGCTCAGGGCTGTGCTCCGTGGGGCCAAGGGAGGTGACATGCCATGCTGTGCCCCTCTGTGCCACGCTGCTTTTCACCAACCACATCACCTGCTGAGGCAGAGAGCTGTGCTCTGAGCTAAGCAGGTCCCACAGGCACTGTGCCACTTACAGCTGGGGCATCTGGGCAAGCTCCTTCCCTGAAACACAGTACACAGCCTTTGCTTTGCATAGCAAAAGCAGCTGAATTCTCATCAACCTTTCTCTTACATCCCCAGCATCACAATATCCCCACTCAGGACATCTTTGTTTGAGATCAGGCCTCACCAATGTCCTATTAGATCCATGTCAGGATTACAAGACACTCTCTGCTGCTACATCCTTGGTTCCCATTTCCCTCATCCATTCTTTATGTCCCTCAGCCTGTTAGCAACAGATAGATGGAGAGCAATCAGTTCCAAATAACACACCCTTGACTTACAGCAGAAGTGCTCATTAAAAGCATTACCTGGTGTTCTGATTCCACTAAATTATGTCCCATATTTGTTCCCCAGTGGTCAGATTTTCTTTGTTGTGAAAATGCCTCAAGCTTTCTTTCCTTCCTAAACTTCATAAGCTTACACTGTTTTCAAAGGCTGTGAATACATGAAACAGGCTCAAGCCTGCACTGCTCTTTGAGGAACAGCACCTTTACTGTCTCTTTAGCCTGCTGTTGTGCTAAAAATATGCTGCTTTCTCACGTTTAACCAACTTTTAGAAATCATCATCCAGTTTTCACACAATCATGTCTTAACTATCATAACAAATAATATCTCCTGGGGACACCATCACAAAGCAACTTGTGGATGTACAAATCTGTTAAACATGCTACATTTCACTTGTATTACAAATTGACTTTGCAGTTGTCTGACAGAGATATAGAATCAGAGAATCACATAATCATGGAATGGTTTAGGTTAGAAGGAACCTTCAGGATCCTTTTGTTCCAACCCCTCTGCCATGGGTACGGACACTTTCCAGTAAATCAAGTTGCTCCAAGCCCTGTCCAACCTGGTCTTGAACAATTCAGGGGATGGGGGACATCCTCAGCTTCTCTGGGCAGCCTATGCCAGAGCCTCATCACACTCACCGTAAAGAATTTCCTTGCAACATCTAATCTAAATCTCTCCTGATTTAGTTTAGAACTGTTCCCCCTTGTTCTATCACCATCTGCCCATGAAAAGGTCACAATTCACTGTTGAGTAACTCAAAGTAATAAACTTTGGCGAAAGCAATTAGAAGCACTTGTTTGCGAGTAGCTATGATCACATAGGGGAGAAAAAAGCCTTTGATTAGCCCCTCCCTCACCAGTTGCTGTCCCTTGGCCCAGTGGTGCTGCTGCCATCCTGCCTTGTTCCTCCTGTGCGCTGGTAATGAGCTGCAATCTCTGAGTTACCACACGGAGATGCTTCTGGTGTTATAAAAAGAGCTCTATCTTTACACTCATACTTGGAGTTGATGCAATTTAGCACCACTGCTTTGCCTGCCAGCCTACGGCATGTTTGTGCAATATCAGGGAGTTTCTTCACCAACAGCAAAGTGCTAAGATAGCGATGTTGGCCCCTTGGGTGTTGAGCTCCAAAAGTGATGCCAAGTAATGAATGGGAAGTTTGAAGACCTCACCCTCAGCCAGACCATGAATGCTTGTCTTGGGGTGATTCTACGACCATACTGTATTCCCCATCGCCTGCTTGATCTCTAGTGTACTTTTAAATTACAAAAGGGGGAGAAAGAAGCTGACAGAACTCTTCAAAGCGGCTAACTTAACCTTGCAACTGGAATGTTTACATTCTTTTCTCTCCCAGCCTGACAACTTTTGTTGATTAAAAGAGTTTTGCTGTCTAACTTCTTCGGCTTTCAACAGAGAAAGGACTGCAATCTGCCTCAGCAGCTTCTGTTCCTTTTTGGACTGTTTTTGGCTTGCTTTTCATCCCAGACCAGCTCCCATCTCCGGACCTGCTCGGTGGGACCCTCCAAGGGGGATCGTCGGACCCTGCCTGGCCCGGCCCCGCTCAGGACTGCAGGTTTTACCTACAGAAAGAACTCTAAAATCCATAGTCCTCTTTTAGGGGATGGGAGAGGGGGTCTCAATATCCTTATTTGCCCCGTGACAGAGGGGACTCTGTTTGTTAAATAAATTATTTTTTTCAGTTTCATCCCAAACCCGTGGGGGAGGGGCTGCCGAGGCCTACCTACCTGGCAGGTAGGAAAAAAAGAGAAACATCCGTTTCAAGTTGTTTCCTCCTGGATTTGTGTCCAAACCGACACAATGCTGCACAGCTTGGTAACTCTGGAGCATGGAACTGCTGCAATAGCCTGCACACCTGCACACCCCACCTGTGCAGAGACATGGGTTTACTTTCTTTTTTCCTTCATGTCCTCAGATGTTTATTCTTCATGAACATATATGACCTTCATACAGTTGCCAGTTCAGCCAAGGACATTCCATGTTAGAGCATATGTAATGAAATACTGGCTTTTTTTGGAGTACATCTGAGCCTCAGACTCAGCCACCAGCTCAGACAGAGGTAATTCCATGTGCTGTGGTACATTTTCTGCAGCCCCATTCCCCGAACGTGTGGCTTGCCTGGGCCACCCACGTACAGCTGTACAAGGCTTCAGTTTGGATTCTCATATTTACCTTGACACTCAGCTTTCTTTGTATTAGTTCTAGAACATGCAAGGCCGTACAGATGGCTGGCCTGTAGTCAGCTCAGCTGATACCCTGCAACTCCACAGCTGTTTGCTCCAGCACGAAGGGAGCAGGAGACAACAGCACCTTTTAGCAGCAACCCCAGCACAGACACCTACAAGATACGGTGCTCCAGTACATGACCCCTTAGCATGTACCCCAGTCACTTGCCATCTTACCAGCTCTCCAAGAGTCCCTCTATTATTTTTCCATATCCCTTTTTAACTGGAGGAACCCAAACTGGATGTTTTACATCAGGTGCTTTGAGGGGAGGAGGAAGATTACTTCCGTTCTGCTGGGAAGGATTTCATGAAAGGTTTTGGATGTACTCAGCAAGTAAAGTTGGGAAAATGATTTCCCCTGGCTTCTTCAGGGAACTCAGATCCATGCATTTTGTGAGGCCGCTTGACCTGTCCAAAAGAGCCAGATGCTCCATACCAGCCCTTTGCCTTTAGCTGCAGGACGGGTACCACTTTCTCCTTGGGCAAAGCAGAAGGGTTTAGAGAGCAATTTTATTTGCAACCATGAATTAGCACAGGAGGAGGCAAGGGAAGCACGGCGAGATTTGGGAAGGAGTGACAGACTCCCAGTATGGCGATGGTTTCAAAAGACGGAGGCTGGGTACCACCACCAGCGCCCATCGCCCCGCCGCTGCCCAGCGCGCCCTGCGCATCCCCGGCCGGCGGGGGAAGCAAGCGGCTCCTGTCGCAAAAGGAGACGTTCGGCCCCATCAAGTGGCGGCTGAGCAAATTGCAGGAAAACGCAGCTCAATGGTGTGGACTTCAGCATTAAATATTTATGTATTTTCCTACTGCCCTGTCACAGTCAGAGTTATGCTCTTTGGCGAACGAAAAGGCTTCTGTCCATTAGCAACAGCCCTGACTCAAATGGTTACGCTTGCTCAATGGCAAACATAAGAAATACTCACTTCCTTTGCAATAATAAGTTCAGTTAACGAAAGTATTAATTGTTTTTCTTCCAAGTACCGACTTTTATAACAGCTGTTCTTCTCTGAAAGTGTTGCCAGGTTTTTCAGGCTGTAGTGTAATATACATGCAATTATTTAGTGTAATTCCTAGAAATGTATTTTGAAATGTGCTATGATTACAGAATGTGTCTCTGCTCACACAAATGAGTGTACAACTACCCTATGTCTTGCATAAGTGGGTTACAAATTAAACTGTTTTGGGAAAGGTTGGTTTTAGCGCCAATAAAGGCTGCAAATCACCCCATTCCCTGACCCTCACCCCAGGACAACCCCAGCGGGGACACAAGTGCAACACTGCAAACACAGTTTTCCCACTATTGGAAGCTGAGTACAAAATGAATTTTGAATTATTAGATGTATTTCCCATCACATGAACTACAAGCTTAGAAAGCTCCAGTGTGTATTCCAGCACTTGAACATTGTCACAGCAGTAAATGGGTATGAAATGATGCTGTTACTGGCTCTGAAGGGTTGTCCAGGGTCACGAATCCTGGGGCTTGTAATCAATCAGTAGTTGAGATGCTTGATGTCCTGGTTTCTAATGCTGCCTATACAGGTGGGGAAGAGCAGAAAAGAGGCTCTGCTGTTGGAAAGTCTCTGTGGCACAGCTCAGCTTAGTTTCAAGCACACTCAAGAAATCTTCATAGGACAGAAATTCATAAGAAAGCCTTCGAGACTCTTGCACAGGAGGAAGTTTCCAGCAGTTCTTGCTGGAAGGGTTCACAAGCCACAACTCACAGCCCTTCTCTCCCCTCCTCTACGCGCTGATCCATCAACAATATAATGGCTTCTTGGCATTGTTAGAAGGGGTCTGTCCTGCTGGGAAAGCAGCTCCGTCTCCAACTAAAGGTCTGTGTTTCAAACTCAACCAACCTGGGACCATTTGTTGTTACCATCAACACACTCAAAATCTTCCCATCAGTTAGGTATTTTCTTTCTCTAATGCCTCTGAAGAGCCTTGAAAGCAATTCTGTGACTGAATCTGTTAATTATTTTCTCTCCTCCTCACCTTCTGTTATGTTCATGTAAGGAAATATCAATCTAAACCCTCCTTCTTCTGTGCAAATGAATGCAGAACCCCTCAAGAAAAGATCAGCTCATTTGCACCTACCTCAGCATGAGGTATCCAAAAAAAAACCCCTGCACCTCTGCTAGTGAAAACCAAAACTTCACTTTTGATGAATATTGATCATGAGAGTCTTGCTGCTTTTGGATTCAGAGCACAACTTTTCTGATGGATCACACACATGGAAAGCCATCACACAAGCCACCCAGCTAGAACTGTTCCCATTGCCTTGGACCCAGTAGCTTGTGCTGGCAGCTCAGAGATTTAATAGAGGGCAGAGAGCTGGCCTGAAAGCAAGGAGGCTCCAGCGTCCTCCATTGAAATTCAAAATAATTCCAATAATCTGCTGAAAGGTCACTGAATAGTGAGTAATTCAGCAGGCAGCCGATAGCGGTCCTGGCATGAGGCCTAGTCATTCTCACAGATAACTTGATAAGTGGGACCATTTTCCCTGAAAGACAAAGCTTGGGCTAGAAACACAGCCCTCTCACTGGGAGCTGGGATTTTTGGTTTAATTTCCTGTTAGAGGATTTCTAACACCCCCAAGGCACCCAGATGGATCCCAGAAAGAGAAAATGAGCGGATGCTCCTAACCGCTGCACCAGTGAATTACCACGCATCTGAAATAGCAGCCAAAAAACAATAGCATTGCTGGGGAAAGCACTTGCCTGGAGGGAGGAAGCAGGGCTCTATTTCTGGGTGCATTCGGGCAAAGAGGGAAGGTGCTCAGAGAGTGCTGGGGCCCATGGCTCCCTCCTGCACTGCCACAATGCCTGCCTGCAGCCAGCAGCTCTGCAAAATGCCCACCGGCTGCCCCTGCGCTGGGTCGTGGCTCCGGCAGGTGCCTGATACTCATGGCACACGCAGCCAACCAGGGGGTTTCCAGGTGATCCAGGCTGCTGGCTCTCACTGTCCTCACTGCTGGCACTGGCACCAGCACCACCTGAACACCAAATAATTCTTCTTGCAGCACCCGGAGTGATGCATCCTCCCTCCGGTGCAGGGAGAGCGGCTGCTCTCCAGGCCAGTCGTAGCTGACTGGGCTCGTGTGAGGCATTTGGGGTCAGATTCCCAGCCAGCTACAAGGACCTTCATTCCTGAGGTCAGTTTTTGGACAAGGACCAAGTTCAGGTTGAGAAAACAGCTGAGTTTTGTGTTGAGGCAGCAGAAATATGCAACTGCTGCTTTGGTCTAACAAACTTACTGTTCTTTACATTCCCAAGGATCTCATACAAAACCTCTGATCTGCTGTAATAAATAGAGCATGAAAATCAGGTTTGGGCTGCAATTTTATCCATGACATTAGCTCTGCCTTCATTTTTTTCTCCTGCAGGGAGAAGTCCTAATGAAAAAGGCAAAAGTCAATGCTAATAATCTGGGTAGTGTTTTTCCTTCCTTTCTTTCAAGCCTGAGTCAGGTGGATTTCAGCAAGTGGATTTACAGTTCAGAGCTCTCCCACAAGCCCTCACTGCATGCTGTCTAAGTCATCAAAACACTGATATCCCTAATGCAGCACCTTCCAGTCCCCAGCACCAGAAAGAATCTGCCTAACTCCCAATCTCATCTCTTCCTGCAGGAAAATGGCTGATCAAAATTAAAATAAAATAAAATCCATTGATCAACTTCTTTCCTACCAAAAAGCCTCATTTTCTCAGAAGGGGTGCAAGGGAGTTATCTACTTTTGATTGTTTTACAAGGTTTCTGGGGCCTGGGAGATCACTGGTTGTGGATGCTGAAATGCTGTTAGCAGGGAAATTTTCTCTTCTTGCATTCATTCTGTGAGAACTTTTCCTTTGCTGTGTAAGCCATGTAAACAATAGATAGGGTTTTTGTAAATAGCATTCATATCTGGTATCTTCTGACCTTGTGTACATTATATTAGGAAAAAACATTTCTAAGTGGGTGTCTGAGACTTTGACCAATCACCCTAGGAGAAGTGTGAGCACTGTTCAATTGCTTTATGGAACTAGAATATATAAATGGTATTGTAAATTTAATAAATAATTCATTCCTCGCTCTGGACTCCTGCCTCGCTGCATTTCTGAACCCCTGCTTGGAAGTCCACAACTGGTGTTCCAGGTCCCAGGTTTGGGTCACTCGCCCAGTTACAGGTCCCAGGTTTGGGTCACTCACCCAGGACTTATCTCTTGCCCCTTTCACATCCTCACCAGGCAAGGCTTTTTATAGTCTTTTATATACAGGCTGATACCACCCTGGGCATCCAGAGTGGGAAGCATTTTGCTAGGGAACTCCTGGCTTTGGGGTGCACCAGGAGCACCCCTGAGCGTACTCAGCTGCTCAGAAGCAAAGTTGGGATAAAGTCATAGCCAGGCCTGTCCAAAGCTGTAAAAACCTGATGGACTCATCCCGCTGTGTGTTTTGCTGTACTCACTCATCAAGGCAGAGCATGGCAGCACGGCGTTTCTCTCTTGAAAGGGACTGGCAGCGAGCGTGGGTGGAAGCACAGTCGTGGCTCCGATCAGATCATCAATCATCCCTTCACAACGCGGCCGGCGCTGCCGCTCGCCGAGCGAACAACCCGCAGTTGCCAGAAAACCACATGGCCCAAGCAGCTGCTGAGCAGTCAGCCAAGCAAATGCCGGGCACGGCAAGGGGAGAAGCAAAGCCTTCAGCCACTATTCCCAATTAAGATAAGAACTACGTTTTAGTTTGGTGACAGGCTTGGTTCTTACCCCCAGTGTAACTGAACAGGTTTCATCTGGGATGATTGGCTGCCAAACCCAGCCCCAGTGGGAAGCTGTCCTGAGCTCTACTGAAGCAGAGGATGGTTTCCTGAAGTGCAAAATGCTGTGGGAATGTCTGTGCTAATCCAGGCAAGTTCCTGGCTTTGCAGGCATATTTGTTGTAGAGATCAAAGTAATTTTCTATTTCAGGAGAGAATTACTTAACTAATATTGTAGTGTGTTGAATGAATAGTGCCTGGATAGTAAAACACTCCCTGGCTTGGCAGAAGTTCCCCTGTGATGCTTATCTAGGGAAAGTCAGATTACTTTCCAGAAATTCATAAGCAGCAGTTCCTTTGCATCATAAAAGTCTCCTGTTGCTCCACTAATATTTTCCAGAGGATTATTTTGGAAGAACTTGCAGGATCAAGGCCTTTGTGTCACTGCACGGTCCATTTGCTAGCTACAGTCCTATTAGTGCTCCTTTCAGCTCCACTTGCTGTGGGAAATCTTGCCTGTTGCTAATGCTACTGACCTCCCAAAAGACTTTGAGGTCCAGCAGTGGCAAACAGTTTATAAAAGCAAGATGTTATTGCAATTAGCCAGAGTGGTTAAGCGCATCCTGGCAGGTAACGAGTACGTGACATATGTCTGTGCAATAATTCAGCAGTGTAAGAGTGCTGAGAAAGAGCTTGTGTTTTCTGAATGCTGTAGGTTTTACAGAAGGGAATGAGGCCACAGCTGCTTTTCAGAGAGCAGCCACGTGAGAGAGAGGCTGAGAGCTGCTGAGGCTGTGGGAAAGGACAGCCCCAGCCGAGCATCTCTCCCCATCCCTGCCACCCAAGTGAGGAAGTGGGGGCTGTCCTGTTGTGCTTGCCCTGCAGGTGACCTTCAGGTGATAAACCCAGCCACCCTGGGGAGGTTGGGGCCTCACCGTGGGAGGGTGGCAGGGGACCCACACCCCGAACATGCCCATGTGTCTGTGCCCAGCCACCACAAAAAGCCAGGTGGTGGCATTGGCTTCTAAAAGGTCCAGGACTGAACCACGGTTGTGAAGTGTCATCAGCTCCTGCTGCCAGCACAGAAGTCCCTGCTGGCTCCTCCTGCACATCTCCTGTCAGCAGCAGGAAACCCTCCTCTCTGGAGCTGTTGTGTCCGGGTTAATCCGAACAGTAAACGTACAGCTTGAGTGTGAATCAACATCATGATTCATCCTTCCTGCAATGTATCCTTTCACTATGATTAAAGAGCTGTTCTGTAAGACATGAACTTCACTTAAGACTACATGGTTTATTTGGGTTTGGGAATACAGATGCGGTCCTGTTCAAACTGCCGTGCCCGGGAGCCAATGACAGAATATAAAAATAGCTTATGCTGTCAGCATGGCTTTTTCTTATTTGTATTCTGAGTATCATCACTTTGGCAGGCACAGGAAGCTCTTCTTGTTTGCATTTTATTTTGCCTGCAGAAAATTTACAGTTCAAATGACTTCTCTATGCTTCATCAGACTAATCGGATGACAAATTGGTTGAGCTACAGAGAAGAGACCTCAGACAACAGAAAATTGTAATGGAAGAAAAAATTAAATGCCTGCTTTTGGTAGCAGCAAAGATTTTGCTTCATACCAATCTCAGTTTTCATTTTTTCCTTCTATGTTAGAGCAAAGCTTTGTGAAATGGAAATCAGATTATTTAATCTCATTACAAGGATCTACAGGCTTGACCTCATCATTTTCTTCAGTGACACAGAGCGTCAGAAATACTGTCCTTCCTTAACCAACAGAAACAGCTACAACCTCTATTTAATGCTGCACTTCCTACTGTCACTGAAGCCTCATGAAGCATTCAGAACAAGGCTTATTTTGTCCTCATCTTATTTATCATTTTTGATGTCTTGCTGCTACCCAGAACAAGCAGTTTAACAAATACCCAAAGATCTGTCCCTTTTTCAGAAGGGAATGGGGAGATGGGAAGGGTTTTCTCTTCCTTGCTGTGCTGGCTGACCTTGCCTGGAGTGACACAGAGCAAAAGCAATGAAGATACATTGTCCTAGTTTTCAGTAAGAGCCTTAACACAGACTTAATGTCAGGTTTGGAGCTCTGAACTGCCTTTGAAAAAAAGTTTGCTCCTAAATTTCTATGAAATATTATTTTCTGTGCAAGGACTCTCTTCTGGGCTGGCGTTCATTTCACAGGCAGAACTGTGGCACCATCTTCTGGATGACTCTTTAGACAATAAATAATAACCCACCTAAAGAGAAGATGTTTCTTTATCATCCCCAACAATGAGAACAGCTTGAATATTCATTGACTGTGCACTCCTGATTACAGCAGGCTTTAAATCATTTAATTATGCCATCCATTTTGGAAGCACTAAGAGCTAGTCAAACTCTTGATTGCTGAATTTTGCTGTGAGGGAATAGAGATTTTGCATCTGAGAGGATATTTCCACTCACAGAGCGATAACGAGAAGTGCCCCACTTATTAAACACAGGGGCATTACTCTTCCTACTGTGACGTTACGAGCTCAGGCTATTCTGTGGTGAACCAGGAGTGAGTTATTCCACCTCAGATTGCTAGTCATAAAAACTTTTCATTTTGTAACAGGTAAATGGAAGAAAGAGGTGTGAAAGGAGCCTTGAAGAGCAGCCTGGAAATGCCTGTAAATGTAATGCACAGCCCAAGCCACCTGCTACTGCCTAACACAGGTCTAAGGAATCAGAAAACTTTACAGACTTCTTAGAATCACAGATTTCCTGAACACAGATTGTAGACCAGTAATTACAGTGAAACCCCTAGCGCATCCAACTACCTAAGGGCAGCCAGCGGCGCCTTGGCACTAGGGAGTTTTAGGAAAAAATGCTGATGCATGGCAGCTCCGCTGCCCCTCAGCTGCCAGATCTGTGCATCCTCCCAGTGCAACTGATTTTCTAAAAGCATTTTTTACTCATATACTTGTGTCATTTTATTTGGTGGCGACCACTGTAAATTCCGTAACAGGTGAGATTATCTGTTGGATGCCAATAATTGACTGTGCGTATCCATCACTTTTTTTTCCTTTATTTCTTATAACACTCTGATATTGGTTTTGATTCTTTTTTACTGTAATAAAAATGTCTTTGGATTGTGTTTCGATTTAAGATAAGGAAGGCTGTAGAAGCTTTTTACCTTTTCTGGCGGTTACACTCTGAGAAATATGAAGCAAGTGGGCTGCAATTTTCCTCCATTCTGCCTCGCCTCCCAGGTACTGCATCTCAGAGCCCTCACTGCACCCCCTTGGGAACTCATTGCACCAGTTATCACCTAAGTTCTGCCTGAAAGGCAAATCCAAATACCTAAACCATACCTGGGGCTCCACAGCTTCAGACGCCATGAGGTGGTGGTCAGATGTTTCTGTCCCTCCTGCCTCGGGTGATCTGCTTTTCCTTGTGATGCTCCCTGGTATATTCACCTGTACTGTCAGTCCTCATTCATAAATCCAGAGTACTAAAGCATCAGCCTGTCTAAAGGATTCTTTTGTCTCTGTGCTTGAAGCCATGCCCTGTAATGGGAAAGCACAAACCACACTCCTGTCCAAAGGAAGCGTGGACTGTGCGAGCTGTCTGGTGCTCTGCCTCTTGACACCTCTTGTGTGTTATCTGTGGCCATTATAATCATACCATTTATCCTGACTGAGCGCTAATTGGGTTGCTGTTCACAGTTCCACATCATGGCATGCAGGATCATTCCAAAGGAATGCCATGCCTGGTGCAGCCTGACATTGACACGGAGCTGCTCAGTCACGAATGGAGACCTGCTGCAGCTCCCAGAACCAGCAGCATATTATCACATCAGATGAGATCTCAAGCTGCTGTATCTATAAGCACAAGAGACAACACAGGTTGTCTCCTTCAGTGGCAGCTTGAAGATGAAACATCTGGCTTGAAATATGCAGAGAATCGGAGACCCAACTCTGCCCCCAAGAAATTCACGGAACCCCTATTGCCACCAGCAATAGTTTCTGGAATTGCATGCAATACTCCATTTCTGCTGCAAAGAGCAGCCACAGCTGCCCAGCTCATTCTGCTATGATGAGCAGGCCTCTGGCCACCCCTCACTCACTGCACAGCCCTGCTCCTGCGCAGAAACCAGCTCCTGGAACTGCTCCAAGGTCCTCACTGGTCACTGCATGCCACTCACCCTGCACCACTGCTAATCCTATCAGCAGCAGTTTCCTCACTCAGATGGCCAGTAATTGCAAGTACTGGGAATTTTGACTTGCATGCTGTGTTATAGAAAAATATTATGGCTAGGCATTAAACTCCTGCTGTGAAATACAACACATGCCAGAGGAGAATGTCAGATATTCCTGCTCCTTTCCCTACGAGGTTATACGATCAGGGTACAGCAAGGATTGCAGACACATGGGCAAAAGTTGCCTCTCTTGGGTGGCAAACTTCAGGGAAAAACCTCTGTCTCTCTCTGCCTAGATGTAAAATCCTGCTACAGAGAACAGCACACTCCTCTGCTCCATTTCCCGCTGTTCAAAATTAAACTCAAGCTATGCAATGGAGCACAGATGTCCTCTCTATTTCTCTCTCCCCAAATTAGTCTACCTGCACAAAATAGCTCTAAAGAGAGCTTTTCATGTCATAGCTATAACATGTATTCGAGAAAGCATATGCATATGCATAGTGTCATTAAGGAATCTATACAATGAAAAATTAGGTATATTTTAGCCACTTGCTATCGTTGGTGTTATTTTGATGCCTTTCTATGCCTGAATCCAAAGCAAAAGGAGTTCATTGGAATATACAGGTGCTTTGCTCTTCTAAGCTGAAACAGAGGTCCAGATGTTCTGCTGCAGATTAGAGTGGGACCAATGGTGTGCAGATGATTTGCAATCTCCAAATCTAGTCATGTTTGGATCACCTTCTCTCTTTCACTTTCTTCACAGCAATGTGTGTGACAGGGTCTGGCTGCACAGACATTTAGGAAGAAGATTTTATCTGTGCAAATTCAAGGGCTCCTGCACAAGCCCTGTATTCTGGTCTGTATAGAAGTCCTTACAGAACCATTTCTTCTCCCTCAGCAACAACACAACTACCTATGAAGAAAATCAAATGTCACATCTGCTAAACATCCAATAGGGACCCGGTTTTCTCAGCAAAGCTTTTGAATAAAGCATTTTTTTCTCCATTCCCACAGCTTCCAACACATGACCAAGAGGGTAAATTACTCTCCAATACAAGGGATAAACCCTGTCTCTGCTTCTCTTTGAGTTAAATGCAACCAGGTTTGGAAGTCATATGCTTATCAGAACCAGGAAAGGTCTTCCTTCATTCTGGAAAAAAAGATTAATTTCCCAGATAGCAACTTTGGACAGTATGAAGCTCGTTTACTCACATCCTCTGGGAGAGGCAGAGACATCCCAGGAAGGAACCTGGGACCTCAGGGTGGTTTGGTGCTGTTGAAAAGTCTGTTCAATAGGAGAAAATAGTTTATGTGTGGCCAGCATCAGAGCAAAGGATGGGAGATGTAAAACAGTGATCATATTTGGCTGAGAGATTAAAAGGAGCTGCTCTGCATGCTCTGGTGCTGACAGATCTCATTATTTAATCATGAGCCTTGAAATACTTAGGGATATTTTAGTGTTGTGGTGGCTTGAGGAACAGTTCCAAGTTTTTTTGATGAAATGAAAGATTTCACTCCTAAGATTGTATAAACTATTGATCCCTGTGTATCCTAAATTTGACTGTGACGATTCTAAGCTTTATTTTAGCAAAACATTTTTTAAAGTGCCAGACCTGTGCTTAGGAAGAACAAAACTGAGCTCCTGAAAAAATAAGGTAGACAAACAATAAATGCTGGCTGGCTCTCCTGAAGGCAAGAACCCAAGAACAGCTCGGAAGGTGCAGAGAGT
Organism: Callaeas wilsoni; assembly: GCA_013398955.1. Taxonomy (NCBI): domain Eukaryota; kingdom Metazoa; phylum Chordata; class Aves; order Passeriformes; family Callaeidae; genus Callaeas; species Callaeas wilsoni. Next base: position 464 of record VWPU01009947.1, on the reverse strand, counting down.
CAAACTCGCTCTGTGCCGGCGCCGCAGCGGCTGCAGAAAGTGACATCTGGTCTGGGATAATCTGCCTTCCGTACAGCGGCTTTACGCGAGGGAAGCGCCACTGATCTCGGAGGACTTGTTCCAGATTTAGCTCCGTGTGGGATCAGAGTGAGACAGGCTGCAGCTGCTCCAGGCTGCCGGCCCCGAAGGATGGAGCAGCCCTGGGTGGGTGCTGCAACATCCCCCAGGCCAGCGGTTCCTGGGGAAACGGGGGACGCACCGAGTGCCACAGGAGTGCCGCGCTGGATGGCTGCAGTGCCTCACGCTGCTCTGGAATGGATGCAGCCAGGAAGGGAATTCCTGATCCCCAGGCAGAAACTGGGCTTGCCCCAACCTCTTGACACACATCATAACCTCGCAGCAAATCTCACTGGGAATGGCCCGTGAGAAGGGCAGCAGGTTACTGTTGCGAATGGATGCGGGTG
>VWPU01009946.1:0-121032 GCA_013398955.1 Callaeas wilsoni | reverse complement strand
TAAAACCAAGTAATTTTTTTCCCACTTCTAAATCTGGCAACTTCCAAAGCCCTGGCATTTTAGCAGCTTGGATCTGTAGGAGCTTTTGTGAAGTCACCTGGGTTTGAGCTGCTTGTTCTGTTGCCTTGAGGATGTTCTGTTTACATTAAAGGGCAGTCTGTCTAGAGACCAGCTCTCCCATTAGGACACTGCCTAGGTTTCCAGCATACCTGATTTTAGATTAGGAGGTTAAATATAAAGGAGGTCACTTTTGTGTCAGCAGGCAGTTAGGTTATTGCTGGGCTATTCTGGGCATCTCTTTAAAAAAGGGTGGAGTTCATGACTGGTTTCTCAAGAAGAGTACCTATGACACTGATAGAATTGGGATGCTGGAGAGTTTGTGTGGACTTTCAGACGGAAGCTTTGCTGGAACATGAAGTATTGATGCATCTTTTTAATTTCAGCATGGATAGAAAAAAAAGATGAGTTGGAAAATTAATATGTGAAAAGTAACAACTGTGTGCAGTCTCGTAAGTAGACGAGAGAGGGGTTGTGTGAAGACTTTACAGTGGTCCATGCCACTATACATGTTGAGCTTTCTCTTCTAGTGAAAATAAAGTTAGAACTCTTCTCTGGCTTTTCTCTTTCTGAGAAAGATACTATCAAAACCTCTAATGCTGCTGTAAGTGTGTGTGACAGTGTCTGAATATAGGGGTGTGTGTGTATTTGGCTAAATGATGTTCTGAATTTCAGAGAATTTACATTTGAAAAATGGCCCAGTTAACGCTTACTCGTAGAGGGTGTAGTTTAGGTTTTATATACTTGATTTGGGAATACAATTTTCTTAAATGCTATGATAATTTAAAATCTACAAGACTTGGAATGAAATTCTAGTCACATGAATTCAAAGTACTGAGGAAAGGTTGGAAAGAAGTCTTTGCACTGTGCCCGTTGATACTTGGTTACAGAAAGTGTTCTGCACAGATACATCATGGTGTGCTTTAGAGAAAATACCCCTCTTCTCCGAGCCCTTCACAGCACAGGTATTTATGTTGGTACAGTCAGTCTCTTCATACTTTGTGTCTGCATCCTAGCTTGCCTGGCTAAGGTGGGATCAGCTGTGAGCTGTTCCCCAGCCCCACTGCTGTTCAGCACTTGAGCTGTGTGCTGGGATCTGCCCTCCAGCCAGGCAGTGACTCAGGAGAGGGTCCCAGCTTGCAGGCACATCCTCCCAGTGGCTACTCTGGCATCATAGAATGATGTCAGTTGGAAGGGAGCTGAAAGAGCAGCTTGTTCCAAAGCCCCTGCCATGGAAAGGGACACCTTCCACTAGACCGGATTGCTCAAAGCCCCATCCAGCCTGGCCTTGAACACTTCCAGGGACAGAGCATCCGTAAATTCTCTGGGCAACTTGTTCCAGTGCTTCATAGTGAAGAATTTCTTCCTAATACCTGATTTAATCCTGCCCTCTGTCAATTTAAAGCCATTCTCTCTTGTCCTATCCCTACATGCCCTTATAAAAAGTTCCTCTGCAGCTCTCTTGGAGGCAGCACCCTGAGGGGCCTGTTGAAGAACTGAGTACTGTGCTTGGTTTAATGCCAATTGATTGAATAGGACTTCAGGCAGCAATGAGTTCTGTAGGCCAACGAGTTTTTTCTCTCCTTTTTTGATTAAATAACCACTTCTTTTTTTCTTGTGCAGTCAATTTGCAATGTAGATTTGTTCATTCCATGCACTTTTCAAGAAGCTGGGGTGTAGTATATGCTTCATAGTTTTATTTCTTTTGTGGTAGCTTCTTTTTCATCTTAGTGTTGCTACAGATTGCAAATCATCTAAAGTAGATTTTTGCTCTAGTTGATTGTAGGTTCCAGTGTCACATAAAAAAATTAGGATGTCTTGATATGAAAAATTAGGATGTCTTGAGATGAAGATACATGTATTGTGATGGTTAATGCAGACCTGAAAATCAAAATGAAAATCAAAGTAACTTACATGTACAGTTAACTGAAATTAATTTTGAAATGTAATTAAACATTGCATCAGAGAGGAATTATCTTCTGTCCAAAGGAGTTACAGTAATAATAGTGGTACTTTCATCTGAATTCTTACACAGACACATATCTGTGTGTCTATATAGACACTGCATATGTGCATATTTGTAATAGTGGTGTACAGACCAGTGATCTGTAGGCATCCAGTGCTATATACACACACACATACATACATATATGTGTGTATATATGTATGTCAGATACCTTTTTGGTCTGTAGTACAATGCTAATTAAAGATGTTACTGCTTGTTAGTGAACAAGACACTTATCATCAGACATTTGATGAGGCTCTTATCAAATTCCTGGTATTTCAGGCTTTTTTTTGGTTTTGTTTTAAATTCCAAACCCCTCTGCCCGATAAGCATGATCAGGAGTTGCCTTTGAGGCAATTTGCCATTTGACTTAGAACAAGCTTCAGTCTTTAGGGTAATAAAAAAGGATCATCCTGGTTTATCCGAAAATGAAATTTTTTGATTTGGATTGCAGATGTTGCTGAGTCCTTAGAAAGAGTGACCAATAGCTTCAGGCAGAGGCTGAGATTAAAAGAAAGAGTGGGAAGTGGGGAGAATTCCCTCCGCTTCTCACCTTCATGGAGGAGGTTTCAAGAAGGAAAAGCTTCAACTCTTTGATTAAAAAACAGGGTTTTAAGCAAGGCTGAAGTGGTACTGTGCAACCTGATGGTTTTTGCATTTCGTAACTGGTGTATATATGTACCTGGGAGGAGGGAAGCTCCTATGTATTTATAGTGTAGTGAAGGGTAAAGCATATGCAGAAAAATACTTAGCTTAGCTGTCACAGATTTTCTGTGGAGTTAATACTCGTGGAGCTTGGAATTTGAGTATGAATGCTGCCATGTTTTCAGTGTTGGTGTAGCTCTATTTGAAAAGAAAGAAATAACTTTTATTGCCATCTACATAATACCTTGTCTTTATTTTCATTTATAGCTGTCAGGAGATGTTGCTGACTTCAAACTCTGGAGAGGGGAAACTTACATTTTAATTACAATAAGATGAAAACTGTGTAGATGTTAACAGGTTATGAAGATGCCCTACTGGCTGTCAGGCAGTCAACATGCATGACTGCCCTCTGCTTTCCTTGTTTTTACTTCAAGTTGAGTGTTCAGCACTTCTGAGTAAGTGGTTGCTTGCACACTTGACAGTCACTGAGTAAAATCAAATTAACTTCTAAAAACACTTAGGTTGGTTTATTTTTTCTCCTAAACTGTATGCTTTGTCTTTAACATTAAGGTTTTTAAGACCCTAAAGAATCACATTTAATGCTGTGAAAAGTTAGAGGAAAACACTAGAAAGTGAATGTTCTCATGCAAACCTCTCTTTTCATAACATTATCCCTAAATTAAATGAATCTAATGTTATCTTCCTTTTCTCTAAGCTACTTTTGAGTTGTAGCTTAAAATACATAGACTGCATCATGAGTACATGATTCCTGTTAAATATTTCACTCCTGGCACGCTAACACTTCCAGTATTTCTAACTTAGCAGCTGAAAAGTCTGTCTGACATCAAGGATGTTTTGCCAGTCTTAACAGCAACCTTATTAGACATTTTCAGTGGCTCTTACTAAGCTCTCTAGGACTTCTGAGTTGGGTCTGTATTGCCCACAGAGGAGTGGCCAGCCCTATTTTGGGATAAGCCAAAATAAACATCAGTGGTACTGAAGTGGTCAGGCTGTAGTGGCACATCAGTGTTGTTAAAGTGGGATAGCCCTTGGGTGAGTTCCCTGGAGGGGATGCTCACAGTGACTCCGGCCCGTAAACGCTTGGTGCCGACTTGGAGGCGCACCAGTGGCAGAATTCCTGTGTGCTTTGGAGGCGCACCAGTGGCAGAATTCCTGTGTGCCAGCTGAGGTACAGCTCTGTGTGAGAGGATGGTGACCACAGTCGTGGCTCCAGGAACGCCGAGCCTCGTGTGCGGGCTCCAGCAGGGATGCACACGTACGGCTCGATTCACAAAACCGGCCTCGCTGGGCTCTGTACCTCTTGGACTGCGTGCTGTGGAAGGGTTGGGATTGCTTTATCTTGGATCCTGTTAGTGATTCCCCAGTGGATTTTCTCTGGCAGCTTTGGCCTGTTGCAGCTCTTCAGTTGAAATACTGTGTCAGTGACAGTGAGGTTTCATGAGGTGACTGAGCCATTTAAATGCCTCTGGTGCTTTTCCTCTGGCTCTTTCTGTGTCACCTTTTGCAGCCTGTTCCCTCCATGCCACCTCAGTTGTTCTGGGGAATGCTTTCAAAGTAGTTATTAAGGATTTGTTGCAGTACATTGCCTTGTGAAGGGGTTGTTTTTGTTAAGAAAAAAAATCCCTTTCCCTTCTGTGTGCCAAAAATAGGCCACATTTATTTTGTTCAACTTTTTGTTTTTAATACTCTGACTCTCTTTTTTTATTGACTTTGACAGATTTAGAAGACTTAATCTTAGAACTGTCTCAAGAAAACATGCAAAAGTTCAGGCTGACTCAGATAACCGTTATGGCTTTTGCTGATTAATAGTTCAATAACAGTATGCTTGTTTAAACATTATTTTGAACGGGCTCCCTAAGTGCCTTTATAACAAGAATAATGATGATAAGGTGCTATTAACTTGTAAGTTAAAGGTAAAATTTGTGAAAGTTTTGCGCACAAACAGAACCAAATTGAAAACAAGCTCCTAAACAAATCTCTTTCCCTCTATGTTACTGCATTAAGTACCCTGTTTGTTTTGCAAGTCTAAACTAAAACTCTAAAATCCTCTGTAGAAGAAAATATGACTGCTCTTCTTGAGGCTGAGGATGCTGTCTGTATGGTTTCTGCTGGTTTTAGGAACACAGTCTGTGTCTTCCTCTTTTTGATAAAATGCCTAAAATCTACAGAACCATTTTTACTTCAAGATTTTCTCTCATCTATACACAGTCAGAAGAGCAATAACCCACATAAACCCCGATCACATTTCTGAGGCCTAAAACACACTTAAATCATTGGTGTGCAAATGTGTATCTCTGCTCTCCTGAACAGGGAATATCTTCATAACATCCTGTCTTAAGTCAGCACCAGAAAAAAGAAAGATGAACTTGGTAAAGTGACCTGAATGAAAGTTTACCCAAAGTGAAACATCCTAAAAATATATATATGCTGGCCTAAGGTAACTCCAGTTCATTCATTTGTTTCAAGTAAATTACGGGCAGAATGTTAATGTTTGTTTCTACCAAGTGAGTAAAATGCATTAGATTAAACAAAAATTAATGTAAACTAGCTGCACGGGTAGGTAATTTAGTTTCTGCTGTAGTGATAAAAGTTTTCATTAGTATGAATAGAGGTAATTATTCTGTTTTGATCCATGCATAATGTACATATCCCTTATTCATTAACTTCACTATGCTAAGTAAAAAGCAGCTACTCTTCACTGAATACTCCCAGAGAGAAAGTGTGGATTATTGGAGCTGAAATTTACAATGCTAAATTTGTGGTGAGAGATTAAAGAAAATAGTGTTACAGGCAGTGGTTGAACAGAATTCTTGGAGACTTTCTAGATATATATGCATATCTCTTAATTTTAGTTGTATTTGTGTACATACATTTGTATGTACATACACACATATGCACAGTTCAACGTCCTAAAAAAAGTTTGTTAAAAGTAATTATATGTAAAATAATTATGTTAAACTTGGGTTTAGATACAGTTTTATATGCATGCATGTATATAAAGTTACATTTGTCTATGTATATCAGTCGAGTGGCGATTAACGTGTTGATACAGGTGCTGGGTTGTATCTGTTATGTTGGGTTTAAGAGCTGTACCCCTGTTTTTATTCTGAGCCCATTGTATGCATACTTCTCTATCTACCATCGCAGCTGAAGGGCTCTTGCAAAAGTGCTCTTCACAAGTTGTTTTATTGAACTGTGTGTTGCATAATTATTCCTCTTAAGGCACACATTTCCTGATGTATTTGTTCTGTGCAGGTGCTCTTTCCATACCTGATCGCACAAAGAGTGTAATAAATAGCAAAACAAGAGGTATAAAGAAATTTGTGCTTAAGAGATCAAAGCAAACCAGACCATGCAGTCCTTTGGAAATCTTGGCTAGCTCTCTTGTAAATAAAAGTGCTTCTAAAGCAGAAGGTATTTAACTACCTTATTTATACAGGTTTTGATTGGCAGTTGGGTTATTAACCTCATAAAAACACAGCAACATAAACTAGCAAGAATGTTTATTCTAGCACTTCTATCTGAAGGAAAATGAAAACCAAGATATAGTGGCATATTCTTAGCTCCTTTTAAGTATTTATTTTAGGTCTGTGTAGCATAAAAGAATGTTTTTCAAGTCAGTGAACTTAAACTATTTTGCTTACTGTTCTGAGATTTAAGTATTTTCTAATTACTAACAAAACAAATGTTAGATTTATTGAAGGTACAGAGACACCACATCTTTATTAAAGGTCCAAACCCCACATCTTTATAATGATGCTTCTTTCCCCTTCATAGTGTTTTTCATATCATGCAGGGTAAAAATGAAATCGGAATTGTTTTTTGTAACTAATTTGGTGAGAAGTTGTGCCTTTTTGTCACGGAAGAGGTGTCCTGTATCATGTTAGGTCTAAAAAAAAAACCTATGCAATAATCTTCTGTATCCTTGCTCTTGGGTGTATTTGCCAATGCATTACACCAGTTTTTTCTTTAGAGCTGTTTTTTCCAGGCTTCACTGTGGCCTCCCACAAAATTACATGGCCATTTTGCCTTCTGTGGCAGCACTAAAATTCTGTTACGCATGTGAAATGTTTTATTGAAAGCAGTTTGTCATGAGTCCTGAGACGCTATGTGATTTCAGGAATTTAACTCTTAGGTGTGTTCTTTAAAACAATATTTCTGAGGTGAATTCAAATTTGTGTATAATCTGTATTTCTAAAGGAACTTGCCTATTGCTATTGTCTCTATCTCTTCGTAAGAATAGTGGTGGTTCTCTGGTGGTCATCCAGAGGAACTGATAATCAAGAGCTTTCATAAGTGTACACTACTTCTGAAACAAAATTTTAAGTGGTTATTTTTATTTCTACATCAAGCTAGTATTTTAAATACCATCGTGCAATGTGGCAAAAATAATAGCTTGTGTTGAATTAAAGACTAAGTTACGTACGTAATAAAAACTGTTAAATCTCAAGAATTTTCTTCTGAGCAGGATCTGCTGTTTACTGTATTTGCAGTGGCTTGTGATGGCCAGCAAATGCAGGAAGACAAGAAAAACATTGATCCTTTAAGAAGGCAATGTTAAAACCATGGTGGCAGAGTGGGAAGTAGCTAAGTGGAACCATACAAACTGTAAAGGGATCTCTTTGTCCTGTTTCCTTGATTCCCATTGAAAGTATGACTGCTAGCAACTCTACATCAGGTCAGCACTGTCTTTGGATGAGTTAAAACCTCCAAAGTTTCAAGGACATTTCATAACTATTCTGAGTAACAGTGCTTCATTCCCCTTGCCCAATTTAAAACTTCTGAGCTATGATTTGTGACCATTGGTCCTTTCTGTACTCTCTGCAGCTACTGCAAGAAGATTATTAGCTCTCTGGTCTTTGATTCCTTCAAGTGGTTGTAGGCTGCTCTTAGATCTACCCTGGACCTCCTCTTTGTCAAACAGAACAAACCTGGCTCCTTCAGCTTCTTCTTACAGGGCATGTGCTGTAGGCCCTGTGCACCTGGGCAGCTGTTGCTGGACCCTCTCTTGTGTGTTGTAATCTCTTCTGAACTTGGCAACCCAGAACGAGATGGAGGATCCCGTTGCAGCCTCACTGATCTGCGGCTGTGTTCACCCTAAGGAGCACAGTCCCATGTGTGGTTTGCCCTGTGTGCAGTGAGGACGTGCCCTTGGCTCACACTGAGCTTGGCATCCACTGTAACTCATATATTTTTTTCTCTTGGGGCTGTTGGTTTCTGAGCCAGTTGGTTTTCAGTCTGTGCTGATGCTCAGGATTATTCATTCCAGGTGCAAAATCTGTAGTTTCATGAATCGTTCTCCTTACTACCACTTTTGAATAATTTAAAATGTTACGTATTTGCTTTCGTAGTTGTATAATATTACACTGTTTTGCTGTGTTCTAAAATACAAGATAAAATTACCCTTTGAGTCAAATATAGTAAATTCTTTGAGTTTTGCTTCCCTGTAGTTAGGACATTTTCTGTTTTCTGTACTTTTATTGTTGTTACTCGTCCTGTCATGGCATGAAGATGATTGTCAGATAATTTAGTCATATTAAAGGAGCAAAAAATTAATGTAATTCTTAAAGCATATCTGAATTAGCTTTGGACTTTACCATAACCTCAGCATAAATCAATCTGCCATACATTTTTTGGTTTTTTTTGTGTAATAGAAAAAATGTTTCCTGTTTATTTTGAGTTTATGCTTTTGAAATCTATCTTTGTTAGCAGGGAAATATGCTTCCTGTATTTTGAGACAGCATCTAACTGTTTAATAAGTGATAAGGGTCAGGGAAAGAACACGAATGTTAAAATGGGCAACTAAAACCTGGTCTAGTCAGGTTTGCCTAGTTAGTTTTCATTGTGGTTTTTTTTCATAATTCAGTGATGTTAGAAGAAGCAGTATGTAAAATGCATATTGTCTATATAAATCTGTAATTTTGAATGACAGTTTTGCCAAGGTTTGTCCTGGTTTTCAAGTTCTTTCAGCAGCAGTTGTCCTTGCAGTGCCAGGAGTAAGTTGGTTTCTGCATTACTCCTCTAACATAAAGGATCATCTGACATGTGGTTAATGATTCCAATGTAAGGATTGGTATAACACGAGTAGATTTTACAGGAGACAATTAAAAATATTTCTGTAATTTCATTAAAACTGTATTCTTGGTCCTGATCTCTCTAAGTGTGTGTTGTTTATATTTTTTTTCACATTCCAGTTCTATTTTTTCTTTTTAAATATAATATTATTTTTTCCCTGTCAAATATCTGACCATGCATTTGTCAGCTGACATGAGATGTCAGCAATAATTGTTTCAAAAAGAACACCAGAAACCCTTGCTTCCCTCAGAAGATGGTCTCCAAATCTCGCCTATCCTATATGACCTGTACTCAAATATGACCATATTTGCTGCAAGTGTTCTTTAACATGTCAGTTACTAAAAACAGCCTACAAGGTTATAAAGCTTCGTTCTTCTGAAAAATAAATGGAAGAATAGAAGCAGGTAATCTCTGACACGTCACAGTAAAATGATATGTATGCCGCAGTGTCACAGCAGAATTTTAATCTGCTGGAGTGTTCTCTTGAGTGTACAGCACAGTTTTAAAAAGAACACTGCAACATCCGTGGTTTTATTCTGAAATGTATTTTTAAAATGCAGTTAAATAATCCACCCACTTGTTATGTATAAAGGTGGAATATTTCTTTAGAAAGAAATGTTATATTTATTAGTTATATAAACATAGCTGTTAACCTTTGAGTTGTGTAGCATCAAGCTGCTACTGAGACAAACAGACTGTGTAATCACTGGAGATGTCACAGTTCTCAGCAGCATTTATGAATTGGTTCTAGAAGTTTGATGGCTATTGATATCTCCACAAGCAAAGCACATGAAAACTTTAAAGTACATGATTTTTGGCTTAATTTAAGCTACTCCACTGCTCTGAAAAGTGACAAAGCCAAAGAACTGATGGTAAATGAATGGAAGAGCTGCTGACACTCAAGAACAAAATAAGGGCTTCTGGGTTAAGTTATTTCAGAAAAAAAACCTTGATCATTGCATGTTTTCGAAAGAAGCATTATCAACACTCTAAACTGTGTATCCTGCTTAAACCAGACTTTTCCTTAAAGTTTTATAGATTTACAGTCTGCTTTGAGTTTTCTTTCTTTTTTTAGTTTTTACCCCTATCACTAGTTGGTTTTTTGTAACTTAGCTGTGATTCAGTTGTTTTCCAAGTGCTTATTGCTAGCTATTAAATTCTGTCCTTCCCATCATCACATGCCTTCAAAGTAATTTCTTGCCCATTGATATGACCTCTATACTCTTTTTCTTCCCCCCTTTTTTGCCTGCTGCAGAATCTATTTAACAGGGAGAGTTTGACTCAACAGCATACAGAGAGTTGTTGGGAGTGGTGGGTGTCGCTTGATTCTGTATGACATGGTACAGAAGATACCTCTGTATTACTGGTTCTTGTTCATAGAATGTCTTTTCAGGTGGGGAGAACTGAATGAGAATGGCAAAGAAACTCGTGTGTTTCTCTACATAAACATTCTTTGTCAGTCAGTCTTCTGAGTGCTGAAATGTGACTGCTGTGTCTAGCCATCAAAATGAAGCCTTTTGTAAATGGGCTGTACTCTGTCATCTGGCTTTTGTGCAGAATTGCTTGCATGAAAAAACATTAACATTGTTAAACTGGAAACTCTCTGAGATGTAAATATTGCATCTTCCTAAGTACTGCAGTATTCTGCATGTATACAGTTCTTCAAATTATTTTTACAAGTGAATTTAGCAGGATATGAGTGCTTCAATTAGTTTCTCAGTCTTTCTGCATCAAGCATCATTTTAATTATGTACTTGAATGGCATTTTACGTCTTTCTGCATCAAGCATCATTTTAATTATGTACTTGAATGGCATTTTACGTCTTTCTGCATCAAGCATCATTTTAATTATGTACTTGAATGGCATTTTACGTTGGGGAGAGGTATTTTATTATAAGCATCATCAGCCCACTGATAACTTTTCTGTTTCATTACTCTGCTTCCTCTCTCAGTAAATAACCTTCCCGTTTGAATTCTGGATTGTGAGATTGTGCTTCTTTGAGTTACTAACAGGAAAAAAGAAAATACTATTACGGAGTCGGTGGTTGAACATACAGTTAAAGATGATCTGTGAAGCACTATAAAAATAGTTTCATCTGGACATGGGGTAAAATACTACTATCTTAAGGCTCTTCTCAGTTACTTCTCTTATAAACACATTTTAGGGGGAGTAGATGTGAAATCTTGTGATCTGCAGAATGTTTGGTTTAAGAATTTAATTATGGTAGCTCTGTTGCCAAAAATCTGTGTTTGAACTATGTCAGTGACTAATGGGAAGGTAGTTATCTGTATTTTTAATTTAAACCTATTGTTCCCTGTCAGATCTGTCATAGAATAGGAAGAAAAAGTTTCTTTCATGAAGACTGTTGGCAGTGGCTTTTGGGTTGTTTTAGTCCACGTTTACTTGAAATGTTTTTATAGATATATGAGGGATTTGTTGTCTTTTAAAGATCTGAGTAGCTTATTACTTATGAAGCCTAACTCACGTTTGTGTGCATATGTACATGCATGAATCTATTTATAGCAGCAGCATGCATGGGACCTATCTCGAAGTGCTAGTGTTCGTTTTTCAGAGGAGTATGTTTTTTGATGAAATTAATATAAAATATGTGGCTTAGTGTCATGAACAGTTTTGAAGAGCAGAATCATTATACTTTTTTGTTGTTCCAGTCTCAGTCCCAATACACAAATACTTGTGTGTACATGTTTCCAGGAGCAAAAAGCATGGTCAGCATTAATAAATGAAACAACTGAATTCCTCTGTTTTATACTGTCTAGCTGTTTTGCTTCTTTCTTATTCCCAGTTGCCCATCTCCCTGCCTTGACATCCCCAAGTAGTGGATTCACACTTAAATTAATGCTCTATATTTTGGGCACGCTTTTTAATTTTGCAGCACTTCTGGTAATGTGTAATGTTTCTTGTTTCCCCTCTGAACTGGAGGCCCTTTAACAGTCTGCTCAGACAGTTGTGTCTCCTTTTTTCTGAAAATGCCTGTGGACATCTTTTCTGCAGATACTGCCTATCAGTGGTTTTGGTTAGGCTGCCTTCTCCCATCAGTAAGCTCTGGAGCAGTAAACCAAGTGGGAGGTTATGAGGGTTATGTAAGTTACCCACTTCAGTAGTTATAATTTTCTTTTCCTGTCAGAAAGATTTATGAAACCATCCTAATTGCAAAGAATTTTGAGGCTTTGTAAGGATATTCAGTTCCACTATTAATATTGATTCAAATGTGGCTGCTGAATTTTTAATATATTAAAAATGGACCTGGTTAAAAGTACTTGTGAGGTGCTACTTGTATGTAGTCCTCTCTTAAATCTCTAAGCAGTGGCCATCCATTCCGTAGGAAACTTAACCCCACTTCTGCTTTGCTTGTTGCATTCTGTAGCACAAGAGGTGGAGATAGCACAGCATTTTTGCATAGAGCTTTTTCTTTTTAAATACTGAGTTCTCAATGTTTTACATAGGAAAACTTGGTAAGATGGACTGTTTGACTTGATAGATCTTATGTTTTGTGCCGTCTCTGCCTTTGCATCTTCAGTTTGCTGCATACTATATGTGCAAAACAATTGAAGTTGTTTTGAGGACACTGTTAGAAGAAATTACATGGTTGTCTTCTGCTTGAATGACCAGTTATTATCAGTATTGATGTCTTTAAAATGTCCTCACTAGTGCTTCAATTTATATTAATTCACGGTTTTAATGCTTCCATGTAATTTTCTAAGCTGAAATCTTTTCTTTAGCTATAACAGCTACTGCAGATTCTTTCTTCTAGTTCTAGCAATTCACTATATTGTATATATATTCACAGAATTTTTCTTACATGCCTAGAGAAAGTTTCCTGTCCCTCTTTGAACATTTGTTTCCACCTAACAGTCTGGTTTTGCTGTGTTTATTCTGTGGCCTGTGGCTAAGGCATGTTATGTTAGCTGAGTGCTGGAAGGAGCTGTGCTGATGGTTGCCATGTGCTCGTTTACTCGTGCGTGATTTTTTGTCTGCTTATTTTTACGCACATTCAGTCTTGCCATCTCATTGTGTTATTTTTCCAAACCTGCATCTGTCTGCTTGTTGGAAGCTTTGCATTGGAGTCATGCTAACATGGAACATTTATCTTGGTTGATCTTGTGGCAAGCAAACTCTGCAGTTGGCTTTGTTTTTCTAAATGATGGCCTTTCATTTATTTATTTTTAAAGGAAGTATTTTTTTATCTGTGTAGCATGTATGTCTTAGTAGAGCTTCCCCACTGTAACATTCAAGTGGTTCTTGCTTAGATGATGCTGAAGGGTTGCCTATAAACCATGAAGCCATCCTTTATCTGATCAAAAGACTATAAAACAAATACAAGAGATTTCTACTTACCTCTTTTTAGCTTGGACTGATTTGCTGTTGCAGCTTTAACTGTGCTGCCTTACTAGTTCTGGCTGAGGATAAGTACACAAGATATTTGTGCATTGCTGTGTTTTGGACATGGGTGCTCCATCTACACAAGCAGAAGTGTGGCCTGCAGTGTCACCACTGCCATATGCTGGAAGCAGTACTGTGTAAAGAGGGCTCATGGAAGCTCCGACTCTTCTGCCACTGCATTTTACAAATCTTCTCTGAATTACTATGCTGAGGTGCTTTTTAGTGTCAGCAAACTGAGCATCTGTTAGTACGTGTCTGTTAAGTATATTCTATCAGCTGAAACAAGTGTCATCTTCTTTCGGTCAACCAGAACATTGTTAAAAGAGTGTCAGAATTTAAGCTCTTATATCTTCTTTTTAGTGTGATTAAGGGGCTAAGATCCCTTTTTCCCAGAAAGGCCTGATCAGTTTAGCTGACAGCGTTAAGGAGCACACATAGAGACTGTTATTTAACTTGTGTAAGCTACACTCTATCACCATTTTTAATGAAAATATTATGCCTTATTTGAGAGGAGTTCATTATGTGTGTGTGGTTCTTTTGCCGCTCCAGCTTCACTGTAGCATCAGAAATCCAACAAATAAACTGATATTTTCAGTGCAACTAATTACTGCAGAATGCTAATCGTGACTCTTCTTCATTTGTTTCTGCAGAATGACAGGAAGGGAGTTTTTCTCTCGGTTTCCAAGCCTTTATCCTTTCCTTCTCAAGCAGTTAGAGGTTGTAACCAATTCTTTGAACAGGTAAGATGATGTCTGAGAAAACTTTGACATACAAAGTGAAGTGAAAAGGTTAAACTGAGTTGTGTGACGTACACACCCTAGTGCCATTGAACGCATCAGTGCTTCTTGAAATGATACAGTTCTAATGTTTTTGCTAAGGCTTTTTTCTTCTTACTTTGGCACATTGCATTAAGTCTCTGAAGAGTGAACTACTGTTGAGTAATTAAGAGTTGCTGTGTTCTTAGGATCAGATGTTAAGGAACTTAGATTTTTCAGGGAAACAGAACCCGAGTGTTTGAGTGTCTCACGCTTAACAATGAGACTTCCTAGCATGTTTAAATGATACGGGGTCATAGGCCTTGTGTATCTCCACATGAACACTTTCCAACTTGTGACACACTGACTCTGGGGAAGGTCCTTGATCTTGTTTTAAAGACTCTGCAAATGGTGGCTGAGAGCTACAATTTGATCAATGCAGATGATACCATTTGAGATGACGCTGTTGCCTCCAGGTTCATGAACTTTTAAAGTAAACCAGTGCTGGCTTTGTTTTTTCTTAAAATGCTATGATATAAACTGGGGAAGTTGAGCAGCTGATTTATGGGCGAGGTTCAGCTGACAGTTTAATGGGCCTAAGGTGGACACTTGGAAGCAGGAGTTTCACCGGTCATTGCATGTTTTGCAGTGTCTGCTTTAAGGAAGGAGGTTGTGTATATTCTGCACAGCAGTCTACTCTACCTGATGTTAGAAAAGGTGGCAGTGTCGTCACTGGCAAATTTTGGGAAGTTTTTCAGTTGAAAAAGATGGAAAACTGCTGTCTGAAATGTTGGCCTTGACTGCTTTTTCATTGTGGATTAAGACTTGTATCTTACTATTAGTTGTTAAATAAATCAAAAAGTACTGATTTTAACTTGGTTTCTGTTTGTTTTTACTATATGAATAGTAGACCCTTGGTGTCAATGACAAGAACTATTCTTTAGTAAAGCGTGTTGTTTACTAAGCACACATTTCCTTTCAAACTGATAAAAATACTTTTTTTAAACCACCTTTTTGTAACTCAGTTCTCTGTTTCCCAGTTCATAAAGAAACATTATCTGTGCAGGTTTTTAATGCTATTTAAGAATGAAGGCAGCTCACCACGTTTGGGAATAAAGGAGGCTTGGGATAATATGGGAAAGGGAAGGCAATACAGCCATGAGTGTCTTCATTAGCGGGGTCTCCTGCAAAAGAACTGCATGCCATATTTGATCCCAGCAGGGTTTACACTCCCATGTAATGATCAGCCTAGGACTTGACCCAGAGATGCAGAAGGCTGTTTTGTGGGGAAGAGGCCCAAGACTTTCATGGAGGAGGATGCTTTTTTTCACTAAATGCTTCTTACACCTTTTTTAGTGAAGCTGAAGTGTTGAAAATCCATCCAAGCCTGTTTCTTTTGCTTTTAATCCTGGGAAGACTGTATCCATCTCCAATGGATGGCTCTCACTCAGCGCTCAGCACAGCACCATTTGTCCCCTTTATTATAAGGTAAGGTGATTTTGTAGTAGTTTCTTATGTGATAATAGTTCTTTCTTGAATTTTGGATTTTTTTAAAATAAAATGCCTTTTTAAGCTTCTCTTCAGTTTTAATTCTTAAAGGAAAAACTGGTATTCATTGGTTGGACTTTCCTATATTATTAATACTTGTTTTGGAGAATCAGAAACAATGGTTTGCATAAGTCAGTATTCTATGACGTGTTCGTAAATCTTCATCTACAAATGCTGTATGGCATCACTGCTGCCACTGAGAGGATAGATGAAAACTGATGAGCTTGACAGATTTTAGCAATGCAGGGTTTGCTATATGAGCTTCTGATGGTTTTTTTTCAGTCCTGCAGAATGATTGTTTGTAACACATAAATGTAATGTCTAATATATAGATTTGTAGGTGTGTATGTATCTTTTTCCATATCCATCCATTATTATGTAGCTAGATAAAGATATGGATCCCTCCTTTATCTAACATGTTTCTAAGGTGACTTTTCAAATATTTATACACTGTAACTTTCATTTATGTGTTGACTACAAGAAGATATTCAGCAGATATTTTGCTACTCTATGCCTCCTGTTTGGGATTAGGAGCCTCATAATGGAACCAGGGCTGTGGTGGGTGAGGAGAAATGAGAATCACCAGTATTAGAGAAGAAGTCTTGCTATCTGTGTGAAAGCTTCAGTGCAGTAGGGTGAGAAACTTCGGTTCCTAATCTTGCTCCTCTAGTAGTGAAACAAGACTAAGTTGTTATCCAAAGATCTTTCAATTTTTATTTTAAACTACTGTTTATGTTAGAAAATAGCATCTGTCCGCTTATTTTTCACAGTGGATATGATGTATCTCTTGCCTTTTATGATGTTTTTTAAATTTTCAAGAATCAATACTAATTACCATTTTTTTCTGAAAGGAAGAAAAGCCTGTAGTAGGAGTTTTTAAATGCACTGTATTTAACAATTAAATATATTTGGCTTTCTGCCATATCTGACTCTTAAATGCTTTTTGGGGAAATGTTTAAAACTATTAGTTACATCGATAATTGGCTCTGTTTTGATCCCTTTATTAATGCATTGGAGCATGCTTGTTTATTTCTTTAATGTAATGTTTCAGCATCATTTTGGTTATCGCTAATAGATTATTTTTTGATAAGCTTTTGGTTACAGCTTTTTAGTTTTGACTTTTTCTATTATGACCGTTACTTTTTGCAAGGTACATACAGCAGCAAAATAACTTTTCACACTTTGTTAGCTTATTATCTTGAGATTTTTTAAATTCATTCAGAAGATATGGAGAGAGAACCCCAATAAAATCTTTAAGCTAAGAACCTGGAACATTTGAGAGACCTGTACTGTTGGATCTACTTTCTTTTAAATGTGTTCCTAAAGAGGAATGATGTGGCAGATAAAGATGATGTTTTCTGCATTTTCTTTCCGTTGATTTTAGTAGTAAATGGTCTGGATGCAGGTATAAAACTAGCATTAAATTACTATGTATTTGTAACAAAAAACTGTTGGTGAGTGTACAGACATGCATTTTCTGTCTGGTTACTTAGCAAAGTTTTGAAATTTTTATGGTTGCCAGGGGACAATACCAGTGATTCTGCAGGGGTAAATGTATTTATGATATAGCTCAGGGTGTTGTTGCTGGCTGTATTTCTGTCTACAGTTTACACCCTTGTTCTTCAAATGCCATGACTGTGTTCTGTTCATTCTGGCTGCATTTGTTGGAACATACAGCTGTGATTTATCTTGGTAAAACAAATACATTGCTATTTTCCCTTCTGTTTCCCTTCCTATTTTTCATTCTACAATAGCAAATGAACAAAAATAAAATCGTTTACTATTCATTTGGTTGTTCTTCAGAAGGTCATAATGAAGGTTGTTGTGAAGTAATCAATTAGAGAGGATCAAAGAGAAGGTCTGGTGCCAAAGGCCCTGTGTCCCAAGTCATTAAATTGTATATATAAACTGTTTCTTTGAATTGCTCACTGCAGTGTTGTATTCCATAGCATCTGCATATACATATAATTCCCTGGTAGTCCAATGCAATTGTAACATGTAATTGCCATGCCATACTTTTACTATGAGATTTTTGTTTAAGATGGTGTGCCAGTGTCAGGGAAGGATACAGCCACACAGTGAGGAGAGGGGAAGGGTGAATGTGACCCATGGCTGGTCTTGATACCTTTTGCAGGGCTGAGCCCGTAGTGAAGTGACATTCACTCGTTGCGCTGAGAAGATGAACAGAACATTGTGTTTGCAAGCGAATGAGCAGTTCTGTGAACAAAACTGGGTTGAGCAGAAAGAATTCAAGTTGGGCTTTTGAAGAGTTTCACTTAAGCTCGAGTGGAATTTTCCGTCTAGTGGGAGTAGAGCTGTGGTTGCTCTGACTGTGCCGAGATGAATTGCACAATATGAGCAGGATTAAATGCTGCAAGGACAAATCTCAATCTCTGTGTGCATAGTTGTTACTCCCAGTTGAACTAGGGCATTTGATTACCTATCTGGAGTTCTATTAAGCTATTTTTCCTCCTGCAGATATTTTATTTGGAAGGGAACACTTTGATTCACAACTTATTACCTCACTTTTTATTTTTTTTAAAGAGCTAGATAGGTCTGTTTTAATGGTTACTTTCTAAGATGAAAGAATGTACAGCATGTTTTTGATTAACAAGGGAGGTAATCGGGAGGTAATGTTTTAAGTATGAAACAAAAACATAACCTCCCTTTTGCCTCCCTCTCCCTTTTTCAAAGACCTGTAATCTCTTCAGAATGATCTAGAATTGAGTTACCTTATGTCCTCTTGTACCATGGCATTGACAGAGTGTTTTAGTGTTAAATGTTTTGGGCTGAATGCTCTGAAGGAGTAAAATGAGTATTGCTTTATTAACTTGGATACTTTTTCACTAGTCGAAGTCTAGCTCTATTTAAGAGTGTGACTTCTTAATCTTTTAGAAAGTTTTTTTAAATTTATCTTTAAAATGTCAAACAATATAAAGTTTTAAAACCTTGTTGGATGTATGTGCCTTGGCTTCCCCTTGACAAAGCGTAATTCTTCATGAAATTTCCTCTTTAAAACTTCAGGATATAGATTTCAAAGCAGTGCTGCTTCTAGGTGTATTATGTTGCAAGAAATGCGAACATCTTTCCGTGAAGTTAACAGAGTTACGAAATAGACACTGTTTTCTTGGGCAGAATTTTGTAATGCATCTTGGTGCAAAATGCAGGAGCTAAATTCTGAAGTGCCCTGATGCTGTTTCCAGTCAGGGACTAGGGTGGATGGCAGTGGGAAGCACTTTACAGCTGTTCTCTTTCCCCTTCTGCTCTTCTCCATCCACCACCCTGGACTGATAGGGTTTTGGTTTTGCACTCGAGAGAATTGTCGTTGATATACAAAGGTAATCACTGTGACTGTTAGTTAATGATAGACATTAAGATGCGAGGAAAACCAATGTGTGGCAAGGAAAACTTTTCTGTGGGATGGAGCATTGTCAGGTGCCCTTTTACCATAAGCCATTCCTAATAGGGTCTTCAGGGAAGACTCTTATAGTCTATGAGCAAAGTGGCAGCTCAAATGCTGTCCTGGTAGCTGTGATAAATCTGTTATTTGAGTGGGCTGGATGCATCTGCTAGAGGGATGTGGATTTACATTGTTCCAGTTATCCATGTCTCGGAAAGGCAGAGGAAACAAGGGAAAACGGTATGACTGTTTTTATTGGCACACCTTTTCTCGGAAGTTACTACTTCTGCAGCTCACTTCTCAGAACAGGCTGTGACACCTCCTATAGGCTTCTAGCAAAGTAATCTTGGTAAAATGTTTAAAAACACTCGACTGAAGCAGTGTGAGATGTCTGGAGTGGCTCCTGTGCTCCCTTTCCCACAGCAGGGCCGCCCTCTGGCTGCGCAGAAGCCCTCTGTGGTCACCAGTGAGGCATCCCAGCGGGTTCCTGGGAATTGCGCCATTGCGCAGCGCTTTGGGGCCTGATGGACCAGCTGCCTGTGGAGCCAGGATGACTTCCTGTCACTAAACATTTTTGTCCTGGCCTTTTTGAAGGGATTAGAGCAGGCTCTTTCAAGATCTGTTACCCTAGGGATTCGGTGGATTCTTTTTGGATGCGTTACTTATGTTTCTTCGCAGTGAGTTACATTTGTGAGTCTGTCCCTCTGCAAGAAGTGATGTAGACAGTTGTGGGGAAAAGCAAAAAAAGGAGCCTAGGGGCCATGATTCCATGTGAACCTTTCACACAGATATGTAACATGGTACTCTTGGTTTTACTCAGTGGGTAAATAGGCTGAGTTTTGTTGACTTTCTAAAATCTTAACAGATGCCACTTCAGACTAATATGCAGGTTACAGAAGATTTTTCTAAATACTTAAAAGCTAAACGAAGGTTTCTGTTATAGAAGATCTGATTCCTTCATTGAATGCTGAGAGGTTCAGCGTATAACATATATATTCCATAAGTTGTTCTGTGCAAAATGCTATTCAGAGATTGTTTTGTCAGATACCAACAATCTTAGAAAATAGTTTTTTAAATGCTGCTACTTAAAATACAAATTTCTAATGGAAACACAAATTTCAATTTTGATCTCTTACATTTAATTTTGTTTTGTAGTTTGTGTTGACCAAAGTGAATTGCAGTCTATCTGTAAAAATATTTCCTGGAAATTTTAAAATAGGTGTTCAGATGCACTCTGCTTGAACCTAGTGTGAAGGACTAATTGTTTTCAATAGTTTTCTGATTAGTAAAATATTTAAGATCTTTCCTGTGTAATGAAGCAACCTCATGATATTGCACTATACTTTGTCTGTGAAATACAGTTTTTCAATTACCAGATATAATAATATATTTACATTATCGTACTGTCTTTTGCCATTGGGCTGATTTATCTCTGTTCCTAGATGCTTTCCTCCTAATATGCAGAATGTTATTCTAGTGCAGCTTTGTCTGGTTTTTTTTCTCCCCATTTTTTTTCCACTTATATTAATAAATACCTTGCATATTCCTTTTAGTCTTCGTTGTTCAGTTTACTTCAGCACAGAGAAGGGGGAAGTATTACATCCTTAGTACATATCTTTTGCTTTTGAACAACAAATCCAATTACATAAAGATGAATATGTAAAATTATGATCTTACTGTTTTAACCTGTGTGTACTAATGTTGCAATTCATTGAATCAATTTTTTTAGGCAGTTTGGAAAATGTGTAATAAATAAGTGAGGTTGATCCAGGTTTATTTTAGCTACCTAGCAAGCAGAGCAGCTGACCTTGAATTCTGAGGCTCTCTGTGAGGTTCAGTTGTGTCTTACTATTCCATAAATGTGAGAGAGCTCACTTCTTAAGGAAAAAGGCTCATATGTAGAAGTATTAATATTGCACAAGGTCATGTGAATTCAAGTTTTCACCAGTCAGTAATGTTACTTGTATGTAGGTTGCTCATTTGAAAAGGTTATTGTTTGTTGACTTGTTCCTGTAAGTTTGATTGCTGTGTTTTGTGTTTAATGATGTTAAATTATATCCAGTCTGTCAGGTGACTGGTTCTGTTCCACTGTAGCCCTATGACAAAATCTGTATGGGCTTCATGGGAATGGGTCTAGGGTAAGATGGAAAAATAAAGAAACAAAATTCAAATGTAAAATCAAAAATTTCTGGAAGACTTGGAGATAAGTTTTAAATTTTAGATTTAATAAACAGCACAAGAGACAGGCAAATGGTGAAGTTCTAGTATCAAGATACCCTCAATTTGTTTGGGAAGAGCTTGATGGAAGTAATTCATGTGTATATATTTTATAAGTTAAATTTGCTGTTTATGTAAGTTGTTTAAATGCAGATTTGCTGGTGTTTGTTTTGTTTCACACATGTACAATTATATGTGTGGGTTTAGTAGATCATCCTGTATCTGACTTGAAAGCAGCCATCTGATTCTCTGTAGGCTGAGCACTGGTATCTTTTGGTAAGTGGCCAAACAAGGTAGCTGACTGTGCTGAGTGTGCTTCCTCTGCCTTTCTGCTCTTTTTCCTGTGTTTTAGTGTGGCATGGCAGCACTTGGAGATTAAAACTTGCCTGGTTTCAACTGTCATTTCTCTAAGACTGGGAATCTTACTGGGGTCTGATAAGGAAAGAGCCTTTTCGTATTAGATTAAAAAACATGTGATTGTTGCAGCCTTGTTGTATTAAAATAGCTGCTTTTGATTACAGTTGTTTATGAAAGCATCTCCCTGGGTTCCCTTATCAATTGCATATCTTCTCAGTCTTTGGTCTCTGTTTTTTTAATTTGTTTTGGGGCTTTTTTAGTTCCTAATGTTTGTTTAGTATAACTGCTCAGCATTGTAACTGTCTGCAAATACTGCATTGTTTGGAATCCCTGTGAGACTGGGAGCAAGCTCTGACTCATTGGAATGCCCTGTCCTTGTTGAGGAAGCTCATGGGCTGACCAGTCATTGCAAGAAGACGACAGATAATCCTTTTTATTATGGGCAAGGTTCCCAAAACATGGGCTGGCCTAGATGTTTGGAAGAAAGAAGCAATGTGCACCCCTAAAGCATACATTGTTTTTTAGATTTTTATTGTATTGAATCTCTTGCTTGATATCTAAAGTGGGAATTTTGCACAGCTAGGGGAGAAGGAGGGCAGGACAGGAATGCATTTCCCCACTGAGCTTACCTCGTATGAATTGGGACTGTCTTGGAAGTCTCCCATTTCTACTTAGTCTATTCTCTGTGCAATCCTGATTGCATAGTGTGATTAATACTGATCTGTAAAAATATTTATAGGTCACTGTAAATATTTGTTAGTAAGAAGAGTTTCAGTCTTTTTCTTCTTTTAGCATTTTTAAATAACAAATTGTAAACAGGCTGTAATTTTTTCCAATTTGATTAAGTTCAAATTGCAGTGTTAGAGACAAATGCAAAGGGCTTGATTGGCAGGAGGCTGCTCAAGACCCTCTGATCTACTAAAACTCTTTGTTCATCTTGTACATTCTTTGCTGTATTCCTGTCTTTTCTCTGAAACTGTGGACAGATGTGTCATATCCAAGTGGTGCTGATGGGAAATAACACAACCCCTAGGTATTCGTTATTAATTTCTTATTTCAGTTTTCACTGTGTTCATCAATCATTGACAGATTATTGTCTGAAACAGTTTAGGAAATATTCACAAACTGCAAGGAGCTGTCAGATTCATGGGAAATAAAGGGTGACATCTAGCAGAGAGGGATTCATGAGCACTGAGAGTAAGTCTTTTTCCAGTGCTGCAGACTCCTGAAGAAAACCAATGGCATGGATCCTGCGTTAAAATTTGATGTATGTTGAATTTGATGTATGCTTACTTGAAACATGATCCAGTAAAAAATATGATGGGGTGCTGAACTGTCAACATATGATTGGTGAAGTAATTTTATTATTCATTTATCTACTTAAAATTAACTAGTAAGTACTCTGCTGGTCAAGATAAGTATCCAAAAAACAACATTTAGCTTATTCTGGAAAAGTCTTTGAAGGAAGGAACATGAAAATGGAGAGAAATAATACATGAACTATCCGGAGGATGATAAGGGAAACCAAGTATAATGATATTTAAAAGAGCCAACATTCTGTAAAAAGAACTGTCGGAGTTTGAGAAGAGTCAGTATTGGGAAGGCTTTTTAGCAATTTTTAGATGATTTTGGTGGTATGGCTGAAAGGGAAATGTCTTTGAGAACCCAGATCCTTTGGATGTTTTCATGGGTCTGATAATAAGTTTTTAAAATAGCTCATATTGCAGTTTTGCTTACGATCATCTAAAGCTTTGAAAATCATCACAAGGTGCTGAGACTTGATTTTTTTCATTCAACTTCCCTTTCATAGAGTTCAAAATAATGATAGAGTTGCTAAGTCAGAAAGTACTTTGTTTTGTTTTTTTCACAATTGTTTGGGTAATAAGTACTTTTTTTTTCTTTCTGTTATTCTGCAGTTGTGAAACATCATGGTAACCGTTCACAAATTAACAAAGTAAAAATATGGTTTTGAATGAAATTATCTTTTACATGATCTTGAGTTAAGAGCAGGATTTGTTGGTTTTTTTTTTGTCTAGAGTGCTGTGAACCAAAATGGAGGTTCTCCCCTCATGTAACTTAAATGATAGTTAAATAAACCTTAGAGGCTTCCTACTTTAACATAGTATTTGAGATTTCTTGATGGGAATTCAAGAACAGATGCCATTTAAATTGTGTCAGCATGTTCTATAGGAAATCTCCATTTGACAAGAACATTTTCTGTTTTGCTGAAGTTGACACACAATATTAGTAATAGTTTTCATAGACTCAGATGTTAGAGTTCCTAGGTGTTCTGGCGTGCTAAACCACAACAATTCAAGTTTCTGATGTTGATTCAGCTTGGTATCAGTTGGCTACTTGTTTACATTACCCTGGACCTTGGTGACAAGAAGAGAGAAATGTCTATAATTTTTCCTTAGAAAGCTCTTGGAAACATATGGAGAAACAGTTCCTGGCAGAGCTTGTGGACAACTTTCCTAAATAAAAGCCTGTGTACTTTGCCTGCATACTTTCTGCAGTATTTATGGCTACTCTGCTTCATTAAGTACTTGTGTGGAAAATACTGCCCTAACAAAAACATAGGAGTTTATCTTAATTGCCCAAGTTGGAAGAATAAAATACTTAACACAATGTATAAAGAGACTAGAAGTTTGGGGAACTATTAACTTCACTTTAAAGGAAGTGGATAAGAATTCAGAGGTTTAGTACTGCATAAATAACCTGAAATTAAATTTGGCTTGTTTCTGTCCATGGTTTTGTTCAAACGTTTTCTGAGCTACATTTATGTATTGATTGTAGATCTAAAACCTCCAGCAAACTGTTGGTACTTCTGCAATATTTTCCTACTCTTCAGGTAAATGCTGAGAAGCTGTATAAAGTCTCAGGTTTTTCTGGAGGTTTTGGTTTTTGACCTCAATCTCAGATTAAAGAACAAAAATTATCTTCAGGCCAATTACAATACAGATTTCCACAGAGAGATGAGTTTTTTAAATTAAATGCTTTGGATACTTTAATTGCTAAGAAACATGAAAAAAGAAAATGGAAAATTGTTATGTTTCATTAAAAGAAAAACATGAACTATGCAAATCAATAAATGAACAAAAGAAGCTGTAGGTATATGTGTAGCAAATTATCGTTGATATTCCAGGAAACCTTACTCTCCCAGTGACATATAGGTACTGTCCTGCTGATTCATCTACAGTATAGAAGTCCAAGTTACTTAATTATGTGGAAGCATGAGTATTATTTTAAATTCTATTTTTGGACCTCACTTAGCTTGGAAACCTGTCACAGTGCGTTTGAAGTTGCTAAAGGTATTCCTTTAGGAGATAATTTGAAGAGGAGAAAATGAACTAGTATATAATCATGAGGAATGCATACAATGCTCTTGAATCTTAATAACCAAACTTGTAATAGGAACTGAATCTGTTGCTAAATACTTTTCTCTCTGATCTTTGACCACCATGCATGTTTTCTGCTGCTCTAATTTTTTTATTTTAATTCTTGCTTTGGAGCTGATGGCATAACTTGGACTGCATAGCTGCGTCATGGAGGAAAATCTTTCTCATACTACCTGCCATGTCTATATAGAATCAGACAGAAGATTTACTTAATTTTTTCTTACACAGCATTTGTTAGGACCTTGTGGCTTAACTAGCTCCAGGATTTAAAGAGTACCATCTATGTGATTTTTATTTGTGTATTTCAGTCACTTTTGTCTTTTAAAAGCCCTGGTGGTTGTTAAAATTCTTTAACTTGCAGGCAGAGGTGGTTGGTTTGTATTGCAGGGCCTTTCCTGCCTCATGCTGCACTCTTCTCCCAAAGTCTTTGTGATGGGGGTGGGATACTTGGTTTGACTTAGAAGCTCAGAGGCCCCTTCTGCAGAATATTCACTGTATTACTAATAAACAGTGACATTGTTAGTAATGCGCAGATCACTGTGACAACAGCCAGTAAAACCTGGAGACAGACATTTCTCTCCTTGTTAGCCCTTCTAGCAACTGTAGGAATTATTTAATATAATGAACATGTTTTCAGCAACAGGTGTAATTTTTCAAATTAATTCTACTAATTTGTTTCTGTGACCTTTATGTAAAAGGTAATCCTTGTTTGTGTTGTTAATTTGGGTAATATAAAGTCTGTTGAGGGGGAGAAATAAGAAAGGGTGGAAAGCAAGCACATAGGAAACACCTGCAGGTTTGTTTTCCCTCTTTTTTTTTTTCCCAAAAGAAGCTTAAGATATTATTATTTACAGCTAGTGTTCTGTTGTTTGTAGCCAGAGTAATAAATTAGATACTTTGATGTGTGCAGAGGAGTATGGAATCTTTGTGCCTTATGAGAGTTGGTCATAAATCACATCAGTCGGGAGGGTGGTTCAGGATCTAAGTGTTGAAGCTGGAACGGAGCAGTGGAAATGCATTGAATTGAATCTACAGTTACACGGAGCGAAACCTTCTCAGATTTATTGACTTTTTGTTCTTGATCATGGACTGTTTCAAGTAAACATGTTTACATCCAATTCCTCATGCACCTAGATAAACAGTACTGAGTTCAAGGTGAAATAGTACAGTTGTTAATAGCCCTCAGGATTGAATAGGAGTATATCACATGAGGATTTTGCAAGTTTCATTCTTGTTGCTGCCTTGAAGTATATTAAAATTAGGTTAGCCTAATGTAGGTTTTTACATATGACAACATTTTAGATAATTCCTAGATTTTAAAGTCTGCTTATATCAAATCTGCATGCAAAGGTAGAGTCACATACTGAAAACGCTTTCCCCCTGCTGCCCCCAAGCACCTTTTGAATCAAAGGATATGAACAGTTTTAAATGCAGGTTTGCACGTACATTCATGCTCTCCTAATGGATGCAAGACTTCATTGCTTGTATTTCCTGCAGAGAGGATGAGCCTGCAGCAGATTCGAGTTGTGCTGTTGCCACGTGAAGCTCAGAGTCTGGATGGTGAAGTGCCACATTTGGAGGTTCTTTTCTGCCAGTGTCCCGACAAGGCAACTGCCATCACATAAAATGAAACTTATCTCAGGGATGGCAGTGTGCTAAGCTACTGCGGGAGGAGTTACCTGAATAGTTTCATAGCCTTAAAATACTTCTTTTCTTAAGCTGCTGGGTTTTGCTGCAGATACAAACTGAGTTACTGTGATTGCTGTAATTGCGCGATGATATTTCTTGATGCAGTTTGTGAGATTGCTTCCTGTAATGGTTGCTAAATTCTAGATAAAACAAATTTTTAACAATACAGGTAGACTCAGTGTTAAAGTGTATGGTTTGGAGCTTGGTATAACAATGAGCAAAAAATTGTTAAATTGGGTTAGGATGTTATTTTTCTGTTGCTCAGTTGTTTTCTTTCTATTCAGTCTTTCTATCCTTTTTTGGGAATTGATCCTCTATAGTTTTATTTACAGGTTAGAGGTTATGTCTAAGTGGGATCCACTAAAAATCAAAACTCTCTGTTCACCCACTGGATGGGTGCTGTTAGAGGATGGAAAAACTCGTGTATGTTTTGACATTATCCTGGCAAACTTCTTGCTTGATTCAGGAATGAAGCCAAGTGCCTTCAAAATATGAGAGATGTACACCTAAGTGCCTTCAGGGTATGCAGAAGTTCAGGGATAGGACACTGGTGGTGACTTGACATGACATCTGGCATATGTATGTGAAAGAAGGAGTATTTTTGAAATATTATCACTGCTGTTTCTTGCTGGGGGATGGGGATTGGAAACAACTGATTTTCTTTGAATGTTAGATTTAAAAATAAATAAATATTTTAAATAAATGAGAAGAAACAGTAGGAATGTTAACTCATCTGAGATTTGGGAAGCTATTTGTTGCTGGGAAATACCTTCCATGTGTTCCCATACATGTTCCTTTAAAGCAGATACTGTATTGTTCCTAAAATTTTGTGATGTTTTTGTTCCTTAGTACAGACTTCATAGGCTGTTCTCAGGGTTCCCACTAAGGTGTCAGTCCCTGTGAGCGCCCTGCACCCTGTGTGGCAGGCCGGAGTGTGAGGAGTGTGCCTGAATGTACAGCAGGTGTGTAGGACAGTGGCAGGCTGGTGGCTGGGTTGCCCTTTGGGCAGGTGGGAGCTGTGGGATTGCATTTCCCTCAGGCACAGAAAGTTGCAGGGCCGGGTGCATGGCGTCCTAGGGGAGTTCTCCATGACAGGGCATCTGTGTGGTTGCTCCACAGGAGGACTTCAGGCAGCTGAGAAAATTTTGCCTGTAACGTGAAACTGTTTTCTTCTTTCTAAATATAGAGCAGTCACTTCTATTTTCATAATAAATTTGATAAAGTAATAGAGTGGAACAAAATTGGCATGTAAAATACTGTATCTCCATATATGTAGGTGCATGTATTATAAATCTTTGAGGTTTTTACAGGACAGAAAAGTTTAAATTAGGTTATTTAAAAATATTTAGTAATTCACTGCGTTGTGTTTGAGGAGAAAACCCCCTCTTGAAGCGTATAGTGTTGCAAAGTACCCGTGCGCAAGTTGGAGGAAACCCTGGCATTTTACCCATTTTCCGCTCCTCCTATGAAGATTTGTTAGATTCTTTGGAATTTGTAAAAGGTCATAAACAAAATCAAGAAAACGTGGTTCAGCAGAGCTGAAAGAATGGTTGCAGACAATCACTTCTTAGGTTTCAGTTTACTGTGAAGTAGAATTAAAATGTTTTTGTTTAAAAAAAAAATGGAAGATTTTTTAGGAAGAGTCGAGCTGAATTTCTTCTTGCACCTTGTCAATACAGGATTGAAGCTTTTCCTTATGGCAGAGCCTCTGTTCTGAATCGTGACTGTTCTGCTTTAGCATCCTGTCATGAAGGATGACCAGTGTGTGAAAAGGAAATGCAAGGATGGTCTTTGTAAAAATCATAATAGAACATACCACCTTACATGCAAGCGTGAAAATTGCCACAAAAACCTGTTCTTCAGGGGGTAGTTCCTCTCTCTAGTTTCTCTGAAGGAGATCTCTGTCTTTCAGGCATGCCGTAACATATTTATGTCAGTTAAGACTATTTAGTTTCTTAGTGTTCAGAGCCCTATTAATTTGGTTGCTGGTTCAAGATGGAATCTTTTCCCTGTATTTCTTTGATGGGAACTAAAGGAAACTATTACTTTGAGTATTGATTTAAATTTGCTACAGATACTTGAAAATTTAGAATATCTTTTAATTTCTTTCATTTTTAAATATGTAGGCATGACACCACAGGGTATTTTGGCTTTTTTTCAGCAGAGGTCAAAATCATTTTGGCAGAGGATAATCTTATCTACATTGGATTTTGTAAACTGAAAATACATAGGAAGCAATTCAGGAAGAGGATGAGAGTATTGGAGTAGGGAAGGCCGTTTCTCTCAAGTCATCACAATCATCTGGGAGATGTCAGAGCATAACTTCAGGCATACTGCATTTTCCATAATGTTATCTAAGACATTTGGCCTTTCATGGGCAAACCCTGGAGTAACTTTCTCAGTTTTCTGGGTGGCTGAATAGTACCTGCATTACCAAAAATGACACATGCAAGAGTTACTGGCTTTGAAAGACTTAACCTAACCTACTTAGCTGATTAAGGACTCTTACTCACTTCAATTCAGTATACCTGCTACTGAAGTAGTGTATGACTGGTTAATGTGTTATTGTTAGCTCATTCTATATGTGTTTTCATAAATCTACAGCCAGTCATCAAAACCTTAATAGCACTAAAAGATGAAACATTCTTTTTGGCATTGACTTTATATAGAGTCTTGCATCTTAGCAGTTATTTTTAAATAAAAAGTATTTTTTTTTAGATACTAATTATAAATAATGGAAAATTATTTTCCAATGTGTCTTTTACTTCCTGCCTTTAAATGTGTTCTAAAAAACAGTGGGAGATTTGGCCCAAAATTGAGTAGACACCATGTTGTGTTCTCATGGAAACATCTGAGTAACAACATGGAGCTAACAGTTTAAGTCAAACTCATAATACATTTGAATATGATTAGTAAGTAACATAAACATCCAGAAAGATGGTACAGGACTATGTATTTACCTGTTTTGTGGCATAATTGTATTATTTCCTTTTTATTTCTTTTTCCTTTATGTAAACACCAGAACTTGTGAATGAAAACAAATCCTCTGGCATAGTTTAGTGTGACTTATCTTTCTGGGCAAGTGTTCTTCCTCTAATGAGAACTGTATATTATATTTGTGAGAAATATGCTTTAGTTTTCATTGCATTATCCTTTGTTCTGTTTTAGGCACCCCAGTGGATTGGAGGTGGATGATGGATAACAGGTGTCTCTTCTTTTTGCAGGTGTGGGCACTGCCCTGTGTACCGCTGCCGTGAGATGTCAGGCCGGGCCCTTGTTCCCTTCGTTATGGCCAATGAAGTTGCACACACAGTGCTGGCCCTGCTGCAGGGGCTCCCGGACTCTGCCACTCACTGCGTGCGACAGAACACTGTTCATGGAACCCTGCTGCAGGTAAGCTTGGGAGGCTTGTTTTGCATCGATTTGTTTGGTTTTGTTTTGTAGGGGTTTTGTTGGTTTTGGTTTTTTTTTTTTTTTACTGTAGAGGATTTTAAAAAATTTTTTGGTCATACTTCACAGCCAGATAGCACACCATGAGTTGTGCTTAACATTCACACGTTGTCAAAACATACATAAAGACTGCTTTTGAGTTGATTCTGTCAGATGATAAATGTGGAATGCACATTTCAGCTGTCATTTGAAGGCAGTAAGCTGTAAGTAGTAACATTTACATTTCATATAATGTTTCATCTCCAGAGATTAAAGTGCTTGAAGAGCAAATATCCCTATCAGAACATATTTACAGAGAAATCTATGTGACTTGCCCAAAATGACTGAGCAAATCTGAGGCAAAGCTGAACTCCATGCACCAATAGCACTGTATATATATTCAGACTTGCTACTTACCCACATAATTACTTACTACTTTGTTTGCTTTTCCTGCTACACCAACAGCTTCCTGTCAGTGTGCTGTACAAGTTGTGGTAAACTTTATACTGTTGTCTTCTGGAAACATTCTGGAGAACAGCTCACTTATCAGCAATTTCTTCATTCTCCATATACCATTCCCTTGGTTTATGGCAGTCAGTTCACCGTGTTTCATTTTTAAGCTATCATGGTAATAAGTTACTGATTTTTATTGCCTGTTTTTCACAAGCAACTCTCCAACAAAGCCATATTGTACAAGATCAGCTCTGTTGGCAAGCTTTGTAGGTACACGTTCCCACTGTAAGCTGTTTGCTGGGGTGTACATGGTCGTTTTGATTTGGTTTTTAATTGTATCTTTTCCAGCATATTATTTCCCTTTAAAACCAAGACTTTCAGGAAATCTAGGAAATGAGTGAAGTCCCTCCAGGGCTGTTAACATCAACTTTACCTGTAAAGGGTTTCAGCCAGTCGAATCTGGATTTGGATGGTGGTGGGTCACGGTGAAGGTTTTTGCAGGGTGTGGGATGGGCTCCTGCTCTGAAAAGCAGTTGATGCACCTGGTACACCTTGGACCTGTGAGCTGCTGGGTCTGTGTGGGAAGGGGGAGATTGCCATGGTCAAATTAGCTGTGCAGCCCTGCTGCATCGCAGCTCCTGAAGTGTTGGGAGGAGAGGGTTGTTCCAACAGTGAAAATGAAATGCTTTCTCAATCCAGAATGATCATAACTCTAGTCATGATGTTATGGACTGGTGGTAGTGTATAAAGCTATTGCCTTCTTTTCATTTACCTGGGGGGAAAAAAAAAATAGTAATGGAGGGTGGATATGAAAGAGCCCAAAGGATGATACAGTTTTTAATCCAGTATTGCTAACATGATCTTAGGCATAGGTGTAGGGAGTTTTCCATACCTGTGAGGTGGAAGATATTCCCAGGGCTTTAACCTGATTTTTCATCGGTTTTGAGCAGCTGCTAGGAGCTACTACTTCAATTTGTACTGCACAAGGAGACACCAGTGATGTCAGAGAATGATACTCTTCCAAAAAAGCTGGTTGTACCGTAACAGTTCAGTGGTTTGGTTTCTCACATTTGTTTTGGGCTTTGCTGTTATTGCTTATGAATCAAGGGTGCTCAAAATCTTTATTTAGTGCTTAATTTAATTTAGTTGCCATACATGTCATCCATACACTATCTGTTGCTAGTTTAAAATAACAAAACATTCGGAAGAAATACTGTAAGGTGGTAAAGGTGTGCAAAAAATGGAGGCAAGGCAGTGGTGTTTGTTGTAGCTCCAAATTACCAGTGCCAGGGAGTTCAACCTGTAGTTAGCTTGCACCTCCTGTAAGCAGTACAAAGAGGAAAGTGTTGTGACCTTTTAGGGGTTGCTGGATGCCTGGCTTCAGTTTTGTTTTTATCAGTGTTAATTGGGACTTGTAAATCTGCTGGTAAGACTTACTGAACTGTACAAAATTATGTTACGGAGACTGTTGGTTAAAGCACTGTTTCTCAGAAGGTTTACTTGAAGAATTGGTGATCTGGCAATGTTCAAAACTGTTTGCACTGCTTTTCCATGTCACAGTGGAGGATTTATAATCCTCCTTGATATAAAACCAAAACAAAAATCCCTACTAAAAAGAGCAAGTCTGTACAAAACTCAATAAAATATACATTTTTCCAGCAATAAAACGCCAATATCTTATGAAAATAGAATTTAGTAATTTCATTTGTTCAGTCACATGAGAAGCTACTAAGTTCATTGCCTGAGTTTTTTATTTCTGTGTTCATATACAGTCAAATTCTGAAAAGGAAAGCTGGAAATATTCACAATTACAACTTAGTTGGCACTGCCAAATGTAGTGAATCTTGAAGGTATATTTCAGTTACGTTTCAGAGTTATGTAATCACTTCGTCTGTTGCAAGCCAAAGTTAATTTATAGAGAGATCATTCAAAAACAGTTCAGCATGGTGTGCTTGTCCAGATGTGGCTTGGTTTTCAAAATGCTGAGATTGCCAAGAAGTGTTTTTTTGACAGTGGGTGCAGATGTGTTGTGTTTAATTTCAAACTTCTGCATTATATGAAAACATGTCTTTTTCTCCACAGTGTTTTGACTGTGGCTCAATTTACATAGCAATATGAATGTCCATGAGGATAAAATAATGTTATGCTTTATGGGTTTTACATAACAATTATTTTCAGGAATTATCTAAGAGGGGTGCTGCTGTTCTGTAACACTTGAGGAGCTGATGATATTCTTCAATAAGCAGTTCTGCATCATGAGCAAATGCACTGACTTGAATAAGACAATGAAAAACCTTTTCTATGCTTAGTGTTTCCTTTATGAATACAGTTTCTGCTTTGCTCCAAAGTCCAAACTGGCACGGGTTGGGGGAAGGAAATCAAGTTTCTAATTCACAAGAAAATGCAGAAGTTTTGTTCTAGCTTTTGTGAATAATGAAACATTTCTGGCTTGTTTTCTTTTAAGATCTAGGTTTTTAGCTGATCAACTGAAAGGAAGAACTCGTCCAGAGCTTTATGTAGGGACTTATGGAAGAGTATCAGAATTTATGACTAGGGAAGCCTTTATGTTTGTGAATCTTTCTGACTTTTGGCAGTTGCCAAGGAACTTAAAAATATTTGGAAGATTGTGAGGTTTCCTTATCAGAGGATCAAATGTTCTTTTGACCTTCTGCCTCTTGGGGATTGAAATTTCTGCAGTATATATTCTCTCTTTCCAGAAAAATTGAAAAATTCAGAATGAACCAGGCAAGGGTGCCTTTTACCTTCACATCCTCAATCAGTCATTCCTTGGTTGTGATTGAATTCCAGCAGAGCTCCTCTCCTTGTTGTTTCCTCTGCTGCTTTTACTGGGGAGTTGTCACCAGTGCTCTCTCGGAGGCCTCTGGGTTGCTTACACGGTGCTGTGTTGGTCACCCAGCAGTTGCCAGGGTGGTTGAAGCCCCCCATGAGGAGCAGGGCCTGGAGCCACAAGGCTGTTTCCAGCTGTTTGTAGAAGCCTTTGTCCACTTCTTCTGCCTGGTTTGGCAGGTTATAGCAGACACCCCCTGCAGTGTCACCCACGCTTCAATCCGTAGCTGTAAGCTCCCAGCTGCCTCATCATCCATTCCCAGGCAAAGCTCTGTGCATTCCATTTAATGTGTCACAGAGAAGTCAACCCCCATCTTCTCATCTTCCTTACCTGTCCTTCCTAAACAACCTGTATCCCTCCATTGCATTACCCCGACATGTCTGCTATTGTATCTTGTCTCCATGATCTCAGCAAGATCACAGACTGCATCTGCACATGGACCTTTTAATCCTCTAATTCTTTAAACTCTTCCTTCGAGTGCTTTGAAGTGAAGAAAAGTTACAGGGACCCTATCAAGATTTGTCCAGAAAGCAAGGCAGCACCTTTAATTCATCTGGTTGTGGGTTATTTACGATGATTAAAAAACCCTCCCAAATGCATAAACTTTCAGATTGGTTTGCCAAGGAAAGCAGATGTTAGACTTCAGCTTTTGTTTTTATCTTGCGAGAATCAGTTAACGTGATTGATGCTGGATTTCAAAGCCTGTGTGATGTTCATAGATCGAGAATCCAGTTGTTTTTAGTACAGTGGAATAGCAGTAGTATGACTGGAGCTTTCAGTCACAATTCTGCACTCATTAGTTTCCAGAAATCTTTTTCACATTTGTATACTGGAAATATCTGTTCTCTAATGAGAGTGTTTATACCCTTACATGCTGTTCATATCAAGAAGAATCCATTGGGCAGCTGCCATTAATCATGAGCAGACGTAATTACTGTTAAGGTTTATTTGTTTTTCAAATGAATGAATCTGCACATCAATTGACTCATTATCTTGTGTTTTATCAGTTTGATCTTCACATTCACTTTGGCAAGCCTACAGTTACATATTTTCAGAACACAGGGGATTAGGTCAATGAAAGTTATTAAAAGAGACATTGTGTTTTCATTAACTTGTCTGTGCCTTGTTCTGAAACGTTGAAGGTGCTGCCTTACTTTCTAGAGATCTTGTGTGGATTTATTACAACATGCTAACAGTGTCTAGCTTGAGAATGGGATACAAACCAGTACAAAAAATTTTGCTTCTTTTATTTGGCCATTCTATTTGAAGAGCTTTTTGTATTCCCTTTGGCATTTTTTGAGCACAGATTAGGAGGAAGGAGGATTCAATGACTTCTCCCTCGTCACTTGCTTCTTATATATGGAGGGAACTACATGACTTTAAGTGTGTCTCTGTTTGCTACCTCCACCAGGATATGGATTGCACAGTCCGAGATAAAGATTTTCAAAGAAGTTTCCGGCTGCATATATCATTAAAGAACAATTTCTGTCTGGAATCCGATTTGTTCATGATGAGTATTTACATTTTTGGTGGTACTTTGTACAAGCAATCAAACATTTTAAAAATTTAAAAATTTAAAAATTTTTAAAAAATCCTTTGCTGATCTGTCATGTTCTTGCAGCTGGATCCTTGCTGTTGTGACTGGTTTTGGTCACTGCTGTAACTCAAAAGTCACAGAAATTCTGCTTGCTCTGTAGTGGTCCCTAGGAAAATTTCTCTCTACCCCCGCATCTTCTCTTCTGAGGCCTGGCCTCGTAGCTTCTCTTTTTCTCACTGCCATGTTCCCACTTATTCCTGTTACTTTGTCACTCCCACTGAATTATCCTGAGATTTGTTCCCTGAGCATATGCCAGTGTTTTGCATTGCAAGAGAAAAAAATGTGCTCCTTCTCTCTGGGGATCTGTTCTTAAAGACATAAAAGATGTAACTGGCAGATGAAACAGAGAATTTGTTATTCTTTGGTGCAGGGTTAAAACTTCATGAAGATAAAAATGGAAATTCACTTATTTAATGTTGCTTTGAATGTCATCAATCAGCAGTCATTTGCTCCTCACAAATTGTTACGCTTAATATTCAAACTTTCTCGAAACTGAATTTTTATCCACAAAATTCTGTGGTGTTAGAGCAGCGGGCTGGTTCAAAGAAATGTGTGTGTGTGTGTGTGGTTGATTTTTCCTTCTTTGTTTGTTTTTTGTGATCACTAATTCGAACAGTTCGGTTTGGCATATGAATGCAAAGTCTTGTGCAAGGAATGTTGTTTGGAGATTTTGAACCTTTTTTGTTTAGTTTTTGAAACACTGTTGTATCTCAAATCTAGAGAACAGACTGAGTCACATTGACTCAGTTGCATGTGATAGAAATTAGACTTATAGGAGATATTGGGCTTCATAACTCTTTACGTTATTTAACATTCATTTTAAAGATTAAACTTCCTACTGACTTCAGTGGGACAAGAAGTTGGCAGTTACTTTCCAGGGAATGGCATCATCTTATACAACTAGACCCATCTTTCTGAAAATACTTTAAAATAAAAGAACCTAAAGCCCTTGTATTAAAAAAATAGTAATATGATTAGAACACCTGCATGGTTGCATGGTGGGTTTTTCTGTGCAGGACTTTCATCATAGCATCATAGAATTGTTTGGGTTGGAAGGGACTTTAAAGATCATCTGGTTCAACCCCCCCTGCCGTGGGCAGGGACACCTTCTCCTACACCAGATTGCTCAGAGCCCCATCTAGCCTGGCCTTGAATACTATGGAAGTCATGCGCTATTTCTTTTTTTTTATTTCTGGAGTTATATTGAATACATCAAGGGTTGTGCAATGGTAGAACTTTAAATTATCTATATCAACTCTTTGGATATGCTGATTTTTAAAATCTTAATGGAGAGCTGGAAGAAGTGATTTAGAGATGAAGTAATTGATTTAAAGGACAGTTGGAGACTTCATTAGAGCAGCAAGAAAATCAGAGTAAGAAGACAACCTTATAACAGCCATACTGGGTCATGTAAAGATTTGTCTGAGTCTGGGTGCACCCTCCAGCAAGGACTGATAGCACAAGCCTAGGAAAAAGAGTAAGGCAGACGAAGCAGCTGGAGAAACATCTGCATGTACTGTCTTAGCTTCCAGCACTTTTGGGCCAGAGATGTACGGATGTGACTTTTTGGAAGATAAAAATTCAGTACATGGTTGTACTAATGAAAAGCAGCAATTCATGATGAAAACATCACTGTGTTAGGTAGTTTAATTATCTGGCAGAGTTGTATTAAGACAGGTTATTCTTGATGAAAGTAATGAAAGTAGAGTCTGCCTAATGAATGCAGATGCCTGTTTCCTTCCTTTGAAAAGAGGAGGATTTTAGCTGAAATGGCTCCAAAGGAAGGTCAAGCTTCAGGTATTTGAGATTGCAATCACTCTCATGTTTTACGAGTTTAATACTTGAATACTTACTCAGAGGACTAAACACAGTTTAAATAATTTAAAAATAAAGCAGGGAAGAATGATGCATGAAGGAGGACTCAGAAGGAGTCACTGTACCTTCCTTTTATTGGACTGAGTAGGTAATAAAACTCCACAGATTCCAGTGACTAGGGTGTGTGAATATCAAGAGACAAGTAGGTCAAATATGTTTTGAAGGTCATTCTTAGATACTGGTCCTTGTTGCTGGGTAAAAGAGAGAGGTGTACTATTAATTAGTTTCACCTAAAAATGCTTGATGTGAATTAGCAGCAGTGTTGTCAGTGACTGTATTTTTTTTCGTTTTGTTTTGAAGACAGAGGACCTCTAGAGTCTGAGAGAGTGAATGGGGAAGTAGTGTATTGTTTACTTGGCTTTATTCAGTAGCCTAGAAACATTGTCTATGGTGAATTACATTTTATTTGTCTTGGCAGTAAAGTTTGAAGTGTAGCAGTTCAATGTTGGCTTATAAAAACTCAATATAGTAAACAAACCTTACATTATCTACTGATCAAAGAAATAAACCTGCTAAAATTAAGTGTTTTCCGGTGAAACTTCCTTTCAGTTGTTTCTTTTCTAACCTCAGTTTTTAGTGTTCCAGATAAGCCTTACTTTTAAGATTAGTACAAACAGAAAAGAAATACTGTTGTCAAGTTGGAAACATTCACTTATATGGAGCTGGCAATAACAGAACATTTGTCTCATTTCTTTATGTTGTAAATTTGTATTGACTGTTACATAAGGGCACACTGATATAAGGAGGCAGTAAGCATCTGAGAACGAGATTTATATCTATGAATGCAACAGAAATGCAGCTGAGTTCCAGGAATGGGAGGAGGCAGTCTCTGAAAGAGAGTCATTGATGAGATTTTGCCAGAGGTTTTCTTTCAGCTGTTTTTTTAATTAAAAAAAACAGACCAAGATAAATACACATAATCCAGCTGATTGACTGGGCAGGCCTGCTACTTGTACATTGCTTTGAAGTTGCTTTAACTGTAATTAGTAATGCTCCCAGATACTGTCTCTGACTTCCTAAGACATGTCACCACTTTTCAAAAGGACATAGATGTACACAGTTCTTACATCTCCATTAGGTCTTTTCAGTTTCTGCATCATTGTTGAGTTCCCTCCTACAGCAACTAAGGGTATGCTGCAAGATATGTATGCAAAAATGCTGTTGTTGTAAACCTTGTGGGGTAACATTTTTCTAATTAAAAAAACCCCATGTTTTAGTACAGAATGAGCAACATTCATTGGTTAGTGAAAACAAGGCACTGCTGTTTTAATTGAGAGGTAACTATAATAATGATTACTCTGGTTGTGCCAGGGAGAGCGCACCAGTTTGCCACCTCTCTACAGGGAGAGGGATGCCTTGATGGATGCACTGCGTCCCTCTCTCCCATACCCTAAATTTTGACACTTGTTACTCTGGTTATGGTAAGCAGTTGCTTTGCAAATGTTTTGGCCTTCCTGTCCTAGTGCACCTAGTTCCACTCCTTTATGAATAAAAGCTCCTGCAGCCCTGCTAGCAGAGATTTTGGGTGCCTCTGTGTGTGTTCATTTGAGATACCCTGCCTGGTGTTCAGTTACAGCTGTAGAGCATCACTGGTGTTCACCTGGCATCACTAGTTATGTTCGTGGATAATTGTGCAGTGACTGAAAACACTATCTATGAATGTGATTGTATAAAATAACTTTGGGTGTTAACAAAGAGAAATCCTCTTTATAGGTGCAGTTTTCACAGTGGATACGTTATTTTGTCTTTAAATTATGGAGAAGTGAGAAACAACTGTCAGCACAGTGTTTTACTTTTCATTACTGAAGACTTACTGAAGAGCGTTGAACCATTCTAGGCACTGGCTGAGTAATTTGATTTAGACCTCCCAGAACAACAATTGAACTGTTGTGAAGTCTGAATTTTTAAGTGTTCAATTCTGTGCATATTTCTTGCACCTGTTTTGTATTATGAATCTATAAGTATCCCTCATGATTAGTCAGGAAAGCAATCCTATCACTCTGTCACAGGCAGAGGATGTTTTTACAGTTGGGAAGGGAAAAGTTGGAACTTGTAAAGCTTACTGAAGATATAATACTCTCCTAGGTGGTGCAGTGGATTAATTTAGTACTCCATGGAGTTCATTTTTCATCTCCAAAAACATGTTTTCCATCCAACCTGCACAGGATTTTTTTCCCTTCTTTTTGATCTAGGAACCGTGTCTTTAAAACTTTCAGAGCCAAAAGAAAGGCAGTCTTGAATACACTTTCTGGATATACTTTTAAAAATACCCAGCCATGATAAGTTCTGGCTGCTTGAGGATGTATGAAAAATACTTATATACAGTGGGGCCTTTTTACTATTCTCTGTGTTTTCAGAAGTTCAGGCTCCAGTGAGAAACAGGGGAAGGTGCCTTCTATGGTCTTCAGAAGCTCTCTCAACCTGTTTACAAAACAGAAGAATATCCTCCATGAAAGGAAGAGAAAGCTGGGAAAATGGTCCTTCCAAAGAATGCTGGATGGGAGAACAGAATGAAGAGGGGTGAATGGTTGTAAGTGGGTAACTACTCAGTAAGGACATACCAGTGTTGAAGGCCAGGACGCAAGAATCTTGAATACTGGAACAAAAAAATTGAAGAGAGGAGGAAAAACCTGGAAATCTAAGGAAATGAGACAAAATAAAACAATAATAAGACACTTTTCCAGTGTATGAAAATAGATATCAAGAGTGTTACTGCATCAAATTAGAATTTTTTGATTTAACATAGTGTATTTTCTGTCTTAACCAATTTAGTGCATGTTAATTGCTTTGTTTTTTTAAAATGTTTGTATGTCACAGGCATTTCTTGCAGCAGTGTTTCTTACTACTGTTTTTTCTTGCCTTTATTCATTTAAGTATTTCAAAATACCAGTATTTTTGAAGTAGTTATTATTGTGCTAAAATTTTCTAGGAACATTTTGTTACATGGCTATTTGACTTAAAGTGTGGGGCTTTTTACTGAGGCTGTAAATGATTGAATCTGAACTAGAGCATACTCCATAAGTGTGTTCCTCTGCTTGTTCCTCCAATGCTGTTCATGCACAGGCCAGAAAAGAATTGTAAATGGTTATCCAGGCTTAGGAAGCGTTGTACCGAAATTTAACTGACATAAGGGAAGTACATGGGACAGAAAGTTTGTGAGTGCATGATGAACAAGAAGAAGCTGTATTATAGTTGTATCTAGTGGTGGAGAGCTTATTTGGAGGAGCTGGAGTGGTGCCTTGCTGTAAGGGTCTGTCTGCATGTTTTGGTTTTAGGTCAGGGGTAATGTGGGGAGCAAAGCTCTACTGAAGCACAGTTTATTTTCCACTTTCTAGTACAACATGCTCCCAGTTCTGGGGCATTGCTGCTAAAACCCGGTGACACTAAACTGGGAGGAGCTGTCAGCTCCCTTGAGGGCAGAGAGGCCTTGCAGAGAGACCTCAACAAACTAGAGAGATGGGCAACCACCAACTCCATCAAGTTTATCGATGACAAGTGCCCAATTCTACACTTGGGGACAGGGCAGCCCTGGTTGTGTGTATATACTGGAGAATGAGGAGTTGGAGAACAGCTCCATGGAAAGGGACCTGGGGGTCCTGGTGGATGGCAAGTTGAATCTGAGTCAGCAGTGCCCTGGCAGCCAGGAGGGCCAACCCTGTCCTGGGGGGCATCAGGCACAGCATCATCAGCTGGGCAAGGGAGGGAACTGTCCCGCTCTGCTCTGCACTGGGGCAGTCCTACCTTGAATATTGTGTGCAGTTCCGGGTGACACGATGTAAGAAAGATATGAAACTATTGAGGAGTGTCCAGAGGAGGTCCGTGAGGATGATGAGGGACCTTGAGGGGAAAGCCGTATGAGGAGTGGCTGAGGTCACTTGGTTTGTTCAGCCTGGAGGAGACTGAGGGGAGACTTCATTGCAGTATGAAACTTTCTTGTGGGGGAAAGAGGAGGGGCAGATACTGATCTCTCTGCTCTTGTGATTAGTGACAGAAATCAAGAAAACATGAGGCTGAGTTGAGAGAGGTTTAGGTTGGATAGCAGGAAAAACAGCAGAGAGTGTGGTTGGGCACTGGAGCAGGCTCCCCAGGGAAGTGGTCACAGCAGCAGCTTGACAGAGGTCAGGAAGTGTTTGGACAATGCTCGCAAGCACATGGTGTGACTCTTGGGGATGGAAGGGGGCCAGGGCCAGAAGTGATAATAGTGTGGATTCTACGTTGAGTGATGAAAAATGTGGTTTCCAGTGGAGCTGCAGGCAGCTCTTGGACTTGAAGTACCCTGCAGAGCCTCCCTCAGGTGTTGGAAACAGCCTAGGTGTGGTCTAACTGCAGAAGAGAGCAAGGGGAGATGCTGAGAGGGTGAGGGATGCTTCTAAATTTACCACCTGTCAAGATCCCTCCTTTTCTCTACTTTATAAAAGGTGGCAGTTGTCTTTGGATCATCAGAGTCTCCTTGATGTTAGGGAGTGCGGAAACCTCCCCCACAGCTTTAAGCAACCAAAGAATTAATAAGGCTTCTGAAGGAATGATAAGCAGCAGGTGCTTCTATTCTGCCCTCCCTAATTCCCTCTCAGGCTTGTGCCTCTGTTATCTCTACCCTGTTTCCCCTGGCACCCTCACTATCAACTCCCTCCCACCAGCTCTTGTTTCAGATGTTTGCTTCTTTATCTCTCTGTTCTGGACCTCATCCTCTCTTGCAGAATAGCTGCTCTGGTGGTATTTTGTTGCTTACTGCACTGGAGTAATTACCATGTTGTCAGAAATGCAGGCCAAATGTATCTGTATATTGATTTTACTCAGAAGTGTCGACTTCAGATTCAGTACATCGTCACGTCTGCAATGAATGTCTCAATCTCTATTTGGCAGGTAACCTCTCCAGATTGTAGTTGTTCATTCTGGCCTGTTTATATTGTGAAAAATAACCAGTAGTTATTAATTCTTTTTCCTCAAATATACACAGGCATTTCTGAAGCTGCAGAAAGGTCTTTGTGACAGAAGTGTGTATTGGGAAAACTTAAAATCTTGAAAATCTGATTAATATTTTTTTGGTGCAAATGCATCAACAATATTAAACCTTCCTTTTTACTTTGAGAAATTGCTTATGAATTCAACACTGAAACATTTGACATAAATGGAAGATATTGAGCAGTTGTAGTTCATAACGAGTTAACTTGAGTATGGTTGAATTCTCTTAGCACCTTTTCTTCCTTTCACCAGTCCAAATGCATGTATTTGTTTAGCTTTATAATATTAAAATTATAGTTGTAAAAGAAAATAAATTAAGGTAGTAAAAGCCAGCTTCTCTCGGTCCCTACAAAACGCTTCTACAGCAAACAAAATGCCTCTTTTGTGCTCATCTCACATTTGTCAAGTGCAAGAAATCTTTCATTTATTCTTCCAAATTTGACTGTCTTGTTTCATTGGTGAAACAGATGTTGCTGGCAAATAGAACAGGAAATGTAAAGAGCACAATGTTCACTTTTCTTCAAAGGAAATATAAATGGAGCCGTGCTTGAGTGCATGCTTGATTTTTGTACCTATTTAATTATTTTGTGTCATAAGAAGTAACCAGGTAGAGCTTTTGCTCTTTGGAATGATGTCACTTTTGAACCCAAACCAACTCAAGACAAAAAAGAAAGGTTAAATCTCATTGTCAGTATGTTATGTGAAACATGCTACATGCTTAGTGTTTTTTAGGTTATTATGTTAATAGAAAAGTAAGCAATATCAAGATGAAAATATGTGTGTGCTCTGGTGATTCTGCTATTTTCCCATCTAGTGAATACTACCCACTTCCAAAAAAAGCCTCAGGAAGATGTAGAGATGGACAGAGTAACACTCTAAAAGACTTCACATATACATCCTGTTGCCAGATTTTTGTTAGACTTTATTTCCTGATGTAACATCTAGTAAAAAACATATACTGTGTATGGGTATCCTGTCTTGCATCATAAAACTGCAGCCCACAGAAAATCCTGAAGCATTTCAAAAGGAAGGGACTTGGTATAATCACCTCTGAGTACCACTTTCTTATGGGAGTCTTGTTGAGCACGTAGGATTTCAAACCTCCATAGTGGTACTAATATTAAAAGTGACCATAAATAGAATGAAATGCATCGAGGGCTTCCAGCAATAGAAATACCTTTTTTTAATTTGCTGTTTTGGGACAATAATTTATATTTCTGAGTTATCGTATTGTAAGCTATTATTTTAAAGTAATCAAAATAAAATAAGGTCATAGATGTTAGGAACTGAGGAGGGAATCCTGTTCTGACTGTAGTTATTTCTTTTGGATTATTGTACAATAATTAGAAACATTTAAAAATTATATTGCAGCATCAAGCATCCTCAGTTGTCAGAAGTGAAAAAAAGCTTATGAAAGCCAAAATGAGCTTTTTATGTTTAACTAGTTTTGAAATATAGACAATATGGCCTCTTGGTACTCAATGATCACTGGTGAGGAAAAAAGTGCTATCTTTGAAACATCACACTGCCTTTAGCCATAAAATGAGAATATTGCTTTCCCTAAAGAATAGGAAGTGTTGGTAAAGGTGGTAGAGACACAGTATTAAAGAAGGAAATATAACTACAAAGTAATGTAGCTCCTAGAGTTCTTTCATTTTCATAATTTTTCATTTTTCTGAAAAGCTCTATTGTGCTTATGGAGAAGAAAAAAAAAATTGTTTAAGTTAATGTCTTTCAGACAGATACATTGAATATATAGCATTGTCGTTTAAATCCAATTTGACAGAAGACTTAATAGCTCTAATGACATTTAAAGCTATTTTCAGTCTTGGATAATGTGGTAGTACTTTGTGAACAGTTGAACAAGAAGTTAATTTCCTGTAAAGCTGAATTTGTGAAGTTCTGTGATCACATGGTCTAAATAAATTATGTCATCCTAAATATTTCTGAACTCAAGTTGCAAATGTTCTTAAACTTATCATATCCAGCTCTCAAATTATCACAGCTGTAATTTCTTGGGTTTTTTACTCTCAGAGTGCAGTAGGCTGTCAGATTTCCTCAGAAAGGGAGATGATTGTACCCACCACAGCCTCTAACACTTTTTTTCCATCAACTCTTTGACTAGTTGAGTACTTCTAATGTTTTTCTATCAGCCTTTTCCTTTCAGAGGAATTAATGTTCCATCCGAGTGTTATCTCTTAATTCAGTTTTATATCAGTGATATTTATAAAGATTGGATAGGACAACAGGAAGAAAGGCATAGAAGTTGGGAGTCATTCGTATATTTTTTCATTCAGTCACTACATGAATGAGGCTTATAATGGGGTTATCTATGTAAAAAGTCCCTGGGGTTTTACAGAGACAACTTTCTTGAATAGAATTAAACCACCATGAT
Organism: Callaeas wilsoni; assembly: GCA_013398955.1. Classification (NCBI taxonomy): domain Eukaryota; kingdom Metazoa; phylum Chordata; class Aves; order Passeriformes; family Callaeidae; genus Callaeas; species Callaeas wilsoni. The sequence goes on along the minus strand of VWPU01009946.1, from coordinate 76,904 downwards.
TAGCCACAAAAATCCTCAAAACAGTTGCAGTGTTGCAATGACAGAAGCATAAAGCACTTTGGAGGTGTCCCTGGACGATGCCCTTCAGTTTTGGTGCCGTGAGCAGGAGGTGTTGTCACAGAACTAAATTAGACAGACTTGATTTGGGTCTTTTTCTTTAGTTAGCCTGTTTTCCTGTGAATAAAATGGGGTATTTTGGGTGACAAGTATGATATTTTCACAGTTTGTACAGTAACTAAAACAGAGGTGATAAATTTGAGGAATTTTTAAATTTCTTTCGCAGTTTATAATACAAAACATCCATACTCTGTATTGTGCAGAATGCTGTCTGTAGGGCATCTCTTCACAGGTTTGTGTGATGAAAACTATCATGTCACCAATATGTATTTTATTTTTACCTTTTAACTTGTTTAACAAAAAGTTTTTACTCTGTTGTTGTCTGTAACTAGAAGAGAACTTCTCCTCCTTAGCATGAGGTAAATAAATTTATAAACAGGTGGACTCTCCTTTTGCAGCTGGTTGATAATTTTTAATGTCTTGTAAAGCCAACAAGACTCATCAAGTGCACAGAAAATGCATGTGTTTGGAGAGGGAAAGAGGGAGCTTGGTTTCAAAGAAAGTTATCTTGGTTTTCCAAGTGCAGTTAAACTATAGAATTGTGTGGAATTTTAGTAGACTCTTAAACTACCTCTGTGGATTCCCTAACTTCTGACATGTTCTTTCTTGCTAGTTCATTTTGTTGTCTTTTTTTGCCAAATTGAATTATTTTTAGCGTTTGAGTTTATTTGAAGCAGTCATACTTTATACTATTACATGTGCTTTATTGTGTTTTTAGTTCTGTAGTAAATTTTACTGCTGAAAAACCAAAACATTTGCAGCTTTATGGGATGATTCTTCAACATAAACCCTCAATCCCCAGCATAATCTGTTGATGACCAATGGATATTTTGTGATAAGGATTTAGGACAGGATATGGAACAGACACCGCTAGGACTCTAAAAGATTGTGACATGGTGATAAGGGGGAGATGCACACAAGATCTGTGTGATGAGGAGCAGCTCAATGTGTGGCATCTCTTAGCTGCTTTGTGTCAGAGGTTGTGGAAAAAGTACTGGAAACACATCAGTGAGGGTAGTGGTGCCTTCCCCTCGTTTCCGTTCTGCTAAATTCAGGCATGAAGTGACTTGAAACCACAAGCTCTCCCTGGATTCTGGTTTAGTTTATCTAGAGGTAGTAAAACAGAGTGTTTAATCTATTAACTAAAGAAACTGTTGATTTTAGTGGGTGATGTTGCAATTGCAGCCACTGGTAAAATACAGAAGCAACAGGACATGGCCTGTGGAGTGGTGGGTGGAGGTGAGCACAAGCACGACCAGATTGGTACTGATTACAGAGGGATAACACAGTGAAGAACCCATTGAGATACTCTTTACTCTTGTGTTTGGTGTTTATTTGAATGAAAAAGGGTATGAAGTATCCTGATAGTCCCTTCTGTCACTGATGCAGGGTGGTTTTCAGCTGCCTTGAGCAAATGTGGCATTTAGTGAAATGGGTGCCTAGTTCTTCTCATTGCCAGTTTTGAGGCCTTAATGCCAGAGGATTTGTGTAGGCTGGTGCTCTGCAAACAGCTTGTGCACAGCAGTCCACATGCAGCTGATCATCACTAGTCCTCTGGCTGCTGGGTGTTGCAGCTGCCACAGGTCAGCTGATGGTCCTCTTGGAGCCGTTTCAGCAAAAACAAAGAAGATTTAAATATTTGGATGTTATTTAAATAAATTTAGATATTCCAATTTAATTATCAGGCCTCTGCTAACCTAATTGATGTGGCTGAAGGGAATGGGGAGCTTACTTTTAGTAGAAACCTGGGTAGGATGTTTGAAATTGTCAAACTTCAGCAGGATGTGGTGTCGAAAAAGTGGTGGGCATGGTAACATCTGCCATTGGCACCAGTGTGTTCAGAAGGCAACAGTCTCTGTGCAGTTCAATATCTAAAGCTGAGTAGAGGGTTAAGCGGCTTTAAAAAAACTGTTCTTAGAGACAATATGACAGCTGTACTCCTCTGGGATAATAAAATCAAAGGAAAGCATGTGCAAATGTTGGAGAAGGTGGTCTTGATTAAGAGAAAGTGTTGGAAGAACTTGCTTTTCAAAAAAATCTTTTCTGCATTAAAAACTGTTGCCATTGACATTCGCTTATGTCAAAAACACATCAGTTGCATGCGAGTGGAAGAGACAAGGGGGGAAAACAACAATAAAGAACAGATCTTTCTGACCAGCTTCTAATTCCTCTGAAGAAAAGAGTCCCAGGAAATTTCAGCATTTTATTCTGGACATTTTCTGTTACTGGTGAATACACGAAGGTAGCGTTCATCTGCTGTGGTGCTGCTGATTGTAAGACACAGTGCATGATCTTACTAGAGCTCAGAAAATGTTTGATAGCTTTGAGTTTGGCACTTGCTGCGATAGCGTAGGATGCTTGTTTGTCTGGGGAAAAAAATCCACAAGGCAATGAAGCATTGTCAGTAATTAAAATCAGAAGGAATAGTTGAGCTGTTTGGGGGAGATGTAATCAGCTGACTAGTGAGATTAAACTTTGGGAACAGGAGGCAAATATATTGCAGGTAGAATTCCAAATGTTCAAAAGCAGAGATGCAAAATTCATTAACGTCGCTCTCTGATTATTCAGTTAGCTCGTTCCTTGCCCTTAAGTTTACCTTGGCTGGGGCACTTGCAGTTAAATGGCACTGTGGAAATTACTGGAAAACATTAACATTAACTTGTTATTGTAAGCTGACATCATGCTGAGCCTGATGGGAAGTGAAAATTTATAAATAGCTTGTCCATATGTGTAAGGCAAAAGTCTGCTGATCTTCAGCAGTAGCATGATTCATGTATTTGCTGTAGTTTAAACTTCATCGTGCGTTTTCTCTGTTTCTGTGAACTTCGTAGCTTCAAAAACTTCAGGAAGATCAGTGGTCCAAAACTGACAGAACTCTGAGGAAGTACTGTTGATATTTTCTGTGCAGTTTTGGTGATACAATCTACATCATAAGAATACCACTTAGGTATTCTTCCCTCTGTGTTTTCTGAAGAGTCAAGTGCTTCTGAAAGAGTATACTTAAAGCATAATCTTGGCATTTTTTTCTCCCCACATAAATTCTCATGCACATGCCTACTGTCTATGAACTGGAACTTACAGGATCTGAGTTGTCTACCTCTGAGATACATCCTTTATATATTTCAAATAAATCACTTAATCTCCCTTTCCTTGCCTGCAAGACTTTATTCTATAATCTTATAAATGTGGGAGAAGGGGGTCATATTGAGAAACAGTATGTGATTACATAAGTAAAAGCTTTATTTCTACATCATTCATGGAAAATAAGTAAAGAGATGTTGTGTATTTCAGGGAGACAGTGCTCTTTCCTCTCAGATGATCTTCCTTGTTGGAAAGTGGCTGTATCCACGTACACCTGTGCTGAACAGTGCTGCCATGTAGCACAATGAGACTGAAAATATAGGAGGGCTGTTCTGTTGAGGGTTGTCCTTTTCCTCACATGTTACAGCTAAGTGGGATCCTCTCACACAAATTAATTTCTAGATATTACTGTAATAAAAGAAGAAAAAAGAAAAGTGTTTGCATTAAATGCACCTTCCTTTCTCCAGTTATCTTATGTACTGCCCTTGTAAAGCTGAACTTGTTATTAATGTTTACACCTGGAATTCAATTTGACTTGCCTGCAAGTTAAGCCCACCAATCAGCTATGCTGTCTAGACATAAAGTTACTTTTATTGCATGTTTCAGTTGTATGTTCCCTTTTATAGGGATATTTTTGACAGGAAAATTCTTGTGAGTTCTGCTGGCATTCAGCTGTGTTGCTCTGTGTCAGAGGAGTTTGTCATTTGAGTTCTGGGTACCAACATGGATGGTGTTTGATGTATCTGCACAGCTGTAGCCACCAACGTCCCCCTCGGTACCTGCGTCTGTGTGAGAATTTTCTTGAAGGGAGGGACATGTGGCCTGTTTGCACTCAGAGAGGTGCAGCAATCCCTGCCATGGAAGAGCAATCAATCTGATGTAAGTTCCGTAGGCTTTGAGTTCAAACAAAAGAGTGCAGTTGGTAATATTGAGTTCCTCAGATGCAGATGGAGCCATCAGCAGCGACAAAATGCTTGTAAATAAGCAGCAATGGAAGGGAAGTTTATCCTCATGCACAGAGACATGTACAGTTATGACTGACAATGTACGAATTGGGAAAAGCTTTCAGAAGTTGTAATGCAACTTTGGTAGGCATCACCTCTTTTTATTACTATGGTTATAGCTAGCTTCACTGGGACTTTTCATGTGTCAAATTGTTCCTCAGAGTTTAAAAATACGAATATTTTTCTTTGTTTGAAAAAGACCTGTATATGTATCTTCTCTTCTGTAAGTTTAAAACCATTAGTTGAGAGAAGTAAATAGTTCTGTGTAGCTGCAAGTTTTACTTTGCTTTATTTTATAATGTGAATTTGGGAACTAAAAGCATCAAATTGATTTAGCTTACTTCTCACTATTTTCTCAGCTTGTGTGTTAATGCAGACATTCCTGAGGCAGAAGATCACCTCTGCTGAAACCAGCAGAGCTGCGGGGTCAAGTGGCAGTGTACTTCTGAGCGCTCTTGATAAACATGTTCATACTGTGTCTCTTAGCATGTCGGTGGGGTAGCTGACAATATTCCTCCTAATTGTAAATATCCCTCAGTAAACAAGAATGTGTGCCTTGGTCTTTCATTTGCATTTGTTTCCTTCATGTGGACATGTACAGGAGAGCTGTTATGAAGACATAATAGCCTGGGAAAAAATAATTTCAAATTGTTTCACTGCCACCCCCCAAAAAAGGAAGAGGGAAAAGAAGGCTGGGGTGTGTATATGTGTAGCTTTATATCCTTTGCGGTAGCTGGATTAAGGCAATGGTGGGTGGGCTTTTAGGATAGCAGAGTATAGACTTGGAAGAAGAGACTTCATTGTATCCTCCCTGCTGCTCTGATCAGAAATACAGGCTGAGGACAATTCTCAACTGCTTCCAGCACTCTGGTGTGTTCATTTCTCTAGACTTTCAGATTTTGGTTAAATGCTGTGGGAAGATGATAGGGATGTTTTCAGAGAGTGGAAATGCTACCAGCTCCACAGTCGCCTCTTTCATCTCTGGTCAGGCTGCCTGGTTAGAAGGATGTGTGTGAGACCTACTCAGATTTGACTTTTCTTTCTTTGACTTGTCAGGCAGATTTGCCCTTTCTTAGCACTGTCTGCTTATTGGGGTTTTCTGTTTGTTCATCAGCCAGTCCTTCTGGTTGGGTTTCTCTGCCCAGCACATGTACCTTTAATTGAATGACAGCTTAAAAAGTATCTTAAATCCTAATGGTAAAAAGGTCCTAATAATGATAAAATCAGACCTCGTAATGGGTTTCTGTGTGAATAGGCAAACAGTGTACTTCTAAGAGAAAATTCAGCTGGGTCTTCCAAGTAAAATTAATCTGATGTTTCCTGGCAGCAAACTTCTGATTGTTTTGTTTTCTCCTAATGAAAATTTTGAGTCACATACACAAATTTTAAGCTGCAGTTCGGTTTCATCCTGACTAAAATAGGAAGAAAAACCTGGAGAAAAACCTAATAAAAATTGTGTTGCAAGAGCTTTGGTCTGTGAAATTTCACATTTTTGGGACTTGTTTTAGGCAAAAACAGGTTTATCTGAAATGCGAAGAAGACATTTTAATGATGGATGTTTTGTGATATATGTCTACCACTGAGCAGAAAGCAACTTTGCTCTTTTTCAGGATCTTCTAACTTTCATTAGTTATGGCACATTCATAATTTTCAGATTATTAAATAGCTGTGTTATTCTTGCTGAGTTACACAGAGTTAACTGGTATTGTATTTTTATTCCTTAATTTAAATGTTTTCAAGCCTTTTTTTACTTCTTAATTCAATCAAAATATGCTTGCCTTCATTTTAATCAAAACAACTTTTAATTAATGTATAAACTCAGCTTCATGAATTTTGGTGGATATATTTGGAAGACAGATTCAAGTGCCATAATTTCTCATGAATAATAAAATGAAACTGGGTAATTAGATGATGAAACGTGCTGACAAAACAAGGCTAAATTTCTGGAAAAATTTAATTGTGAGCCAGCTATTGCTTTAAAGAAAGAAAAGAATTTTATGCAATTTTCTTAAAATTATTAGCAGAGGGAAATAGTTGAACTTCAGACTGGGTTTATTAGTCCATACAAAAACAAATTTCAGGAAGCAATATTCATATGCAATCATATAATATATCTCTGGCAGAAAGAATAATCTGATCTGTTAGTTGTGAAACTACTGTTACGTAATGAAAGACTTCTAAGAAAGGAAATAGTAGGAACAAAGAGAGTGATGCCTGTAATAATTTGGTATATCTAAATGATCTAGAATTGTGAGAAGAATGATGGCTTTTCTAACACATTTGTTTGTGGGTGACAAGAGAATTGATAAACATATGAAATTCCTCTTCAGTATATTGCCATTTAAGTGGGGAAATGAATAAAGAATATTTACTCTCTCCCACAAACACCAGATAAAAACCTCTCTCATAACTAAATACCTCAGGTGAAGAAGATCTTTAATAACTGTAATAGAGCTGATCTGTCCACAGAGTTGCTAAACTTTGGTGTGACAGAGTCTGGGTCATGAGGACACAGAGCACAGGGTGTTGCCAGCAGTGCCTGGTGCAGCACCTTTGTGCCCCGTGGTTCTGGATTCATTTTGAATTCTGCAATGTGTGTGGCTGCTTCTGTCTGGGAGATCAGTATGGACTGCAGGCACCGTGTTCATACCATACTCTCTAGTGATAAAACATTATATTTCTTTTCCATAAATACAAATTTTCAACAGAGCAGGGTGGTAACATAGTTATAAACTCTCCTATCTATTTCTGTATAGATATCTTATTGGAAAACTGGAGGTGGAGGTGAGGTTTTTAGTCCCATTGTATTTATCACACTAGCACTTTTCATCTTTAAGACAAAAAGGGGATTTTAAGACTTGTTTTTCCCTAGAGCTAATTATTGTAACTTTGAACTTTTTATCATACTAATAAAAATGCCTTCACCTGTCACAGCAGCTTGCCATTTTTTAGCTACATGCTTGTAGTGAAAAAAAAAAAAAAAAAAAAATTGGACCTAAGTTTCAGAATACAGAAATAACTTGTCAGTTGTATTTATCATAGAAGAAGAATAAAATTTTATCTGCCTTTAAATGAGAGAAGAAAAGAAAAATTACATTTGAGGGTTTTTTCACTAGCATGTTAATACTCAGGCAAAAGCTTTTGATGGAACAATTCTGAAAACTCATGTTTAGCTTAGTAAATCTTCTTACTGCTGCCATTTTGCAAATGCCCTTTTTTTCTTTTTGGCCTTCCCATATTACTTCAACCTTCATAGCTTGGTGAATGGCATGTTTTTGAAAGCGCAGTATTTACACAGTGTTTTCTTTCAGCTGCTGAAGCATCTGTATTCTTTGTATTTTTTTAGGGAGTTAAAGGATCTATGTTGAGAATGTGAAGTTTCAGGTGATGTCAGTTTGCTTTTTGGTTTGTGTTTTTTTTCCCCCCCAGTAAGCACTGGAATGAACACTGGGAGCATTGTTTCAGTCTTGCACTTAGGAATGTGAATATTTGTACTGTATACTTAATTTCATCCAAACATAGCTGAGGGCATGCGTGAAAAAGTTTTTATTGCTTCGGGTCATCTTAAGGGGAGGAAAGCTTAATGTTGCTACTTCACTGAGAAGTGTGCAAGTGTATAACCTCTGTTTTTGGAAAATCTCATTGTTTATAAAAGGCACTTGATGCAGCAACATGCTGAAGGCTGTGCTTTCTTTCAAATGCAAATGTGCTCATGTACGCCAGGTATCCACCTAATTGTTGTTTTATGTCGGAAATTAAAAGTTTATTATGAATTTCAAAAACCTTAGTTCCTCCTAATCAATTGTAGCTAGTGCTACGAAAGGTTCATTTTGATTTGTTAGAAACTGTGTCATGCTAGATCAACTTCGTTGCTGTTGAAAGGTTGTGCTGTATTTGCAGTGTCTCTGTATGCATGCAGGACAACTCTTGGCACCAAAAAAAGTTCGCACTAGGTAAATTTTGTTTGATAGGAGTTTTCTTCTGTCACTACAGTGTATTTCTCAGCAACTCAAGCTGATATGAGAGCTGCTAAAGATAATGATCTGCTGCATATCATATCAAAGTTAGTGGGGGGGAAAAAATGTCTTTTCCTGCTTCTCGTGATTTATATTTTTGACTTAGCTGATGTCTAACCATTTAAGTATTTGTTGTGTTGTTTTTTTTTTTTTTTTTCCTTAAAGCAATGTGCATTTTTTTTTTCACTTAATCATCCAAAATGAACTCTTGGAAAATAGCAGATGTTATGTCTTAAGGCCTGCTTGGGTACAAAGAAAACACTCAGCTTTCTCATGTCATGACAGGGCGACAGTGTGTTGCATCTGAAAGCATGCTTTTGGGTGGGGGATGGATGTGAACAGGACAGAAGGATATGTGTGCTGCTTGACCAGCGGGTAACCAAGCCAGCTGTTCCTTTCTTTCTCTTCCTTCCCCCACCCTCCTCTGCTTTTTGCCCTTTTCTTGAGGCTTCTACAGCTGAAAAACCAGTGTGAAACATTGACAACTCCAAGGAAGGTACTGGAAGTTGGGAATGGCTGAAGAGCAGAACATCACTTCGTTGGCATGCTGAGTCCTTGGGTTTTGCTCATTAGGATATAGTGTCACACCTGGGCTGGCCTGGTGGTGTTTGTTTGGGTTTTTTTCTGTGTTATTTTGCACTAGGTAGTCCTCCCATGCAGGTGGTTTTACCTGCAGCAGCTTAGGACATGCTGGCTCAGAGTTAGAACCTTGTGGACTGAGTGGTCTCAGAATGATACAGTCACTGGACACTGTTGCCCATCACGTATCCAAGTATCTGGACTTCTCATAGCTTGCACTGTTTTAACAGCTCTTGCCCAGGTTGATGGACAGTCTCTGCTGTCCTCTTGGTGTATTATCCTGGCTCCTGAGCAGCCTGCATAGGGGAGGAAAAGGTTTCTGGGCATCCATGAACTCACCATCATTAGTGCAGGATTCCACAGAACTACAGACAATACCTTGTCTCAGTGAAGTGTTGTATCTATTAAAAAGAATCACTTTCAGGCAGTAAGTCTTCATAAACCTTCTCCACAGATAGTGCAAATCTTTGGTAAAACTACCTTTAAAAAAGAAAAGAAAAATCATTAATATATTGCCTTTGTGTAATAAAAAACCAATATCACATACACAAGGAACACCATGACCTCACTGCATTTATGTGTGAGGAATTCAGCAGGGAATTTTAAATCATGTAGTCTTTTGGACTTGAGGAGAGCCATGCTCTGGAAAGCCTATTTTATTATCTATATCAAACAGTCCCATAAAACTTGCTATCTCCTCATGCAAACATTGCCTGGCTTGTAGTCTTAGATCATGGAAGCCAAAGAATGATGCGTCACATGTGATGGAAGTGAAGAACTACTGAGGCTAACTTTTACACGTTGCTTGTTTGGTTGCCTCTGGTTTTAGCTTACATAAAGTAAGGCTTTGTATAAAATATGCTGCTGTTAATTACAATTTCCAGTGTAGCTGAGGCATTCTAAAATCTCATGCTGAGAAAAGAATTTCTTTGTGAGGAAAGCTTTCTAGGTGTCGAAAACTTGGTGAGGGTGCCTGAATAAAAGATAGAGGGCTTGCAGTGAAATAACAAGAAAATCAGGATTTTGTGTTTGTCAAAAAAAGTCAGAACAGGCTAAATTGTAGTTGAACATTTCCTTTGATGGATGCCAGCACTTCTCAAGAGTACATCAAACTTAGGTGAGTTGCACCTTCTAATTCTACTACTTAAATATTCCTTGTGTCCCGTGATTTTTGCCGTCTGAATAGTATTGAAGGGATGTGGTTCATATAGAGAATTAACTCCACAGGAGTTTTGGTTGCATTTTCGGTACTGAATTTCCTACCTGGACAAATTTAAATCCACTAATTTGACCTCCTTAGTATACACAGTTCTTGCTCTTTCAAGACCTTTAGCTTGAACTATCAAACTACTTAGGTTTCCTCTGCCTGTACACGGAAGGCACTTTGAGAGTTGTTTTCAAAGCTGAAGAGATTAAATTAATTTAAGCTTCTAGGAAAAAATATGATAGCCCCTTCATAATTGTGAAGCAGATTTTATGTTATTGCTTAGAGGTAAATCCATCATTATTCCAGGAAATGAACAGAAGCACAGAAGAATAAAATTGGAAAGGTTAAGGCACCAAATGGTTTTCAATTAGCAGAGGATATAAAAAGCAATAAGAGCTTCTGCATAAATATTATTTTCCATTTTTGTTCTTTTTCTTCTATCATGTCTATGACTTAACAGGGATTAAGGGCAAGCCACAAAAAATATAGAGAAACTATTACTAGTGACAGCTTAGTGCATTGGTTTTCATGAAGAAGGTTAATTTGAGTAGGTACTTACGTAAACCATTTTAATAAGCAAACACTTGCTCAGGGAAGAGCAGACTAAAGGAGAGGATTCAAGGTAGAGATCTCTGGTGACAGTTTGAAATGGTTGCAAGCTTGCACTTCTGCAAAACATTTTGTAGAAAAAGATCAAGATTCAAGGAGATCTTGAGAAGGCCATATTAGAAAGATGCTATCAACAAAATGATATTCAGTTCAGAGGACTTCGGAAGATTTTAAAAAAGACAAAAAGACAATCTACTTCTCCAGGATGTCTTGCCTACAGAGCACCTGCTAACAAAGGGAGATGGGAGTTTATTTCATTCCTGTCAAAGGGCCCCAGTGGGATCTCTGTGTTTAATAAGTGCCTCACTCGGAAAAAATCTGGACTGACTGAATAGTGTCCAGAGAGCAGTTGTTTGCTGTGAGGGCAGGGGTGGGAGCGGACAGGAACACCTTATCTCAAGAGCTTGGATTTTGAGGGTGAAAGACTGGAGGAGGTTGTATTCTGCTTTCTTGCCTGTTTTCAGGATTAGGACAGTCAGGCATTTGTTTCATCGAAGAATGTTTTAGACCCTGCCTCAGTGTTTGTATGGATTAGATAGTCTCTTGACATCTCTTCTGTTTCTGTGCTTATTTGAAATGACTGCAGCTGTTTTTCCACTTGAATGATTTCACAAAAAATAACCCCGATGAAATTGTGTCAAGTTAATGCTATGTGGCAGTGCTTGTGTTTCCAAAACAAGCAAACAAACAAAAAAATAGAACCTCTGGAGCAAGTAACAGCTGGAATATGGAAAATCAAGATCTGAGATCTAAAAATCTGGATACAAAGGTTTTTCTTTTCCCAAAGTGAAGTGAAGGCCCCAGCTTGATCCATTAATCATTAAATTGTCACTTTGCAAGTATGAAGTGCTAATACTCTCACATGTCAAGAGTGTTTCCATATAAAATGCTCACAATATGTATTTTCAGAAATGGTCTGATAATACCTCTTAAGCTTCCTAAATTCTGCACATGGTCAGTTTCAGTAAATAATGAGGGATGTACTTTTTCAATTTGCATAGAAGCCCTTCCTGTAAGTGTAACTTACCTGTGTAAGCGAAAGGATTTTCCAATTTTGAGGCTGTAAGGCAAAATTCCTTATGCTGAGTAAAACCTTTTCCATTAGGCTTCACTACTGCACCGTGCATTTCCATGTGTTTCCCTTTAGAAATTACCTCACCTGGGTGTTTCCTGTTCACTTGCGTGTGAATGGGAAGCGTTAAAACCAGGTGGGATGATACGGGTGGTGTCACTTGTGTCAAGTGTGTGTCAAGTGTGTGTCATGCACGCTCTGACACGTGCAGGATGGGCACTACAGGGGCTGGGCTTGGAGAGTTCCTCTCCGCTGTGCAGTTGGTATCAGCTTTCTAATACTACCCAATATTTTCATTTCATGCTTAGATGACTGTGTTTTTTTTTAACAAATTCTTTTCTTAACACTTTTCTATATGTTCAATGCTACTTGGAAAAACCTGCTTTTAAAAAGCAAAGGAGGGTCTCTAAGAACATAAATTTTTAACTGTCTGACCAGAAAGCTACGGGTCTTGCTTTCTATTCTGGTGCCTTGAATTCTTTCCTTCATCAAAGCTTGGACAGTCTGTTAGGCTTTTACATGAAACTCTGGAGGAGAGAACCCCAGTGCAGGAGCTCAGTCTTTCCAATCCTTAGAAAGGGAAGGTGTGAGCATCTCCCTGCTCTGTGAAACCCAACTGGCCACAGTGTTTGACTGGGGCTTTGAATGAAGGTTCTCAGGAATAAATATACTTTTCTGTCAGCACTTCAGAGTGGTTCTAGATGGTAATTCCCTTCCCTGTCTCCTTGGTTGTACTTGCACAGTGCAAGCAGCCCTGCTCCATCCAGTGTGCCAAGCTGCCAGTCTGCTCCCCAGGCAATTGTCCTGGCACAGCAAGAAAGTTGAAAATTGAGGATGCTTGAGTTGGAAAAGGCCAAAGGAGCGATGTTTGTCCAGCTGCCTTCTGTTCACTTCATGAAGGCTAACATCTTCTAGGACTTTCTGTTGTTTTGTTGTTGTGCGAAAAATGAATTTTAAAGATTAGGCAACTTAAGGATTTAAGGATTCTATCTGATGCGAGGCCAAGTAAATGCATGTTTTCCCTTGAGTAACAGTTGTTCATTTTGCAGGTGACTGTTTCATCTTACAGTTATTTGGAGAAGAAGCAGTGGCTACAAACTCTTTGTTTCAATTTTTTTTTTTTTTTTAAATTTAGGTTTTTCACTTGCTGCAGTCATACCTAGAATCAAACCAGTTTGTTAGTTTGGACTTCCAGCAGGGGCTGGGCGACATCATTACATGTATGGGAACCAAGCTGTGGCTGGCTAAAAGGTAAGATAAAATACCTGATTTATAAACACAGTTTACTAATGTATGGGAGACTTGGTTGATTTTTTAAATTATTATTATTTTAGCAAGGTGGACAGATTTATTTGTCTAGAAATATGTGCAAGTTAGATGCCTTATTGACTTGCTGATTTTTAATCAAGGTGATTTTTTTTTCCAAAAGCAGGAATGGAAAAAACACTGTAGTCCAGTCATTAAAGAAAAAAATAACTGTGAGTGAACATTCTTACAGAAATAGACGTTTTGAGGATAACTGTTGCTTCTTGGCTCAGAAAGATATGCCACATATATGAGGTTTTTATGTTAGTATTTTTCTGACTTTGACCTTTACAGAAAATTAGTAGGAAAATGTCATAGCAATTGTTTAAGCTAAAAGTGTTTAGCTGCCCACAAATAATCCAAGATAGATTTGGAAACATTTTTCGTAAGTTCATCTTCAGGTGACCTACATATAACTAACTAACTATTTTTCTCTCTTTGTTTCTTTCTCTCTCTTTTCCTCTCTTCCTCTTTTATTGTCTCTCTTTTCCTCTTTCCATCTTTCTTTCTGTCTTTCCTTCTCTACTTTACCTCACCAATTGCTTTTGAGAATTTCTACCCATGAGAATTCCTCCCCAAAACTCTGAAGGAATCAGTTGTGAACAAAGAGCACAGGTCCTTGCATAGATAGATAACTGGGAATATCCCTTATTTTGCACTGTGATGTGAGGTCGCCAGTGCAGCTAGTGTGGATCTCTGATAAAACCTGAGCTGTTTTCTGACCATCAAAACCAACATCCTTAGAGGTTTGGAGAAGGGGTGTGTCTAGTGTGTGGGGGAAATCTATCAGTGTTAACTGAGTTGGGGTAATGAAGATAGAGTTGTTCTTTGGGAATTACAGAAGTGTAATTTATCTGCCATATCATCACTCTCAAAGAGTGAGAGTGATGATATAGCAGATAAAACTTGGTGCACATAATTGGAAAATGGTGCTCATGAACAAAACCTGGACTTTACCTGGGGAAAGAGTGGTTGACTGAGCAGATTTTTTGTTTTAAAAAAAAATTACTCTTGTTCTTGGTAATGCACAATAGGAGAGGGGGCAAATATCATAAAAAGAATGAAGGAAAACAGAGAAAACTGTGTGTTTGTGTATTAATCTGTGTTGTATTTTTAAATGGTGTGTAAATCCCAAAGAAGATACAGTGCAATCAGAAGCAGTATAAAGACTGACAAGTATAGAAGAGTTTTACCTGGGAACTGATTAAATAGGCTGAGATTTTTTTTTTAATCATGGAAAAAGGACAACTGAGGCATGTGAAATACGAGTCACATAGAAAGGGACAGGAAATTAGCATCCTATCCAAGGTGGCAGATGTAAAAGAAACAAACTAATGAAATTTTTAATGTAATTTTAATTTGGCTATATAACTCCCTGATATAAGATAATCTTGGTTGTAAACCTGTCTGAATTTTTAAACAACGATTTAATGGAGTCATGGAAGGAAAGTCCAGTGAGGTTACTGAGTATGTAGACATCACAATTGCCTCAAGAAGTTCTTCAGCAACCTTGAGGGTTGAGACAGAGGTTTTGGCAAGTGTCACTATTGTTATGCTTCCAATTCCTGTGCATCTGCTCTCTGCCCCAGCTGGAGACATCATGGTGGATTTGGTGGACCTTTTGACTTGAATCAGTGTAAGCATTTTAAACTGTTTGAATGAGAATGTTAATTTGCATAACTAAATTAAATTCACTGATACTGTTATAAAGAGTGAAAACCCAAACACTGGAGACCAAATTCAGTAGAAAGATACTCATGCTAAGTAATTCAAACCTCTTTCTCTTGCAGCAAATATGTAAGGGCCAGGCTCCGTTCATTACAGATTTTAAATAAATTCTGTTTCCAAACTATTTTTTCAGAACTGCCCTTTTTAATACATCAGTCACATTAGTGCTGACTGGTTGGGTTTTTAGTGAGGTTTTTTTTTATTATTTTATCATCATCTCTGGAAAGGAAAAGTTTTCAGCCTCTCTGTAAATAATTCTTGTGCACAGTAAAGGTGTTTTCCTGAAGAGATGTATTTTCTCTTCCACGTGCCTGTAAAAACTCACAGCTGTATGTGTTGATATTAACTGCCTGTCAGCATCACATTTCAATTTTGTCAGTTGGTTGTAGTCTCCTTGTCATAGTTCTCCATAATGCACTTAGTGCTGTACATAAAGGGTTTTAGAATGTCTTTCTCCCCAGACAGTAAAATTTTATATTATGAGCATACAGCCTTGCAACACTAACTTAAAGCATTGGGTTTGTAACTGACGGAAGCTATTTTTGCAAATTTCTAATGTACTTTATCCTTCTTGCACACTTGGAGCTAAGCTTCCCTTCCGTTCCCTTCCCTTCCGTTCCCTTCCGTTCCGTTCCCTTCCGTTCCCTTCCCTTCCCTTCCGTTCCCTTCCGTTCCCTTCCGTTCCCTTCCGTTCCCTTCCCTTCCCTTCCGTTCCCTTCCCTTCCCTGCCCTTCCCTTCCCTGCCCTGCCCTTCCCTTCCCTTCCCTTCCCTTCCCTTCCCTTCCCTTCCCTTCCCTTCCCTTCCCTTCCCTTCCCTTCCCTTCCCTCTTGAGATAGATGTATTCAGTGTGGTGTCATTCAAAATAAAAAACAAAGCAGTAAACCTCCAAGAAGCAACACAAACAAAGATACTGAAATGGATGGTGTTTTCTGGTGGTTCTAGTGTCCCACATTCAGTGTGCAGCTTTACTGTGGGTAGTTGACTGGGTGAAGGTGAACAACTGCTCTGTGGTCAACAGTGGAGTTTGAGAGTCTTGTTCTTGCTTTTCCTTTTTCTTGTTTTAAAGGAGATTTAGAAGGTTGCTTGGCAACTGTGTTGTGAAACTTAGTAAGTCCATCTGTGTGGGTTTCTGGATGTGGGGAGAGCGTATTAGGAAACCAACACTTTATTCGTGCCCTGTTGTTAGACTTGGCATGCATCTGCTGCTGTCAGAGAGTGTGATGGCTGGCTGGACCCTCAGTCATGTACAGTCATTCTTACCTTCTTTCTGTTCAGGCAAAGAGAGTGAGCACTACAGAGAAAAGTTAATGAATCCCCATCTGGTTTTTCTGCCTTTTTCATACGGAGATAATTTACCATGTCACTGATACTGCAGGGCAGAGACTGTTTGAAAAGAGGATATAAGAGGAACTCTCTATTAATCTTAAATGGGTTTTAAAAAAGTTAAAATAACAGGAAAATGGTTTGTGAATCTGGGGAATTATTTCCAAACATCAATTTTCGGTCACATTTCTGTGCTAGTTCTGTGAAGTTCTTGATGGTGTTTGTTAAACTATGTGCTTCCTTTGTAGTATGGAACAAACTTCTCTGAGAATCTTGAATTGCAAAACCTTGGATTGCATACGTAGTTTTTAAAAATGAAGCTCAGTTGTCATGTGTGTGTATTTGGAGGAAAGATTATCATTCTTCAGTGGTTTCCTGAACTGGGTGGGGGGATTTTGTTTGGGTTTTGGTTTTAGGGTTTTCTTTGACTTTTCAGGGCCAGAATGTAATTTCCTTTCATCAGAATTTATTGGTGTAGAATAGCTCAAGACTCTATTGCACATTCCATGTAATATACCAATCTCTTTTTTCTTCTCCGTTCTATGACCTGATTTTCCTTTAGAGAATAAAATAATTGGTCATGTTCCCCAAATCGAATTTCATAAAGCATTCACTTTTTCAACTGGTGTTTTCAGTCTGTTGTGAAGGCGGTCTTCTCATACTGATGGGGCATGTTTGCTTTTTCTCCTTGACTTTTCTTTACATCTTCAAAACATTAACTTTTTTGTGTATTCAGAACCAGTATTTTCATTTTTGAGGTTTTGGTGAATGAGACTTGCCTTCTATCCACTTCTCAAGGTGATGGTTGAATCTTTTCACTTTAATTATGTGTTTATACTTCACTTGGTGTTTTTTATTTTGTTTTGGAGTATACCTGTTTGTTAGTCTAAAGTGGTCTTAGTAATGTTATTGTTTTCCTTCACCTTCACACCAGTGTTAGTTTATTCCATTTTTGCAAATGTGGGAAATGCAGGGTGTTTGAGAAGAACAGAAATTAAAAAAATATATAAAATCTGCTTTGTTGGAGAACTTTGGCGATGGAATGAAGTGACGTAAATTAGTCTGATGAAAGCTTTAAAATATGGTCAATTTATCAAGCTAAATCTTTGAAAGAGTCGAAAGCTCTGTCATATGAATAAAATTTTTAAAAAAGGTAGTTTTTAGCTCAACTGAATACTGAGGAGTTACAAGACTAACTGTAGATAACTTCTGCTTCAGAAATACAGAACGCTAGAATAGCAGCCTTTGGATTTGGTAATGTGTTGTACAGAAGTCCCAGAAATATCTCCCATGTTTAATTTGTAGCCTTTGGCATGACAAAATATTGGTGTTGGAAAATTTGAGAAATCATGTCATTGCACGGCTTTGCTGTAGGATGCTGCTTTTCAGCCCTTTGAGTTGGATTTTTTTTTTTTTCCCACCTTCCTACTTACTGGAGACCACAGGAGGGGGAAAAGACTTTGACATTCTGCCAGAAGTCAAATAACATACTCTGCTAACCTCTAGCCATGTGCCATTTCTTAGCTGAGAGCCTGTCTGCACTGGGAGAGTTTACTTCTAAGAAGGCTGCTTTCTTGAAAATAACTTGTGTGGAACAACCTTCTGTAAAACCATTTGGCTTTGCCTTTTGGAAAGAGTCGCTGGTTCGTCTGGAATGGGCCACCTGTGGTGTGTTTATAACCCAAATAACCCGAGCTCTGCAGTGCTGCTGCTTACAGCTCTCTGCTTTATGGTTGGCACTGTTAAAAATACAAATAGGTCCTGCACAACATTCAAGCTCACACAGCAAATACATGCACAAAGTATTTTAGGTACAGGCTCAAAACGAGGTTCACTGTTTGCTGAGATATGTGCTGCTTGGTTTTCCTGCAGCTGATTCTCCGATGATCCAGCTATGGCTGCTTTGAACGAGGAAAATCTCATCAGTATTTTATAGCCGTACAGAGTATGGGAACTTGCCTAGTTTTGATGGCCGTGGCACTCCATCAAGCTTGTAGTATCCCTTTTCCCCCTCTGCTTTTGGCAGCGCTGTGGGAGTGACAATAGACGACTGAGATGAGCAGTCTTAGATCTTTGCTAGAAGGAACTTCATGCGAGGTGCACTTAAGCCATCTGTGTAGAAAGCAAGAATGTGGCCTCCTTGTGGTTTCAGGACTTCATGGCTCAGTTGGTAACCTAAATAAGCCTTTCTTCTCATTGCCTCTTAGGAGAGACAGTGGTAACTTCTAGTGAGCAGACTACTAAATACAAAACAGTTGTACGTACAGGCATACGTAGACAGAGGTGCAACATGCCCATGGCTCTCTGCAGCTTTGCAAGCAGCCTCTGTGTAATTTTTGAAGTGGTCCTTATCTGGGAATTGGAAGTGATTTTTTTGTATTTTCAAAACAGCAAGAAGGGAGGAGAATTTAAGGTTATCCTCCTTGTCAGAGAAGTCCTTCTCTTCTTTTAGTACTCTTGCCTCTTCTTCTTCTTCTCCTGGATCAAGATGAACTTTCTTGTCCTTCCAAGGCCATGTCTGCACTTGGCATCTAGCTGTTTTTTAACTTTTCCACTTTTTCGTTTCTGTCTTTAAAACCTACACATTGAGAAGTGCAGTTAATTACCTTTGTTTGTTAGTGGTCTTTATGCATTGTACAGCCATGTTCAAAAGTTGAAAATAATTTTAATGATTGAGCCTTTCTCTGTGGAAGTTTATTTACTAGGTTTCAGATTGAAAGTTTCACTTTCTGTCAGGTGGAGCAATAATTCATGTGTGTACTCTTGCACACACAAAACATGAGGGGAAATTTTTGTTGTCCTGTTCCAGAAAATGAAAATGAAGCGTACCAGTATGAACAGCTCACAGAATCAGAGAATATGCTGAGCTGGAAGGGACCCACAAGGATCATCAAGTCCAGCTCTTGGCCCTGCAGAGGACATCCCCAAGAGTCACACCATGTGCCTGAGAGCATTGTCCAAACACTTCTTGAGCTCTGTCAGGCTTGGTGCTGACTCACCAGTAATTTGTTAGTCTGCAGATTCTAACCCATGGACCTTGTTTAGCCTCGTTTGTCTTTGCTTTTGAGAACAGAGTCATAGCACGTCATTGTTCATAAACATATTCCTAGAGGCATTAATTTAAATCTTACCTACTTTTAGCAGGCTAATTTATGTTTCTGTGCTGCTCCAAGTACACTGTGTCACCAGTTTTGATAACAGTATCATTAACACAGCTACAAACTGTTTATTTAGGCAGTTGGTGATTGCTTGTTTTGGAACACCCATTTTGGGTATCAGTAGAGCTGTTTGGACTTCAGGCTGAAGTTTAAGATTTACTTTGCATAAGATAAAAGAGTGTTTGACTCAGGTTCGTAGGTGTATTCCTAACTTAAGTATGAACATTCTGAGACTATTAAGACTTGGATAAGGTTGTTTGAGGTGTTCCCTCCACCAGTGCAACATTTGGAGTAGGCACAGACCATGTACAATTACAGATTTTGGACCTAAATCCTCACTCATATCTGAAAATGCTGTTCAATAAATAAATGTAAGAGTTTTAATTTCTTTTTCTTCATAAGTAAACCCCCTGATGTTAACTGTGTAAAATTCATTAAATTTGCACATGGGATTAGTTTGACCTCTTAAGTTTTTTAGGATGTCGCTCAGGAATCACATGAGGTTCTCATTAAGAGAACAAAAAAGAGAATAGCCAGGATTATTTTATCAATCAGGTATGCTAAAAACAACACCAACAAAACACAGCCTTTCAGTATCATTCACCAAGGACAGCTGGAGCACAAATTAATTTTTCTTAATACCTGAAACTCAGGATGTTCTTGGTGGTATCACAATGAAGAAATAATTTGTGTAGCTTCTTTTTGAAGCAATAAATTTTCTGCCTTTACCAGGAGAACTAGTGCAACATACTGGTCTGACTTCGAGGGTAGTAGAAAAACTTAAATCACCAGACTAGCAACTTCCTTTGGAGACAATGCCTGCTATAATGCTGGGTGAGCTGTCCCTATAGAATGGGCAAGTGAGGGGACTGTGCACGTGGTAATTACTAGGAGAAGATCTCAACAGCACCAAGTAGGCAAGCAGATGCACCGTTACTAATGTTTGTATTTCTATTTCCATGCGGGTGTTCCTGCGCTTCCAGGAACTCAGCAAGGTTTACTTGGTAGTGCAGGCTTCATTATTATTTTTTTAAATGCTTTCCATTAAATGTAGGTCTGTTGGCCGTGATGTTCATTGATGTGCTGGTTTTGTATTACATGGTTAAAAATGCTATGGACAAAGTTTAATAATTAAATCCATTATTAATGTCTTCTTAAGAAGACAAGAGGAAGGCTATGCATGTTGATTCAGTGCTACAGATGTGGGCTCTGAGAGAAAATAGATTAAAATATGAATGCTGCCCTCTAAACAAATACACCCCCAAAAACCTCAGTCTTTAGAATACTGCAGAATTTGAAAGCTAATAACCAAAACAAGAGGAGAAGATTTAATCTTTTAATCAGCCACTCGCTGTATGTGTAGGAGTGATTTCCATAAGCTTTGTCGCCTCCATAAATGACAACAGATCGTTTACCAGATCATGCTGCAGGTAAAATGTGGTCAGTAAAAAGCCAGCTTGGCCTGGTTCATCAGCAACCCTCCAAGGACAGAGCACCCCATGGACAGCCCTCTAAGGATTATGTAGAGTTGACTGTATCAAGATTCAGGCATCATAGATGATACACTTTTTGGTGTGTTCAGAAGATATTTTAGCTGACACAATGGCAGGTCACATATCAGAAGAATCCAGCCACCAGAAGTAGGAATACTTTTGGAGATTTGCCACTCTTCAGCAAGGAGTATGCTGGGAGTTGATAGAGAGGGGAAGATACACTGTAAACCCAGAATTTAATTGCCAGTGTGCCAACCTCAAAAGCTGAGATTATGGAAGACAGAGGCCCAGTGGGAAACTCATAATAGGAAGTTGCACAGATCCCATCACCAAGTACCACCTGGCATTATGACTTGTTGGACTTAATCAAAATCCTGTCGTGTGTTTATGTAGAGCTGAAGATGAAGTTCCAGCTTCAAATGTTTGTAAAATTTTGACTTATCATAAATGTTTATAAAGTTCAGAAATACAAGAATTCGTGCAATACTATCCTGTGCATTGACTTGAATATGATGTTCAGGAAACAAATTCTATCGATCTGTTGGAATCAAAAACTGTACATAATACTGGTGGCTAGAAAGTAGGAGAATTTGGGGTTCAAATTCATCACCAGCAAACGGATCTATTTTCTGCCAGCTAAATTGTAAATTTCTTTGACAGTAAAATGATATTTACGCAGAAGAATCAGGCAGTGTTTAGTAATTTCAGGTTTTCTTTTAATATGGGACCTTTTCTAAAATTATATTGATAAATTTAATCATAAGAACAGGTCTTCCTTCCAGGAATTTTAGTCCTTTTCAGCCTTTCCAAAGGCTTCAGAAACATACAGCATTACAGTAAGAGTGACTTTTTCATTGGAGACCAGAGAGGGAGTAGGCAGTTCATTTAATTAATTGATCACTTTGGAAATTGAAATGAAAACAGTCATGCAAGTCATTAAGATGAATCTTTTCTTCTTCACAAGATAGATGTGAATTGACCGTTGAAGGGGTTGCCCTTGTAATCTTGCCAGCTCTGGTGTCTTTACCCTGATGCTTAAGAGTGTGTCGTGATGTTTTTCGACAAAATACAAAGATTTGTAGATGACTTTGTAAGTTGTGTAATTTTGACTGGGGTTCTACATCAACTTGATTCATTATCCAAATCTTGTCATCAGTTTTTAAAATTTGGAGCTGAAATTAACCAATCCGAGTTGCTAAGAGTCACTTAAACACTGTATTAAAAAAAAATATTGCCTGACACCCTGTGTAATTATTTCTTGTTTTACTGTGACCAAACCTGTAATGTACATGTTACATTATTAGGAGGAAATTCTATTTTGTTGGTTATTTCATAAAGCTATATTCCCATTTGAGAAATAAGATTAGTAGTTAAAAAGATTCGTAAAGCAGCACTGGGTGAAAGATTTGCAGTCTTTCAGAATTTTCTAAAAGCTTAGAGACTGCAAAATGCAGAGCTTTTCTGAGACCTCTTAAAAAAAGGTTTTAAAAATCCCTAAGATAGCTAACTACACTAAGATACCTGTAGCTAACCTCATCCACAAGGGACGTATTATGGATTTTTATTTAAGAGACACTAATTGTCAGGTTGCATTTGAAATTTCTTAGTGCTCATTGAGAGTTTGAGGAAGTATGCTTTGATTCTTATGTTGTTAAATTTTTAGTAAGTATTGTAAGTTGCTATATATTAAATAGTGCTTGTTCTGCTAATAGTTTTCCAACATCTTTTTCCTAATGAGGAAAAATATGAGCAAAATAAACTACCTCTTTGGAAAACATTGAATTTCTAGAATAACCAAAAGCTAATGTAATAAACATTAACATGAACTGCTTTGATTTCTTAATCACTAGCTTGTATCTGTCTTATTTATGTAACAAATGCAAAACATCAATGTTACAGTTGTTGTTGCTCATCTTGAAGTGAGGTGGAAAAAGAGGAGTGATCCAGGAGAAAATAGCTGTCAGCTTTTTAAGTCATCTGACTGAGTGTCATTGAAAATTGAGGGTTTGAGAAGATAATGAGAATCTGCAGAAATTGTGCATCAAAATTCTTTAGTACTTGCTATAAATAAAGGGGATGTTGGCATCCTGACTTTAATACAGTAATCTGGGTGGTTATAAAAGGTGCCCTTTAATAAGTAGAAATACTTTTTAAGGGCCTCTGCAAACTTTTTCGGTTAGAGAAGCAAGAGATTGTCTTTTTCCCAGTGTTCTGACAGAATTGAGGCCAAATGTGTGAGCTTTCCATGTTCTTTGCTCCTTGTTGTTTCCCTTGGAAGAGAAGCTAATTTGCTCCGTAATTCATTAATGTTGATCTTGTTTAAATTAAGCAGTAATACAGGAGAAACTTAACTTTAAAAGTTAAGCCATATGTTCCTGATAGAGTTGAAGCCATGTGTGTGAGCCAAGTACACAGGACGTCTGTAACCACATATTGCTGATTTCTTCAATAAATGCCAGTTTGGTTTGCATTAGATCTGCCATCCAAAATAAGCAAACCAATGACTACCTCAAATTCAGCATGACTTAATTATAAAAGGTGAATCAAACATTTAAAAGATAATATTTGTAGAGCTTCAAGCTGTGAGAGTCTAGGATTGATTTCAGTTGCATAGATCTAAGCTGCAATCAGTGGTACTTGGTGGAGGTAAAGGCAGAACAGAAATCAAAGCAGCCCTAGTGCTACTGCAGGTAGCCAAAGCCAGCTGGAGCAAACCCCAGTGTTGCACATGGAGCTTCTGAACCTGCCCAGTCTGATTTACATCTCCAGAGAGGGAATATCTCCTGAAGGGTATGCTTCCTCATTCACCTAGCAGGTGGTTCCTTGTTGAAAACAAATAGCTCTTTGTTACTTTGGTCATGTAATATTCTATAAGTGCTGAACCTAGGCCTCTTCAAAGGCCTGTGAACAGGAGTGTGTGAATTTTAACGGACTCTTTAGCTCCATTAACTTTTTTCTTTGAAAAAAAAGTCCCCGGACTCTTAACAGCTAACAAAAGGTTTTCTCCTGCAAGTGTCTTGAACTCCTTTTTAATTTTATATTCACATGCCAGAATTGAAAATGCAATTACAAAGAAGCCTGTCTATCCCCAATAACGAGTTTAGCATTAATGACAAGAAATTGAGTAGGTTTGGAAGACTTTATTTTCAGGATCTAATCCAGAAATCTGCTATGAAGTGCCAATAGTATGCAAACTGGCACTTGTGTTTTCAGCTTTTATACTGTTCAGCCAGGCCTACCTAAAACAGTAAGGAAAAAAAAGATACTTATTTCCATCATACTGATGATACTGTTAGGCTAGAGCTTTGGGCAATTACCAAAACAAAAAAAGTGTAAACCCTTTAAAAACTTCAGTCCCTTTAACTTTTTTGACTTCTGTTCTTTCAATGACCTTGTATATTCTGTGGAGTTTTGTGGTCATAGAATCACCTGGGTTGGAAGGGACTTTTAAGACCATCTAGTTCCAACTCCTCTGCTGTGAGCTTGGGATACCTTCCACTAGATCAGGTTCCTCCAAGCCCCGTCCAGCCTGGCCTTGAACACTTCCAGGGATGGGGCACGCACAACTGCTCTGGGCAACTTGTTCCAGTGCCTCACCACCCTCACAGCAGAGAATTTCTTCTTAATATCTCATCTAAACCTACTCTTGCTCAGTTTGAATCCATTCCCTTCTCTCACTACAGGCTCTTGTAAAGTCTCTCTCTTACTTGCAGGCTCCCTTTAAGTACTGGAAGGCTGCAATTAGGTCAACCCGAAGCCGTGTGTTTTTAGGCTGAACGATCCCAATTCTCTCAGCCTATCCTCATAGGATGATCTGTTAGGGACACAGCAGCTTCTCCCATCATTGTTTCATTCTTCTTGATTGAGTTAGAAATACGTTTTTTCTGCGCCTTGTTCTTGCTAAGTAGTAGTCCTTTCTGTTCCTGCCTGCTGCAGGAGTCTTCTTCCCCTCTGCCAGGCAGGTCCAGTCTGACAGTGCTTGAGTTTCACATGTTACTCAGGGCAGACAGCCTTTGACCTCTCTTTGGTCAGATGTGTTGAAGTACTCTGCAATGTTAGCTGTTAGTGAAGCTTAATGCAGCAGTTGTCTGTGACCTGATTTTTATTTCCACGTGGACAGTCAGGATCCAACTGAGAGCATTATGGAGCAGTACTAGAAAGTGTGGGGCAAGCTCCTAAGTGCAGTAGGATTCCCAGAGCAGGAGGGCTATAAGCTCTATATCCAAACACAAAGCAACGAATTCAACTTCTGAAAATTATGGTTTCAGGCATCTGAACACCGTATGTCAGGTGGCCATTGGGTCTTAGGTGCCAGCTCTTTGACTTCCAGATGTGCTGTTGTTACACTAAACTACTGTTTAAAAAAAAGCATTAAAGCATTGCTTTAATCAGGTGTGGATCCATGCCCTGGCATCACTAGCCTGCTATTAGTATAGATGTGTAATAGTATGAATACTGTTTTGATAGGTATTTTATATTTCTGTGTGGGTATACCCTTAGAGATGAGAGTCCTAACCATCTCTAGCTCTACCTCGTTCAGAGTCATGTACAGTTTATCATCTGGAGTGAGCATATGATGTTTTTGTTTCCATTAATATCCAAGTTGGAAGGGAAATGAAATAATTTTTGGGTTTTGGACAGGAAAAAGGAATGCTGTTCCAGATGTCTGGAGCTCCCACCTTTGCTACTGCTGTGACTTTCTTGTTTGGAGACAGATTTCCTCAAATCTTGTTTATGAGAACACCACTTTATTGGGTATTGGTGTTAAAAAAGAAACATCTTGTACTATTCCCACTCTTGTTGCTGAAGTTCTGCACGAACAGGTCGTGTTAAATACTTTGCAGTGCATCATTTGAAATATTCAGCATGCGAGTTTTGGCTGTAAGGTCTGTTACGTAAATCACAGTTTGATTGTCTTCAAAATTGAGCTTTCTGCTACAGTCTGAACGACACCAAAGTTTCTTAGTTTTGGAAAACTGAATTTCCTGTTGTGTCCATCTGGCACATATGGATGAGAATTCACTAGCATTACCAGAGCAACGGAACCAGCCAAGGGCAAACGTTCGGCGTGTTTTATGCTAGGAAAGTCTCATTTCATAATCAAAACATGCATATGCACATACTTAAAATGGAGTGGAAAGTGCTTGAAAGCTGGACCAGAATAAAAAACACGCCAGTGTTGCTATTGCCTCTTCTTCAGTAAAAGTTGCATCAGCCATGTTTTGCCCAGGGCGCAGTTTGTACGTAGGACGTTTTCTTGCCGCTGAAAACATGGAATAATAAGCGAGTCTTCTAGTTTTTGAGGGAGCTGAAGTGCAGTAGACCCATTATGTTCCTCATATTGAATGAAAACCGTTGTGGCTGCTTTTGTCCATTTGTGAGAGATCTCTTGTGGTTTGTTTTCTTCTAAGCCTTTGACTGATCAGTGCCTCTGTTTTCTCGTGGGTTGAGCTCCCAGCTCTGTGAGCATTCCTTGGTGGTGTTTTCATGCACATTTGTGAAGAACGACTTAGGCAGCAACTGGATGCCCAAGATACAGGAAAGATCTTCGCTTAACCAGGGTGGATAGAAATTAAGTCTGCCTAATGAAACTCTTCAAAAATAGGCCATATTAAAGTTGCTTTAGCTTTTTAAGGCTTTAGTTCTTGTTGATGTGCATCTTCTCAGCAGGCAGCTTTTGGCTCTTGTGCTTTAAGGCAAGTGGTAGGAGGCAAGCATGAAGAAGTTTGGGGAGGTATGAACCTAGACTACTTCACTAGTGAGAAAGTGTCCAAAAAAATCTCCTTTTATGCAAAAGGAGAAAAAATCTCTTCTAAATAGAGATCTTGGTAGCATATATTCTGCTCTGTGTTGTATGGATGCCTAATATAGGCCATAAAAGAAAGTGTAAGTATTTTAGGCTTCTTGCAGAGTTTATTACTGAAGGTGAGAGAAATGTTTCTGGTTAAAGCTGTCTTTTTTAACAGATTTATAGGCTAACTCTCCATAGGCAAATACAGCGGCCAAACTATGTAAGAACCTCAAAACTTTCATTTTTATGTCATGATCACATATCTGACTTGAAAAAGCACTTTTTTTCTTGAATTTTAAAGATGTTAAGAGTTCAGAATGTTTATTGGAACATTTTTAATTAACAATTTTTTGAAAGAGTTTCAAACATCAAGATAAGCATACAAAGAAAGTGCCAGATAAAATAAAAATGAAATACTGAACAGAATTAGTCATACTTCAAACTTGTGCTGCTTGATTCTGAAAGTTTTTGTTTTAATACAAGTCCCATTGGGCTCTTTAGAATAATACCTATTTTGAACTAGATTTCCTGTTTGTTCACATTTTAAGTTACATTTAAACAAAAATTTCATGGCTAAATATGTTTCAGTGATCGTAATACAAAGAAAAATGAAGTTGTTAACCTAATTTTATTTTTCTAATTGGAGAGAAAATAGATGTTTGTCACATGCAAATTGAAAAGGTAGAGCAGAAAGTACCAATTTCCATTATGTACACAAAATTCCAAATACTTTTGTTTGGAAAAAGAAATACCCAATTTTAAAAACATGCACACCTCTGGTCTTCATCAGAACAGGGAGAGCTATGGCCATTTAAAAGGCGTAGCAGGTACCTTGCAAGGGAAGTTTCTCTTTTATGAGCTGTAACAGTAAGAACTGAAGACTTCTTTTCGTTGACGCATTTAGCTACACACATTATCTATAAACAAAACAAAGACATAGTTGCTACAGCGAGCTGCTTCATCCAGTAATAATGAAATGCATCAACTGCCATTTAGTGGAATGGCTGGAGGAGGAAAGTGTTGCCATTCTGCAAGGGAGACTCACTCAGAATGGACCAGGAAGTGAAGCTTAGATAATGTGGCCTAATTATTTTATATATGCAGTCTAATTTGACCAGTAGGTTTATCTTCATTAATTAAAATAAACACACCAAACTAGTTTGTTTTACAGCTGTTTCTGAGCATAAGGTTTATAAGGATTTAATCTTTAAAAACTTGATTTTTTTTTTTTTTAGGCTAAATCCTTGTTTGGTGACCAGAGCTGCCTATCTTGATGTCCTTGTGATGTTGAGTACTCACCTGGAGAAGTTTCAAAAGCAAGGTAAGTCAAACGTACTGTTCTATTCATCAGATTTAATATCTGTATCTATTTCTGAGCTCTGTTGAATTTGGAGAAACAATAGTATATTACTTGTGCTCAAGAGACCTACTGACTTCTGGCTTCCTTTAGCTGCTGTGTGGAAGAAGGCCCTTTATTCTGCCTTCTCAAGAGCTAGTCCTAGGTTTTGTTGAGGAGAAGACTGAGGTACGGCTCCATGTCAAGGCTTGAAGTGATGATCTTGCAGTATTCCTAGTCCTAGAATGGCTAGCAACAAAAAAGATCCTCTCCATGTTCCAGAATGGTTTTTTGATCCAAAATCCAAACCTGGACTATTGCTACTTTAACCTTTCTAGAAAGCCACAGAAATGTTCCTTCCTGAGACACCTGAAATAGTTTCAGGGAAAGTGTTTTCTAATGTTTAGAAGTTTTATAAGAAACAGCTCTGAGAGCTTCTTTCAGTTTCTTTTTTCATTTTGATTCTTTATCAATGGGAATTTTTTGAAGGACCAGTCAGAACTATCAGTGGTTTTAATGTTGTAGATTATAGTTAGCAGCAGTACAAAACAAGCTGTGAACAATAAGAAAAACAAAGGTATAGAGGAAGGGATACCCTTCCATGTGTGCCAGTGTGTAGGCAGCTTTCAGTCAGCTGTAAGTAGCTTCCTTGTGGGCCTGTTTTGATCATTTGCTATGAACAGGTGAGTAGTGAATTACTATGTCAATTCAGGAAGGCAATTAAAGAATAGTTCTGTGATTTCATTAAAATTCTTAACACTGCATTTAAGTCACTGGAACCGTTCTTTATTTCAGAGGGTCATGTTTTGGGCACTGTTAATTTTAAAACCAGTTCCTTTTGCTTTTTTTGCCTAGACCTTTAGTTGATGTAGTTCCATTCTAATTCTAAAATTGTTACTGGTGTGATTTCTTGTGAACGTACCATTCAAATAGTGATAGTTGTTAGGAAAGCAAATTGGTGATGAACATGTGTGAAATTAACTTCTTTAGGCAGGCAGATGCAGAACTAGCCCTTAAAACAGCAGGACAGACATACAGAGGGTATATGCAGGTGACTTCCATTATACCAGAGGAGCACAAGGAGGGTTATTGGGCTCTCCAGAAGCTGAGTCTGAGCTTTCATGTCCTCAGGAGAGTCGTTCCTCTCTCATGGATCTCAGGTGTCAAGATACGCTGTTCAGCAAAGGAAGTTGCCAGCTGATGCTGCACTGCAGGTCTCGTTCTGTCAGGTACTGCCCACTGCTTGTGACTAGGCAAGGGCCACATGCATTACAGGGAGGAATGCACTCCCTTATCTAAAGCAGTTTCAATACAATGTCTCTAGGGATAAATTTTTGCCTGGCTCTTTAGGGGGTTTTTTGGGGTTAAGCTATATCTACCATCAATAATTCTTATATTACAATATATATTTACTTATTTTTGTTATTACTACGAAATAAAACTTTTTAAAATCCTCATATGCCATTGGCCTTAGTGATGATCCTTTGCAGTACATTAAAAAGTCTTAGCCGTGTATCATAGCAACAAAATAAACAAAAACAACCCCCAAAGCCTCCTTCAACCATATTTGGGCTCATCACCCTTTTACTTTGAATACTACTTTTTAAAAGATAGATCCTTTTGGGAATATTAATTTTTAAACTTTTTAAAATCGTGATCCTCTACCTCTGTTCAGCTCCTTTGTAGTTTGAATCATCCTGGTTTTTCTATATTCTCTTCCTATGAAGGTTTTTTCATCTTCTGATTATTCTTGTCACTCCCCCTTCAGCTCTATTTTTGTATTTTCTTTTAGGAAGGAACAGCCATTACTCCAATGGAGGGCTCCTCCTTTTGCTTACTTAGTGGGCGTTGCATTTCCTTTATCAGTTTCTTTCCTATTTCAGTTATCCTTGTGGTTTTTTTGTCTGTTCTGGTTTTTAAACAATTGCTGCACATTTGCAAAGGCTTTTATGGACCTCTCCACACCAGGAAACTCCCCTCCTTATCTTTAATACCCCTGACTTGTGAATAACCCTTTGAGCCTGAGGGACTGCACCATGCTGTGGCTGGATTACCGACTGTAGTGAATTCATGTATTTTTCAAAGCTCATGTGGACTGTACCAAACCTGGGTGCTGTAAGGTACAATTTCTGCAGAAGGAAAGCAACTATTTTTGCAGATTCTCTCTGTTCAGGGATAGCTCATTAGTACTGTTTTGCTTAAAAGTTTCATGCCTACATAGGTTTAAAATTACATATTTCAGGCGGTGTCTATGGAGACTAAAAACTTAGGCTGGAAGTACCGTTTTGAAAACTTGACGATCCATTGGGGACAATCTTACGTATCACAGGCAAGAAGCCCTTCTGAAAGGAGGGAGTAATGTGTTTATATTAAATAGAAACTGAGTGACCCATGACACAGTAAGAGAAAGACTAAACTCCGCAGTTAAAACTGAATGTTTTGAGTCTCCCATTTAAATGTTTTTAAGATATGATTATTAATTGAAGCGTTACACTTTTCTAAGATTAAATGTCTTCCTCGTATATGCGTATCTCTGGTTATGAGCCAGTCTTTCTCTGTTCTAATCTTGATTTGTAAAGTTGTTTCAATGAATAAAGTGTGTGGGACAAATTCAAATAAAACTGTTTCTCGATGTGTTTATCTAAGAGGCCCCAGGAAGTGCTGTATATGAGTTCCAGGCCACAGGCTGAAAGTGATTTTCATCAACAGAAATGAGAATGCAATGTAATGAGCCTGCAACTGGTTAAAATCAGACCACTTCTAATTGATTATGCCTGTCTAAAGAGGCTACAATTACAAAGAGGTTTTCAGAGTGCAGCTCTGCCTAGGCCTTTCCTACATTATGATTATTTTCTGTAAGTGATTTGTTGTTTTCAGTTAATAAAATCTGTCTCTTAAAGTGCAGGATAGCCTTTAGGGAATTTACTTCACAAATTCAAAAAATGTCAGCTTTAAAATGTCAGCTAAGGAAGGCAGGGAGTAATGGATACCAAAAGCATCTTGTCCAGCTAAAAATTTACTGCTGGTTAAATGATGATTATTTATCTTAAACAAAACGAAACAACCCAAACTCCATAGTTACTCAGATTTGCTGGACTGGATGGGAGTGTTGCCTGATTTGTGTCACTGGGAAAAGACAGTTTTCTTTCCTTGAGGTGATAGGCAAAATCTAGAACTTTTTTCCCAGCTCCTGATGTGCCTGAGGGTTTTCAGATATGCTGAGACAGTACATAATGCCAAGACTATATAACCTAAAAAATATTTTTAGTCTGTTATCAGTTGTGGTCGGAAGCAAGCCTTAAAAAAAGAAAAAAAGTTAAAATACAGAAATACTATTTCTACCTTTATTGAGAGTAAAGAAAGTTCTTACCAGGTATAGGATTATTTGATGAGCTAATGTCTATTGTCACTATTAATAATTTTTAATAGCGTCCAGGGAATTTGTTCTTGCAGACCTCTGATGTATTTTCTCCACATTAACTGTTTTTATAGACCAGAAACCACAGATGTCTAGGGCCTTTTCATTCTAATGGGAGAACAATGCAGTCCTTTTGCAGAGGATATTCTGGCACTTGTACCCTGCTTCAAACATTACAGGAGGAATAAAATAACATTTGTAGGCCTATTGGGGTGGGAGAAATTACCCTGAGTCCAGGTGAGAACGTGTCCAGCCTTAGCTGTGTATATGACTATTTGCAAATTCACGAGTTTTGATCAGCAGGAGTTAGAAGCAGAGGTCTGTCAAGCTCTGGAGCTCCAGATCCATCCGTGTGTCTGAGGTTACGCGCTCTTCTGTGCACTCAGAGATGGGCTTTGCAAGAGATGGAGTACAGGACTCTGTTTTGATACACTGGTCCACTAAGTAAGATTCCTCTGTTGAATGTGTGAACTTCTGAGAGAACTTGTCATAGACATTCTTGCTTTCAGATCTTCTAGAAATTGGTGTTTGAAGCAAAACAACAAGATGAGAATATTACTGTGATCTGTGGTGCTGGTAATGCAGGAGCCAGTGTTGAATTGCTGTGAAAGCTCAGAGCTGGGATGCTCTGTCTCTCTGTAACAGATGAAGAATGCCACAAGACAAAGTGGTCACATTTTCTTTCTTGCTCATGTTTTGAAACAGTTTTCTTGTACTATTTTATCATTTCCTGAAGGGAAAAATGGATGCAGCTCTCTATAATACACTTGACTAATACAAGCGTGTTTTGGCCAGGGTTGTGTTCCAAAAAATGGCAGTTGTTGATAGAGCACTGTCAACATAAGTGAAATAGGATGTAGAACAGAAGAAGGAAAAGATGAAAGAAAATTTTGCTAAAGATAATCCTGCCAAGTTATTGCTTTATCCTGTATATATGCTGTCAGTCTGCTGGCTGGTTTGGCCTGTTGTCAAGTATAGTGTCTTCAAAATTCAAGTTTGGTGGGAAAGAGAAAACATTTGAACAGGATGTCAAATAGGATGAATCTCTGATTTAGGAAAAGATACCACTTGTAGTCTAACTAAGCATTTTTCCTTTCTACATTTGAGGTGGAAGAATATATATAAAAGTTCTTGAAATTAACCAAACTCCAATGCTGTGGTCAACCATGGGAACAGTTACTTAGTATTTACATGATTAATCCTCTTCTTAAAGGGACTGTTTTGATACCAAAATGGAGCAGCCAGTATTCTGCTCTCACTGATATCTTCTTTCCTTGAGTTTTGCAAAAACATACTTCCATTTTCTTGCTATCTTAAATATATCTAAACCTTCTGTAGATGTAGCTTGGTTAAGATTCTTAAATTCTGCTCACGAACTAAAGAAATGGTAGCAAAAAATGCTATGCACTGCACATGTGTGTGTATGTGATCAGAAACATGAGCTATTATTTCAACTGTCTGCTGGTTGTGTCCTCAAGTACAACAAAATACTGTTTTAAATTACATATAGTGCAAATACCATTCTCTTGGTTATATTTGTCCTTTTTAATTAGAAGTTATAAAATACATTGATAGAAATAATATGGATTATCAAACTTCTGGATGCTTTGCAAGGAAAGCACAATTTGGTTTTTACATAGGAATCTCTTCAATATTTGCCTTAATTATGTGATTTTAAGGTATTTTAAATAGCATTTGAAGGCTGTGGCCACTTTTTTTTTCTGTATCATGCTTCTTAAACTTTTCTTATTTTGGAAAGAAGCTAAATGGTAGCCAAGTTTTTTTTGCAGGCTAACTTAAAAACTGATGATTTTTGAATGGTAAAAATTTGACAGAGATAACTTGGTTGATTTGTTTAGCCATAGTTTAACTTTTTTTGCCTAGATCCTTAAGAAGCGTGGCCAAAGAATTATTTGAATAAAAACACTGGCAGCTTGTTAACGTGTGTTTTGGTTATGGTCTAATTAGCTTAAACTTAAATTCACTCTTAACAAATTGAAGGCAGTTTTTGTTTATGATGTCAGAAATTATATAAAATTTGCTGGTGTATTGACTGTGGCACTGGGTAAATGTTTTTATTTTGACTTGAGGTAAAGATTTAAAACATATTTACAGGATCATCTAAATGCACTGTGCCTACTAACATTAAATGAGACAAGTCAAAAGGAAATGTTTTTAGATACTCGATGTTCTAATTCAATGCAGACAGGAGAATGAAGAAGTTGAGGGTGGCACTGTTGGAAGTCCAAGACACAGGGAGTGACTGGGAGTTGCCTGGGCAGTAAAATGCCAGAGGCAGAAGAAGTGAGGGATGTTGAGGTGGTCCAAAGACAGACCAAAAGTTAGTGTGAGACAGAAGAACAAAACAAACGGGCCAAGGCTGAAAAAATAAATTTTTGGAAAAAGGAGATGGATGTGTGCAACACCAACAGCTGTCAAAGAAACTCTGGAGGCAGAACTTGTGGCACAGGTGTAGGAGGAGGAAAGTAAAAGTGTTTTTAGAATGATGGCAGAGACAGTGATCAGAGGAGGGTTGTAGAGGGTAGACGTGATACTGCTGGAATGCTGTGTTGAGCAGGGAATATGGAATGGTGCTCTGTGAAATAAGTGACACTAGGGTAAAGTGGAATTGGTCATGTTTATTAATGCTAGCAGTTAAAATTCTGTCCCTGTGTAAAGACAGAGACTGCTTATCCTTTCAAAATCAGGTTCTGTTTAGATTCCAGCGTGTACCACTGACTGACTTGCACTGTCTCCATGGGGTTTTATGATTTTATATGAATGCAAAACACTGGAAAACTCACTGCTAGGCCAGAGAGAAGCTATAAGAAAAAATAGCTGTCTCAGTGTCCAGATGTAATGTTTTTTCTTTTTCCCTTCTTTTTTTCTTTGGAAACTTTCCCTTATGCTGTACAAAATGCAGTGGGATGCTTGTATCCTCAACAATAAATTATCCGTGGATTCTGTTAAACATTCATGTTTGTAGTTTTGAATTGTATTGGGAGTTCTGGTGCTTAGTCTCTGATGTTGAAGAAGTTGCAGATGTCTTTAAAAGAAAACATCCTGCTTAAAATATGCCCTTTTTATGATCATCAACAGTCACCTTAGTATGGCTGTGTAATGAAACAGACTTTTCTGTTCTCTTTGTGGTTTTTTTTCCATTTAGCAGTGATCCACTTTGCCTAATCCACTTTTAATAAAAAGGAAAAATATGAAAGAAAATACTTTTCCTTAGTATTTGTCTAGGAAAATCTCTTCTTGGCACTGATTACCTCTCAGCCTGCTCCCTATTCATATGATCTGTTCAGATGTCCATGGATGGTAGTTTCAGGGTGCATAAGGGTTTTAACCTCAGTTCAGAAAGAGTTACACTTTGTTGCAGGTCTTGGTGGGTGATGACGAATATCCAGATTTTCAATGCTTGGACCCCCCCTTCCCATAACAATATACTGCAGGCACAGCAGCATTTTATTGCTGCTCTTGTAGTTTTTGTCTGCCCTTGCAGAGTGTCAGTAAGTTTTGTGGTGCTGGTAGGAACTTCCCCCCTTTTCCCCCGCTTTGTTCTTTTTTTCTGGAGCCTCTAGTAGGAACGTTGAAGATGGTTTGGGTGCTTGAGGGCCTGCATACAGGATTTAATCTCAATATTTATCTAGAAGTGTGCAAATACTTAGAGCTCTACTAATCACATGTACAGAAGGAAGCCCCTCACACAGTACATCTGATGATCAGGAGAGTTGTCCGCTTGGCAGTAGCTAGATAATCACTGTGAAATTACCAAATTTCCTACAAAAAATGTATCAACCCTGCAAGGAGGCGAAGCAAGTTTAGATTTAAATATGGAAGGAATTCGGATTACTTCTCTCACTTTTGAATAGACTGTAGTACCTCTGAGATGAAATATCAGCTGAGCTGTCTATCAGCTGACGGTTTGTTACTCCCTGAGCAGAGACATTTTTCTGTCCTTGCTCTATGTATCTACTTACTCTGGGGACAGTCTGAATAGGTCCTGCCTGCCACTGCAGGGAAGAGCAGAAGAGAGACAGGCAGTGTGCAGGTTTGGGAGCCACAAAATTTTGTAGCTAGAGATTCATCCAGTCTGCTAATTCTATTCTGCTCCTCTTCCTTTCCTCTTTATTTTCAGATGGTGAAGGACCATTTTACATCATATACCTGACTGAACATGAGTTGATCGCAAATAGGATGAAAAAAACAGCCCCTCAAACGTAGATGCCGTGACATAGATGATGTACGCATGTATCAGTGTGGGGGACACAAGAGGGTTGAGGATGTTTGTGTCGGGTGTTGAGGAGAACCAAGTGGTTGTGTAAGATGTCTCCTGTACTAGAAGCAGGCTGAAATTCTTCCTGTCCCACAAATGAAGCAATGCTTAAGGGGGGAAAAAAAAAAAATTAAATCCACTTAATTCTTGGGTGCTGTTTTGCATTTGTCAGCATCCTGAAGAGACTGCTGTTTGCCAGGACCCTTCTTTGGTCAAAAATTTGTTCTTCCTTCTCACAGCAGCGGGTCATTCAAACTGTGCAGTGATGTTTGTTTGTAAATAGAAGTATGTCGTTCCTGTATCTTAACAACAGAGGCTGACATTTACTTTGGGAAACAGTGTGGTTTTCTGGTTTAGTTGGATATTTTGATGTAAGCCAAAGGAAAGAGTTTACTTAAAGCTAAGCAGATGAGAAAACATTTACATGAAAGCCTGGAAAGATTTCTTAGTGATGAAGTTGAAAGCGGGAATATTTCCACTGCATTGTAATAAGACAGGGGCATTCTTTCCTTTTGTACATATTTGTGTGAAAAAAGAGTGTTGGAGAGCATGTGGAGCACAAGATGAATGCAGAAGGATTTGCTTTCTGGTGTGCTGAGGCTAAGCAAATATGCAGACAGTCTTATTATGCTGACGGCCTTGCCATTGAGACATCCACTTTTAAAGAGACTTTCTGTAAAATAGATGAGCCACAGTGTCCAGTCTTTCACAATTGCATGGGAAAAAAAGAAGTCATCCCGAAGGCTTCCAAAGCAGAAGTATTCGATATGTACAGAAAAAGAGAATCTGTTGCCAAAGACGTTTGTATCACAGTCCATGCAAGCTAGTAGTTCTGGGAGTGAGTAGCTCCACTATGTTTTTTGTATGAAAGTAGTTTCCCCTTCAAAGATGAAGACATAAGAAGTTGTGCCGGCCTTGCAGAATAGAAATGAAACTTTGCTGAGTTGGAAGGTCAGTGCATGGCCAGCTCTCGGAGTCCATGGGAGGGTCACCACTCTCTGTGATGTTAGGTTGCAGGCTCTGGCAAAATTGGCATCGTTGACATTGACAAAATGGAACACACCCTCCCCCCTTCCTCTAAGTTTCTCTCTCTCTCTCTGTCTCTCTGTCTCTCTCTCTCTCTCTCCACCTAATACTACTCTCCCTTTCCCTGCTCTGGAGCTATGACCTTCCATCCTGTCAAGTTTCTCATTTCTGCATGCATGTACCTTACCTCAACATAAAGCAACGTAGACAGGAGACAAAAACATTTCTCTTGCAGTATACTTACAGATACACCCTTGGTGTGAAGAGCTGAGCCAGTTGCTGTATGTGTTGCTGCGAGGCAGCTGAGGAGGGGAGCGGGTAGGAACCGGAGAGGGTGCAGTGCTCCAAAACTGAAGCTGTTTCTTCTTGAACTAAGGTGTTTGACCTTGAGCCTTTTTCTTTCAGCTGCCTGGGATTATTTCTGTTGTTAAACTGCTGTCTGTGGAGTCAGGCTGTGTAATAACTGAGAGGAAGGCCTAATCCCTCTCCAAGGCAACCAGACAGTTCAGAAATTAAGGAATTCTGGCAGTTGGATACTTGTCGTGTGACACGGGCGTTAACGCTAGTTTGTGTTGTGATGCCAGTGTGTAGAAGCGGTGTGTTTGGAGGGGGGTTTAGAAATGTAGCAAATAAAATATACAAGTTTGCATTGCTGTGAGACGGAAGTCAGCTGTGTCATGTAGAGCATAATGCTGTGAGACAGCTTTGCACTGATGCTGGAGTTCCTTTGACTGCATCAAGTCCCTTCAGAAGAGAAACTGTAGCGAAAATGTGAATGACAGAGGTAGTGGTTGGGCAATATGTCTGAAAATTTTTTACAAATGCTAGATTTCTTTGAAGCGTGTCCAGAATTACTCAGAAATGGTTCTCCCTTATGTGCTAGACAGTGTACAACCATGTCAACTTTCTGTGTAAATGTCAAACAAATTAAGATGGCTTTGGAAGAATCTGAATATGAAAGGGCAGGATATTTAACTGTAAATAGAAGGCTTAGGGAAATGTCTTCATGGGCAACAAAATGAATCTATATTTGTGCTGTGGCTTCATGTCAAATTCAGGAATTTAGTAGGACTATTTGGACAGGCTTTTAGTAGTGCTCCGTGTTTCATTATAAATAGTAAAGTTACACTCAATGAATTGTCTTCTTGCAGATACTGAAGAAATCTAAGTTTGTTTAATCTTTGTATTTACCTTTAGTGCATTTTTACATTTAAAAAACCCTAAACTTCCAACATCCCCTAGCACCAGTGGCACTGTTGTTCTCTGTTCTTTTGTGATTTTCCTCTACTTGCATTTGAATTTTGTGAAGTATAGCATGTTCATTTTCTTGCAGTACAAGCTCTACAGACACTGAACTGGGCAAAAATCCTTGGTTTCAATATTATAAAATGGTTCATTCCTGCTGATGATGGAGAAGAAGGTTGACTTAAGGCACATGAGTATTTCAGCCTATGTGGGTGTGAGATAGGACCGTTGATGATTTTTTTTCTTTCATTTTGTGTCTACATTGCCAACTCTGCTAGAGCCTGAAACCCTCTGGTATCACAGATGGCAGTGGCCTCTTTGTTCGCTCCAGGAGGTGGCCAAGCACTAAAGAAGCTTCTCAGGCTGTGCTGGGCCACGTAGACAAGGTTGCACCAATGTAAATGGCTGAAATGTCACAGTTCCTGTGCTGATACATAAGAGGGGTTACAGTGCAGCTCCTTTTTTTTCTTAGCTATGTTAACTGTTCAAAATGGCTAAGAATAGGAAAACTATCCTGGGTTTTTTAACAAGTAAGTTCTTTAGATTGATACACACTGGACAGGTCTTTTTATCTTGAAGGGGCATCTTCTTAATAGCAATTTTTTCTGACTAAAGCTATGAAGGCATGAGATTTTCAGTGTTATTGGAATGGCCTCTGTCATCATTTCTCCTGATTTCAGTTGCAACTGCATAGTCTGACAGACAGTACTTTGTCCAGTCTGGTCTCTGATTTTAGAGCTAGTGATCTACATTTTTTCCCACATATATTTAATAATTTATTTGTGTTAATCACTTTCTGCAGTGGTAGAAAAGGTAGGCTTGTACGATTTGCAGTATTGTATTACTAGCTTGATTTAAAGAAACACTTACCAAATGAATGTAATTGGTAAAGATTGCAGGCAATCTACAAGGTACTGTAGCATTTTTTAAGTTGTTTGAAACTTTCAACTCCTGTGTTGAACAATTTATACACAAAGAAAACTTTGTGTCCTTGTTTCTTTTGATTTAAACATGAATACATGTGATACCTAGCAATTCTTTTTTTATAATTTGGAATCAGTTTAAAATGAAGGAGAACTCTAATTTTCATTTCATGCCTGAATTTACCTCATGATACCTTTTGCATACCTGATACTTATCAACATCATGGTCTGGAGCAGAGGGTAACATCATCTGTTCATCACTTTACTAAGTGTTACTCTCATTCCAGGAATGCAATTGCTTGACTTTTGGGAAGAGATGAACAGAGTCATTTCAGATTCTGAATTGGTGTCTGGTATTCTCTACACGTCTGCAGTACCAGGACTGATACAGTATCTCCAGAGCATCACCAAACTTGTAATATCAGTGCTGTCAGTGACTGCAGGTCCTGACATCCAGAGCTGTGGTTCAGCTGCTGCAAGCGAAATGGCCAAGCCCTCATTGTCAGTAGCTCGTCTCCTGCACTGTGAGTTCCATGAAGTGCGTCTGCTGGCACTGGAAGCAATACTGCTGTGGCTGAAACAAAGAAATTCCAAGCAGATTGCAGAAGGAAGAGGAGGTGTATTATGTTTACTCATTGATTTGGAAGACACTCTTCTCACAATGGCTCTGAAGGAAACAAATCCCCAGTGTTTTTGCAAGGTAAGAGGGTGCTTTTTTATTGACATTTTGTATGTTTTCAGTAAATTACATTTTAAATTTTTAGATTATATTTGTAATTTTCGAAAATATATTTCAAACATGCATTATGCTTTTTCAATAGTAGTGAGTAGTTGGGGGGTTTTTACACTGAACAGGAGCTGTGCAATAATTTTGTAACAGATGTTCTTGTGTAAAAGCAAGAACTTCCTCTTTCCTTTCTTAGAACTGTCCACAGAGAATCTTTGTGTTCTTGGAGTGGAGCTTAAGTCAGTGTTTTATTGATCTCAAGTGTGCACATTCCTGTTGAGACTGTCTGTAAATTCTTTGTAAATTCTCTCTGCAGGTGCTGGAAATTCTTTATAATATGGATCTCAGAAATGTGCTTCCAAAGACTGAATGCTTAATAGAAATGAATCCAAATGAGCTCTTAACCTGGAGTTTAAACATTGTAGATATCTCCAACAGGTATGGTCTGTCATGCATGTTAA
This sequence comes from Callaeas wilsoni, assembly GCA_013398955.1. NCBI lineage: Eukaryota > Metazoa > Chordata > Aves > Passeriformes > Callaeidae > Callaeas > Callaeas wilsoni. The sequence continues at coordinate 37,005 of VWPU01009946.1, read as the reverse complement.
AATACTTATATTTTAAAAACTTTCAATGTTGAACATTAATATATTGGTTTGGGGCTGCCCTTTGATTTAAAAATCCGTGTTTCAGAAAAGTGAGTGTGGCTTATTTGAATAAAGAGGGTTCTTGAGAATTTTTCAGAGAAGTCAGACGTGGATCTGAACTATTAAAAAGGCCCACAAGTCGTACTAGCGCCCTGTAAATGTCCAGTAGTACAGTTCCTGAAACAAGAAGTTACTCTGGCTGTCCAGTGATAGCCAGTGAGCATAGTTCTTCCTGAACAGTAATTGGGAAACACCCACTTTACTGTAGAATTAACAATTAGTATTAATGATCCAACCATACACTAATTTGCTGTGAATCTGCAATCCCTCCTATCCTGGTTTATGGGCAGATGGTTTGTAGAAAGAATGACAGATCTCATTTAACTTGTTGGATTGGCAGAAATGGTTAATCCTAATCCTTAGGGTTTGCACTCGTTATATAGACTGTAAAGTCAGCAGAAAGCACTGAAAATCTGGAGCCAGATTGTGGTTCCTACTGAATTAGAAGCTGTGTCCATGAATTCATAGTGGAATGGGCAAACAGGCTTACAGTGTCCAGACTAAGGGTATGACATCCTGTTTCTAATAGTTTTTTAAGCCATGTAAACATTGCACTCCAGTGTTACAAGCATTGAATGCAGAGGGTATAGAGTGTAGAACAGCGTTTTACAGCTGGGCATAGCTGCTGTTGCTTTGCACTAAATTGTTCAAGTTCAGATGGTGATGATGATGGGGAGTGGTCATTTCTGGGATGAAGTAAGATACTGGTGGTAAAGTAACACTGACTGGCGCTGGTAGAGGGAAATGGCTGAAATAGCTGGCCTTACTGCTCAGGTGTTGCCATTGCCCATGGTGGGAATAGGCTTCAGAAGCCACGGTGCCAAGAGCCATGTCCTTAGATTGTGCTAGGCAGTAGGGAGGCTTGGAAGCTGGCAGTAGGCATATTCTGCACTAGGGGCATTTCTAACAGCTGTAGAAGAGGTATTCCTGCAGCTAAACACCAGCTTGAAGAGATGCTTTTGTTCACAATTTAAAATAATATCTGGTTTATTTGACTCAGGTTCCATTTTCAAATGTGTACTTCTATGAGAAGTATGTAAATAGAAAATAAACACAAGAGACGTGAAAGTAAAGGCATGTTTCATTTGCATATCAGCTGAGAACTTAGCTAATATCTGGATCTCTAATGTAAAAACTCCAAGTGCTCAGCTTGAAAAATACCCATTGGTGATAATCAGAAATAATTAAGAGCTGGCTGGTTTTCTTCTAGAGACAACATGATGGCAGAAATAGCTGGCTTTTTGATATGTCCTTTGTCTTGTTTTCTCAGCCCTGAAGGTCAAACCATAGCTCTCAAATTTGCCTCCAAATTGATTATCCACCTTTTGCAGAACCATCAGCAGGTAAGGGAAATGGAGCTGGTTAACAGTTTTGTAATCCTGGAGTTTTTGGTGTTAGCAGTAATGTGTCTTCTTTTAGATCCAAGCCCCAAGCTTGTGTTTTCTTGTGTCCATACATCATTTTTTATACTATGTCTTCCTCTCTGAAAACACTGCCATGTTCTGAAATGAAACAGCCATGAATATCATCTCAGTATATCTCTCTCAAAGTAATTTCAAGTTAAATACATACGTAAATATTCCTGATGGAGTAGTTTCAGCTTCTGAGCTCTTCCAAAATGGTCACTATAATGTGGAAAGGGAAATGCCTGTGGTGTTTAATGCTTGTTCTGAATCCAGCCCATTTACTGAAGTACAACTTTGTTGTGGTTTCTTGACTTTTGGAGAGCTCACAGGAGAACACGTCAGGTAGGAAGGCATGAAGCTGAAGCAGTGGTTGGGTGCAGTTCCCAGCCAGCTCAGATTTCTTTTGATTTTAAATTGTCAGTCTGTGATGTCACATATGTGTGTGTAGAACAGTGCAAAGGCAGCTTTAGTGCTAGGCATTTTAAAAAATATTTCCAAAGACAAAAAACCCACTTAGTGGATATTTTAAAACAAACAAAACTCTCATGATCTGTTTTAAAAGGAAGATTTTTTTCCTTACATAGCTACTATTTTTCATAAAATGAGCAGCAGAATGGATTCATATTATATGCTAATAACCATGTCTCATTATAAAAAGAAATAAAATCAGATTTGCACACAGATTGAGGAACATGAATTATGATGTTAAATCTTTTTGTTAAAAGGAAGGCATAATGTGAGTACCTAAAGTTTAACATAACAGAAGAATTAATGAAAAATGCTGTAAAAATCTTAACTAGAAATGCTACAACAACTTTCTCTAATAAGCATATAAATCGTGGGAGATCTAAGATATACCTACAGAGAGAGCTTTTGGCTTTGGGAAAGACCAGGTATATCCGTTTTCTATCTAAATTCTTTCTTTGGGCTTGCATTCAGTATTTACATCTGTGGAAGGGATTTTCTCTTCCATAAGGCAGAAGTTAGGTTCTGACTTTCTAGATACTCTGTTCTTGTATCTGCTTGAAATTTGAGTCATTGTAACATCTTGGGAGATTTTTATTTTTTGTTTTCACCTGTTACAGAATCGTAGGACACGCTGTGGCTCTGTCCCTTTGTGCAGCGCAGGTACATGGTCCTGTACCAGAGTACAACCGAAGTTTCATTTATTCCCCATTTAATGAGGTGGATTGAGAGCTGGCTGAATGGCACACCCCAGAGGGTCATAAGCAGTGTCACAGGGTGTAGTCGGTCTGTCACTAGTGGTGTCCCCAAGGGTCAGTACTGGGCCCAGTATTGTTTAACTTACTCGTCGATAACTTAGATGAAGAGGCAGATGCCTCCTCAGCAAGTTCACCGACAACACAAAGCTGGGAGGAGTGGCTGAGACCCCAGAGGGCTGTGCAGCCCTTCAGAGAGGACCTCGACAGGATGGAGAGATGGGCAGAGAGGAACTGTCTGAAATTCAGCAAAGGACCAGCATATTTGCTTTGGCTTGCCTGTGTAGAACTGAGGACACAAAAATAGGCTTTGGCTTATGTGGTCATTGGTGAGTCTGGTGTGAAGGGACAGAGTGAGAGACTTGCCTGTGAATACTTCTCTAACTAAAAGAAAATCTCCCAACTTGTAAATGTTCATGTGGGATTCACCACTTTGAAAAAACCAGGCATTTACTAATGAGCAGTATCCCATTGGCAGGCCATAGTCCAATGTGATGGTGAGAGCTTGCAAAGTGTACTTACCGCATGTTCTGTGCCTTCAGGTTTCAGAAGAAGTCTTGAAAAAATGGGTTCAGCTGATAGTGTATTTTTGTGGAGATGAGCAAGAGACAGAGATGCTGTTAGCAGCTGCTGAAGTTCTTAAAAGTATAACATCATTCCTTCTGATCAGTGAGAAGCTCATTCTTGGTAAGTAGCTTGAACAGTAATTTTCTGGATCTTTTTTTATGAAATCCATTAATACACAATTTCAAATGTATTGTATGTGTACAGTCAAAACATAATTACATCAAACAGGGTTTTTTGAAAATTTTCATAGAATTTCATTGCTAAGCATACAGATTTATTTAAATCCTGGTAGAAAAAGCACATGTGCACAGCCTCTTGCAATAACTGCAGAAGGAGCACATGAGATGATATGTCACCAGGTCGCTATACATTGCAGCACAGCATTACTGGCTTGCGACTGTTCTCTGACTTGAGTCTTTCTGTAATACTCTGTTGGTGATATGGACGTACTTTAGTTTAACACTGGGAATGTAACAAAGCTGCGTTGTCTGGATGTTGAAATGAAGGGCTTCAGTCTAGAAATGACAGACATGTTCTACTATAAGAGTGATTAACAATTGGATCACATTATATCTCCTAGGTATAATGATTTTTTTTTTTTAAAGTTAACATTAGATCGTCTCTTTAGAAGAGAAAGAGAACAGACAAAACCTACACGGCCTTATTCAACAGTACATTAGTGACTGAGAGGCAAAGCTAAGTGAAACTCTCTGGTTTGTTCTGAAGAATAGATGAGGTTTTTCTTTTAGCTTTTTTCCTCCCCGCCTTCTGTGAATAGAGAATGGGGTATTTTGTGACTAAAGGGCCATGAGATATGCAAGAATAGGTAGTAATAGATCATAAATTATTTTGCATCCTGAGCAAGACAGACAGTTTTAGATACTTTTAATTCGTGTGGTACTTTATTTCAGTGTAGTTGTAGAAATATTTTTAGTTTAAGTAACTTAAGTCCATCCATATGGACTGGATACAAATTTCTCTTATACAAGAAGAACAGTGTATTTCTTAACATGTAGGTAGTGATTTTGTGAAAAACCAGCTATTATTTTGAGATGTGCCTTTTAAGAGGTATTGGTAACATTTAACAGAGCTAAATCTGTTATATGAGGTAGACATTGTGCTATTAAGTGTTCATAGTATCAACTCTGGAAATCTCGACCTCCACCATCTAGATAAAGCTCTTCATAGGACAGGCATTATTACCGTTTTATGTCAAATGAAGACAGTGGAAGTATTGGAGTGAAAAACTCCCAAATGCTGTGCTTCTCATCTGTTGTTATTTGGATGTGGTCCATAGATGATGGACAACAGTTTCCTCTTTGATCTTGTCAAAACAGTTGCTAATTTCCATGCTTTCCAGTCAAGCAAATGTGAAGGTCTGAAATAAAAAATAGCAGTGGGTTATATCCTGCATAAAATCTGATCAAAACAAATGGAAATAAGCAAACAAATAAATGCCTCCCAAACAGACCAGAAAATAGATCCCGAAGGCCTCAGTGGGCAAACCATCTGAATTAGCTCATTGCTCTCAAAATTGACCCGGGGAAGAAAGATGCAGAGCTGATGCTCCACAGTACCTAGATTTGTCAATCTACAGATCTTCACAACTGTGAAACTGTCTGAACTGCAGCGAGGAGTTCAACAAATCAAGGACCTGCTCTGGTGATTAACTGTAGTGATATAAACCCAGAATAATTCCCTTAAAGGGGTTGTGTGCATGTAAACAGCTTTGACTTCTGTGCCTTCTTCTGCATCAGCTTGCTTGAGCACATACAGTAAAAACTAGAAGTTAAAGGGAACTGTGGTTGTATGAAATGGAGTTGTAGTCATTCCCATTATTATGTCTGTAAGAGGAAGAGGGTAAATGCCAGTCTGTGTGTTCTGGGAGACCCTATCATCTCTTCATCAAGCTGCTTGAGGGTTCAGAAAAAGTTTTTATGCAAATTCCATTTGCAGACTTCCACTGCTTCTGAGGATACAGTAGACTCTTGTCTAGGTGAGAAATCTGGCCATTGAATCTATAAAGGAATAATTATTTTGCCCTAGCTGTACCAGTATAACATTATTTAGTGTGTCATGCTAGGAAAAAAAAGCAACTTCTTTCTGAAATAATTATACTTCATGCCATTGCCACATAGAGAAGTTACAGGTAATACAAGAATGCTTCTTCTGCCTGTGTAGTAAAACCTTGAGCAATTTACTGTGGCCAAGCAGTGAAATACAGTTGTCTGGCTAGCCTTGTAATACAAATTTCTGATAAACCTGCTGAAAACATGGTAGAAGAAAATCAGCAATGAAACACAACTCTTCTCTTGTCTGTGGTCACCAGCAAGTAATATCTAACAGCTGGCTGCATCTAAAAGTGACCTTCCAGTGGATTTCTTTAATCAGGATGTTCAACAAGACCTAAATAGTCAGCTGAAAAATACCCCAGCAAACCTAGGAGTACAGACTTGTGACTTGAGCATGTCATCCATGATGTGGCAGCACTAAATGGCACAAGGATTTGCAAGGGGAGTGTGGCTTGTGAGGTGTGAATTGCCACTGGGGCGGTGTGTGCTGTCTGCCTGCTTGGGCGTTGCCAGATGAGCACCTCCCTCTTGGCACTTCCCTCTGGTTAGTCCTGGCTGTGTACATGTAATCACCCCATGGATTAACCTTGTTTCCAACAGATAGTGGGTGTAAGGCTGGCAGGGCGTGTTGGTGAGTGATGGGGTCAGGTGGATGCGGGAGAAGGAGGTGACGGGTAGATCCCCAAAAGGTGGGGCCATTAGCTGTTTCTGGCAGGGAATGACATTTGTGTCCAGCACTAGTGGCAGTATCTGAAGAAAGCTTGGTTTGGCAGCCTCTGCTCCAGGGAGATTGCAACAGCAAATCCATGATCAGAGTGTGCTGGTCAATCTCCAGCTACAGAATTTTTGAAGTTGCCAAACAGGAATTCTGCACTCCTAGAAACTGGAGAAAATTGAGACCGTTCACAACTGAAGTTGAACCTGGATAGAGAGGCCCATTCTCTTATCTGTTGCTCACTGTTTAAACCAAGCTGAGTCTGCCACCTAGATAAAGTTCACACATGCTGAAAATACTTCGATCATATTGCCAGTCTTTTTCCCAGTGGTTTGCCAATGCAAATGTGTTGTATTTAGGTGTGGAAACAGAGCTCTCTAACTTCTTTGAATGCACATAAGAAATAGAACTCTAATTTTTCTCCACAAATAAATATAGGACTGTCTGATACCCTTGGTCTGTGGAAATGTGTGATTCTACTGCTGCAGAATGAAGATTTGGTAGTAAGGGATGCTGCTGCTGAAGTGATACAAGTGGCACAATCTGAAAAAAAGAGCAATGAAGGAACAGGTATGTTAACATTACTTTTAAATATTATTGAATGTTTGGGAGGCAAAAGTATTTCTTTTCTCATCACAAATTTCTTGCTAACTGTAAAGTGCTCCATCCATCTCCTGTAAATACATACCATAAAAGATAACAGCAAGTCCGATGCCCACCATGCTTTATTATTTTGCTTTTACTGTTCTTGGTATAATTTGCATATGTTTACATGGGGATGTAAAAAAGACAACAGCAGTACTCAGCTTTATGGTTCGTGCTGTGATGAGTCAGCATTCACATAATTTCACACTTTGAAAGTTCTTTAATACCAGCTTTGGTCTAATACAATGCAGTGCAAAACACTTCTTGAATCCCACGTTGTTATAAGAGCCTAATCACAGAGAGATAGGAATCTAGGAAACAGTATTCAACTCATTGATTCATTACTAGACCTTGAAATCCATTTAGATCCAGATCAACAAAGACAATTCTCAGCATACCCACAATGTGCTTTTGAGGATGTGGGCCCTTTTGTCTGCTTGCCCTAGTTTACTCAACCCTATTAATTTTAAAATAGCCACAAAACTTGAGTAGGCTTAACTAATTAATGTGCTTCACTTTGAGCATCTTTGCTGACACATTCTTCCATGTGTTGTGAATAAATTAGAATTTACTACCAAGCTCATCTCTCTCTGGTGGTCCCTGGTCTATGCCACTCAGTAATGCCTGTACCAACTTGTCTGCAGTCAGTTCAAATTAGTCAGCCCTCTCCATGTGAGCTTATTCTAGGCTGGAGATAAAGCAGCTCTGTGGTTTAAAAAAAAATAAGAGAAGGCAGTAAAGTTATGTTTGCCACTATTGTAGATAGAAGTACCCAGGAATCTGCTCATGTGGCAAGTGTAGTTTTGAGCTGGCGCTGTTCAGGCACAGAGCTGTGGGTGGAAGGAGGTAAAAGGAGAGATATGGCATGGACAGCTTTCTTCTTCCTGTTAAATCCCACAGCTCTGATTCCAGCACTGGCATCACAGCTCTGGCAGTTTCTCTAGTCCCAGAGTCTCAAGGGGCTCTGTGTGCATGTGCCTCAGGTTCCCAGTGCTGGCCCTTGGAGGCATCCTCAGGTGTCTCAAGATAGTACTTTCTTTGGGAATAATACAGTGCTGGATTGTCTCTCTGACTCTTCTCCCTGCTTCCCTGTTGTATCCTGGTGCCAAGGGATATTTTCCTGTAACTGGATGAGAGTTCTGTCCTGCTGATTAATACTAAGGTCACCTCAGCACTTGCCCTTATAACTTACTACTTTGTAAAGCTGAAGTGACCATAATTGAGAAGATAACATAATAATTGTTTTTTATTTGCTATATTCCTAATTAGGATAGGGACCCCACTCCCCAGACTTCTGTTAACCTCTTAGTTACACTTAGCTGTGCCTTCTTGTTTTTTCACTAAAACTTCTTGCAATGCAATGAGTGTCTGTCTTCTGTGACTAGAAAAGAATGCTGCATTTGAGAAGAGATAATTCAGTTTCTTTTCACATCCTTTTTTCATCATTGTTGTTCCTTCCTGTGATCATTTTTCCCCCACTAAACTCCTTTCACTTTTTGTGATTTGCTTTCTAGTTTTTGGGGGAGCAATTTTACCCTTTTGGTTTTTATTTGTAACCAGATTAAAATAAGCTCACCTTTGTATGTTGTTTGTTTACTTTCATTTATCCCCTTTCTTTTCATGTGCATGTGAGAGTACACAGTATGTTTGGATCTGTGGTTCAGGCATTTTATGGATCACCAGAGCTCTCTGTTGTGGGAATTTTTAAGTTAGATTCAAGTATCTGCTTATTTTTTTCAAGTTTTCATACCATGAAAGTCTGATTTTTTCTTCACAGCACTGACTTTAAAATAACTAAACCCGTAGACTGAAATTCATTAGAAGCTGTGAAACAACTCTCTTTAAAATTCTTACTTTATAACAAAGTACTGGATATCGTAAGTTAACTGACTTTTCATTTCTATTATATGATGATAAATTAGTATTGTGGCCCAGCAGTTTTATCATGAGATCAGAAAGATGGCTTGGGATCAGAAAGAGGAATGGATGTTTAGAAACCTGTTTTCACATATTCTGTGATTGTTTCACTTTTGTATCATTACCATTACCACTAGCTAACACGAGAGAGTAAAGAGTCTGTTGTAATTTCAGCTTCATTTGTGCATCAAGAGTGTTGTGTCCTAGTAGCCATTTTATTTCCAGAAATACCGCACTGTAGGAATAATTGATGGTGTGTTTCACCTTTTATTGCAGTGAATTTGCCATACAGAGAGCAGGAATGCTGCTCACAAAATACAAGCACCGGATTTGCCAGAAATTTTGGCACCAGCGTCTTCATATCCGCTTTTCACAAAATGCTCTTTTCTCACTGTACACAGCATGTGAAGGAGGAGTAGCCTATAGCTGCCCGCAGAAGAACTGCATTTATTGTCAGCTTAGGGAATCAGTGCCATAAGTGCTTCACTTATATTGAAATCCAGAAGAATCTGTGATTATAGCCTGGCAACTGCCCCTGCCTTTCCTGTGTGATACAAGCTGGCATCTTGTTTTCCTGTGGAAGAGTAGAGTGGGAAAGGTTATGTACTTGTATGTTATAGTTGGACCAAGGCTGAATTAGTATCCTGTTCAGCAGAGCAAGGCGAAGTTGGATGTCGATAACAATAACAAAGTTATTTGCACAGATTTGTTGTAGCATGGGTGTTTTCCTTTACATGGGTGTTGCTGAATAACAGCACAAATGTGTAGCAGTATGATAGTGTCAAGTAATAGGTATTTTTATGTCATTTATAGATGGTGAAACTGGAGGCGAATGATCTGTCTATTACAGTGTGGTTTCACTTCAGTAACAGCTCCTATCTTGTGTAATTCTTTGAAATGCTACATGAGCTCCTGGAGGAGGATCTGAATTTGGTTTCTTGTTGTTCTCTCGTGGCTTTTGGTGAGGGCAAAAGCCCCAATCTCCTCGGGTAACTAATCCACGCAGCTTTGGATCACTCAAATTATGAAAGCAGTAAGCTTGTGGAATCAGAAGTGTGTGGTAAAATATGTGATACAAGAACCCTGTCAAAATTGCAACCCGCATTTGCGTTTGGAAGGAGAAAAGCTCAAAAGACCAAACCCTGGTACACCACAGGACTCCTATCCTCACTCTACCCTACTATTCACCTCCCAAGAAAATCCCTACAGCCCCAACTGTTTTCTTACAGAAGGCAAGGACTTCTACAGTTACCGGTAAAGTTCACGTCTAAAATTTGTTTTGTTCATACAGAGAAGCTTGTTTTATGTTTTTAGTATGTGCAAAAGCTCATGTTTAGGAGGGAAAGTTACTGAGGTTGGATGATGGCAGTCATTTTCTGAGCAGAGCAGGTCAAACAGAATCCTGTCTCACCAGAAAGCAGAAAAGCTTCTGTTTTCCATGCTAAAAATACCAACTTAGCAGGTAGTTAAGGTTTTCCTAATAACTTGGAACAATATAAACCTCATCTGTAACTCAAAGTATTGTGTGTACACTTTGTTGTTGTTTCCTCATGCATTGAGGTGTAAACCTCTAGGGGATTGTTTTATTCCTTTTAGTATGAGGGAGGGTACAGGAAGTATTGTATTCAGTGTAAAGGTAGAATAGTTGCTTTGAAATCTAATTAAATTAGTGACCCATGGCTGTGTAAAGTCTAGACCTATTCACAGCAGCATTTTTTATACAAGAGGGTTACTCCTTACAGGATGATTTAAGTTGGGGAAACAAGAGTGCTTTTTCCCTACTGGTAATGGCTTTGCTAAATATCCTGAAAAATTCAAGTAACTGTGCTAGAACAAAAACTGTATTTATTGGTGTCATTTTCCTCTATGGCTTTTTTTTTTGATCTAGAGAAGTATTACGTGAAGTAAAGTTATGAGTTTGTCAGTATTAGAGAAGTTTGAATAAACTGTTTTTCTATCATTATAGCCAAGCCAATCAAATTCTATAAAATTCTCTACTAAAAAAATACCTTTAGTCAGCTTAACCTTTATGTTGGTAAATTACCAAATTAATGTTAAATGAGTTTAAGAGCATTTTTAGTGTCATCAGCATTAGCACCAATTTAGCTGATTTTTAAAATTGAGCTGAATTAAGCTTAGATGAGCAATTAGATTTGCAAACTTGAGGAAATCTTTTGAAAGTGCCTGAATGGTTTAGCAGCCTAAATACTCTTCTGGAATATAATTGAAGACTTCAGGAACTTTCTGCTACTTTTATTGTGAAATAGCAGTTTTGTACAGAGATGAGCAAGTTAGCTCCTGGACTGAGCTGTGTGGCTGCAGCAGAGCTCGTGCAGCCCAGGGCGGGTAAATGGCCCACTCTGAGCACCACCATCTCTGGGTGCGGTGTGAGCATCTTTGAAAATCAGTCTAATGTTGTTATTGTTATTTCTCTAAGTTTTTGAGTAATTCTGAGTGTGATGTAATCCCTTTTAATCCACTGGCTAAAATTTGAGATCTGTTAGCTCTGTTCGTTTGGTTCCGTTTCACATGCTTAAGAAATAAGCAATAGCTGATAGTCCCGTGCCAGTAGTTTCTGAGCAAAAGGCAACATAAAGTTTTCTTTTTGTCTCTTGATGGTTGCTCCCTTCTTGGCAGATTCTACTTTTTATCTTTGGGGAAAATAATGGGTGAAAATGACAAATGTCCTGGTTTTTTCATTCACTAGCAAGGAAAAAAAAAGTTATTAGTTGACTAATTTAAAGAAGCTGACTCCACCTTCTTTCTGAAGGGCATCCTATTGGGAAGGGGATGGCATTACAGAGCATGTTCAGATTCCTGTGAAAGTCTTCACTGCTAGGTGTTGACTATTTTAATGACCCACAGTATTTCAGGTTTATTTTACTGTTTCAGGCATGTAGGAGCATTTCAGCAACTTTTATTTTGTTTATTGGCCAGAGAGTATAAATGTGTGTAAAGGGAGAAGTTAAAATGTGCTGCTTGGGGTGGTAATGGTGGAAGAAAAATTATCATTTAATTAGATTGAAGCACTAAAACGTTTTCAAGGTGTCTCTGAATTCTCTTCTAGACTTGGAAACACTTTAGACCTAACCATCTGACTGGGTAGAACCTTTCTCTTGTGAACCATGCTGTCACCTCAGCATGGAGAAAAGCAGAGCGGCTTGTTGCTTCCACCTCAGTTTTCTTTTTCACACATCATTAGTGTAAAAATCAAGGTAAATTCAAACCCAACTTCTTCATGAATCTGGAGTAGGTGTGGCTTTCATGAATGTGCGAGGAAGAAGGTTTATGTGTGGGGCTTTTTTTTGGCAGGTCGATGTGTAAATAAGCCTTAGCAGAGGTAGGGGAAGTTAAGGAACAATCAGACTCACTGTATTAACATTTGAAAGAGAAAAGGGGAGAAGAAATTCTGCTTATGTTTCTTGTTCCTATCCTCTAAAAATCTTCCTTGGTGAACCTAAAGCTGTGCAGAAGGTTTCACACATACATGCCCGAAGAAGATCTAGTAAATCACTTGAACAAGAGATAAGAGATAACACAGTCTGTGTGATGTTAATGCAGCACAATGGTCTGGCAGTCATCATCAACACCACAGGTGATATCAGCAAATCATGGGTGACTGGCATGATCCCAAAACCTGTACCCCAAACGTCCTTTACAACTAGTCCACAAAGCATTTCAGGACAAGTGGCTCAGATTTCATCTACACCAGTTGCTAGTGAAACAGCTATGAGTAAATGCTGGGCAAACCTAAAATGCTAAATGGACATTGGTAGTATATAAATGCTAAAAATACCATTGACATTAGTGGTGTTTAGCTGCACAATAAAAGGATCCCACATATTGCATGGGAAACAGTAAACAAAGATGTTTCACTTTATTCATTGCCACATTTGTTTGTTGCCATTTGAAACTATTTTCAAACTGTTCATTAAAAGAAGTGCCAACTTTGTCCATAGCAAAAGGAGCTTTTCTTCCTCATGTTTATCATTGGATATATGCATTAAATAGATTTCATAAAGCTTTAGTTCATGAGCAGGTCAAGTTAACCCTTCTCTCCCCAGACCTGTTTACTTGCCAAGTCCTAAGTCCATGCTGTGAGATTGGAGATGGGAAGATAACTGGGGGTTAGAACCTGTGCACCAGTGCTGAGTGCAATATACACATTTTAAGTCGCTATGTCTCTCTTGATGAAATACAAAGGAGAGATGCCAGCAAACTGTTCCGAACTCTCCTTTTCTTCTTACTAATGTGTTCATCCTCTTTCCAAACGAGGGGATATATTCACCACCTTTTGCTCTACTTGCGTGCTGGTGTAGCCTTCCAGTGAGGCAAGTGGGAGGACCGTGGTGAATAAAACAAATGTCAGGTTACTCTGATCCTGGACAAAGATTAGTGTGTAGGGTTCTACTTTTCTCATGCACTAGGTGACTTGCCTTGATGTTCAGGTTAGGCTAATGCACCTCTGGGGCCCCAGACAGCTCCTTTAGTTGTGGCTCTTAAAAACCAGTTCTGGCAGCTGCCTGGCTTTGAGGAATAAGTGGTAATTGCCCAAACATAAACTAGGGAATTGCATGCATGCAAACTGGTTTAAGGATGCGTTAACTGGCAAGATCATAGGTGATAAGATTTTAAATTGCTTGATTTAAGTCAGACTTGTGCGTTTTCTTCTCTATTCTGACATTTGATTTTCCTCTATTTAGAGGTTTGATGAAGGGGTTACAAAAGCGCCAAGTCAGAACCTGGCTGTGGAAGGAGCTTGCTGACACTGCTGCCTGGAGCTCTTCCACTAGCCAGCCTGAGAGTGGAATGGTTGGTAGTGCTGTGGATGGGTGGCTACAGCTGCATGCAGAAGATTGAACACTTTTATTCCAGACACGTGACTTGCTGTGATACAGCTGCTGTGGTGTGAAACGTTAAGAGCTTCCCTCAAATGGATGAATTTCAGGTCCTTCCTAATGCCATGGGTAGGTAAAAACAGTGATTTGGAAAGACCATTTAAAATGCACTTACTGCCGTCAATGATTTTCAAGTTGCCTTGAGAATTGCTTGTAATTTTGGAATCTGTTGGTCAGAAAAGTCTCCCAGACAGATCTTGTGATATGCCACGGGTGCTTGGGCACAGTCCAGAAGTTCTCACAGTGTCGTCTGGGTTACTAATGGAAAACTGCTAATCATATTAGCCAAAACATGTTTATGTTCCCTCTATTGGGGACAATTGGAAGGAAGGTTAATGAAATTTTTTCTGGAATCAGCTCAAGGATTTCTTCCGCTTTGTGAGTATTCTTGATAACTGCATTCTGGTAACTAGATGTGCAGCTCACTAAACAGAATTTCTAAGCCTGCTATGAAAGAGGAGTCTTTTGAGCTGCATGTTAGGATCTAAATGGGAGGCATTTATCCAAATGGCCTTTAAGCAGTACAAGGCAGAATAGACATAGACAAGACCCATACAGGCAGAAGAGAATATGAAAAAGATGCAGTACAGTCAAAAGCAGAAAAAAATCCCAACAAAGCAGAGCAGCTCTTGTTGCAGAATGATTTTCTACAAATTTAATTTTATTTTCAAAAGATTGTGTCTGGGATCTATGTCATTCCGTGTTACAAGTAATACTTCTTGAGGCCTCAGTGGAGAGGTGTAAAGTAGTGGCAGCAGTTTGCGGTGTTCTGTTCAAACACAGTGTAGGACTTTGTATTCAGAGACACTGCAAGGTGATGACATCTCTTCAGTTCCATTAGATAAGGCCTGTTGAGGACAGGGGGAAGGTCACGCAGCTGTGTGTGTATTCTGGGAAGGCTCTGACGTGGGCCCTGGCGCGGGAGGCAGCGGGTGCTGCCTGGAATGACCAGAACACTCTGCAGGGTGAAGTGCACCACATGTTACTGAAAAGTAGTGTAAACCACGGAAGGGAACATCCCTGATAGACGCCCTTAAGCTGTCTGTAACTGTAGGATCATAAGTAGATGGGGTTCAAACAGAGCAAAAGACAACATGCTCCTTAAAATGTTCAGTGTTGAACCTTCTGCTTAGGGGACCCTGACTCTGGCTGCATCATTTTATCCTTTCCAAGCTTTTAATGGTCAATACTTCCTCATGTGCCTGCACGGAGAAGGATTTATGTGGAGAGACAAATGTGTAATGATGACCATTTAAATCTTGGCAAACTAAGTGAGTGGCAAATACCTGTGCTATTTGGTGACTACCTGAGGACTCTGATGACCTCGCATTTAAGAAGTTTGTTCCAGAGAGCAAAATGACACGTGGTAGCGATTATGAAACACTCGCTGTGGCTAGAAGCTGTAATTTGGGGTTTTTTTACATCTTCTGTAGTAATTCTAAGAAGGTAACAATTACAGGTCAGTTGGAAGGATGAAAGAATTGAGGTCTAGGAGTGTAAATGAATTCATCTGGTCTTTCTGCAAGAATAAATTCAGGGCTATTTCAGGACCAGATTTGACCTGTAGCCTAGTTGTATCATATTTTTATGCTAATAGGTATATTTCATGTGTTTGTAGTAGTATTGTAATACTACTTTTACATCTTTAAAATATCTCCTATTGTTATGAAAACTTTTGGAAGATCTGATTGGGAAGTAATTAGGTCTTAAAATTGCATTTGTAGTAAGATTGTTTCCTGGTTTAATGATGATTTTTGAATAATGTTTAACTCTTTTCCTTAGATACAGAGGAAAAATGAATATGGCTTAAATATTTTTGTTAAGAAAACTCTTTGGTGATTACTTTTGGGCTCAGGGACCCATCACTGAATTTGCTGACTGCCTTTTTTTTTTTCTTTTTACTGATGCCAGTGTAGAGTAAGGCTGTTTGTTATCCACAGCTTGCCTCCTAAACTTGGGAGTCTTTGCGTGTGAGTAAAATATTAATGAAGAAGCATTGACTTGAAGCCAAAGTGAATACACACCCTCCTGCAGTTTATTTATGAAACTTCCTAGGCTTATGAAGCCAGGTTTTCTGATAAAAGTGTAAAAGTGGTGTTCCTGTTAGCTTAACAAGTGTTGCCCTTTTGATATAAGCAAAATAGCACTATTGATGATCATCTTCTGCTTTGAAAGCATTTCACTTTATTTCTGAGAGAGATGTACGGTATTTTCGTTTAAAAAAATTGCTTTGATTTTTTACTCCTGATTAATTATAGAAGAAGTAAGCAGCAGTCTTAATTATCTTCATTGAAAAAGTAATTTTGCAAACTAGACCAGTAAACTCTGCGAAATTAGCCTGTGCAGAAGTAAACAAAAACTGAAGGACTGATCATATTCTTCTGAATAGAGCTATTTTGTGCTTTCTATAAACAAGCTGGAAGTGCAGAAGAGTCAGTGCTTTGGAGCAAATGTACTCTGCTCCGCAAGAGCGTGACAGAATGTCAGGGAAGGCCAGAAGAAAAGAAATTGTACTATTCACCCTGCCTTTGCTAGTTTTTACAGCTAGGTCAGGAAGAGCCGTGGGGGGTTTGTTGTTTTGGTTTCTTGTTCTCTTTTTGTAGCTGACATGCCACGTTGCTAATTGTGGGCATGCTAAGAATCAATAAAAATGTTAAGTTCTTAAATCATATCTAGACTTGTGAAATATTATTTTGACAGATTTATTTAGAGATGTAATTGAAGTTCTGTGATACATGAAGTTTGCAAGACCTGGCCTGTAGTCCCTATGACATTTTGCTACTGAATTCAGCTCTTGTTACACCAAGGTTCAAATGTTTTATTTGAATAAATTGACACCAATTTTATTAGTTAAAAAAACTGAACTGAAACTTGCACTTACAAGGCTGTAGCTTGTCCTTTATCTGTAAAAATGAAGTCTGGGCACAAATTGTGTTACTTTGCTGACCAGTTGCTGCAGTTCTTTTATTAATACTGCTTCTTCTGTTTTACTGCTACTATGAAAGAGTAAAGATGTCCAGAAAGTTTCTATTTGGAAAAACAACAGCTACCTGAGTAATTTGATATAGGAGACAGGTACTATTAAAAAGTAATTGTTTTAAGATAGATTACATTGAAAAGTAGCCAAGCAACAATAGAAAAGAAATCTTGTTATTTCAAGAAGAATTGTTCGTTGATTAGGAATTGAGAAAAGAGAATAAGGGAAAGAAGAACACTGGAGGAATTAAGGGGAGTTGCATACAAATGAAAAGAAAATAATTTCATTTTATATGGAGCTCACTTTCTCAGTGCATCCAGCTGGGGGTTAGACATCATTAGAGACTGGGATATGGAAGTTGGTGGTAGCTTTTTGATCCTTTGTTACCTGGCACAGGTGAAAGCTGGGACAAATAGGGTGCTATTCTGACTGGGACTGTGCACAAAAAGGCTTTGGTTACCCATAGCCTGTGACTGCCCCGCTCTTCCTCAGATTGCTTAAGATGCAGGAGTCCAAATGGATGTGGACCAGCATCTCTGATATTTTTGGTATCCTGCATAGTAACTTCCCACACAGTGCAGTTGAGTACTGCATGCTAGAAGTTCTGAAGGGAAGGACGTGGGAGAGCCCTGGGCAGGCACATCCATACACACATGGAGTTCTCTGTAAAGGCTGAGCTGGAAAGCCTGCTCAGATCCCGGAGTTATTTCACCAAGAATAAGGAGATGATCCTTTCCTGCAAGCAGATTTTTGCACACAGAATTTCATTTGTGTGTTTGTGGGTGGGAGTGAGGTAGAGGATATAAATACCTTTGCAAACTAACCTAAACCACCACCTTGTTTTCACGTAAGTCAGCACTCAGAATTTTTAATGACCAAGATAATTCCTACCTGTGACGGAGTCAAACTGGCACCTTAGAATGAAAGTTGGTTTTATTATATTACTGATTTCCTGTGCCACAGCCTTCCCACTGATTGAGTTACTTTAATTCCTGGTGTGTTGGTGGAGGGGAGGTGGGGGGAAGCAGTTATGGGACACAATGGGCTCTTAATTCAAAACCTGAGATGTGTAAAACTCAGCGTCTCTTTTTTTTCTATAATCAGTTCCAAATGAGCGCTTACAAGGGGAACTCGGAACTGACTTGGTTGAACAAATTGATTCCTCATGCTTGAGAAAGTAAAGTTAAACATCCTTGGGAAGCCAAGAAATTTAAATTTTGAGAACTAGACTTTTTATAAAGGGCTTTTGATTTATTAGATTTAGAGCAAGACTGTTGAAATCACCTTGAGGAGCAGAATTATTTATGGCAGCTGCTTACAGTACCAGTGTAATGCCACTTTTGCATGTTTTTAATTTTGTTCCTTCACGTGGTCTGTGCTGTGTTAATGATCACCTTGTCATGCTGCCAGTGGAAAACAGTTTTATAAATAATTCCCACTGGTAAGATGAAAGTGTTAACAGAAATACTTTAGTGAAGGTCTTGATTAACTTATACACTTGGCTTGATCACAGTGAAGCTTAGACTTACAATATCTTGTTACCAGGACTAATAAAACCCATTCATTTTTTCATGTACTGTGTTAATTACCCTTTTACTTTCCTTCATGGGCAGACACACAGAGGCTGATTTCATGTTTGTGTTGAAGACTGCAGTTACACTTTTAAATTTCTCCTTGCTGTACTTACAAGTTCCTACCCAAACAAAACTAACCTTCCCTAATTCCAGAATCCATATATTGTAATAGTAGACCTTCAAGACTATAGATTATTATACTTAGGTGCTCTATTTAACTTACTTTTACTATAAACAGCAGAATAAAGATCTTTTAAATACTTCTAAAATTTTCTCATGCTTACTGAAAGGTTGCTGTCTTATGTACATGCACAACTAAAAATTGAATTTCCAAAATATCTTTCTTCTTTAATTCAGATTCCCCAAATGTAAATATTCCAGTCAATCACCATTTTGCAATATAATATACTAACATACCATATTCCATCACCACCACCTCTGAGAAACATCAGGAAAACAGGCATGTGCCACATTCTCTGAAGCTTAATAGTAATAGGATGCCTTTTAGAAAAGATGTTCTCAATATTGATTTCCATCCCCTAAAGCAAACTCCTTGGGGGTTGGACTGGATGATCTCCAGATGTCTCTTCCAGCTGTGAGGATTCTGTGAAAGGATCGTGTTGGGTACATCAGTTTAATTAGGCAAGATCATACTCAGGTGGGCAATAGTCTTTAAGGTTATTTACCAAAATACAGATACAGATTTGATACTTTGGAGTCAGTGACCTCATGCTCCCCTATTGCAAGGTCAGCACAGACCTTGGAGTTCAAATACAGTGGGTGTAGGGAGAGCCTAGGGATAAAAGGATCTCAGGGTGAAGTAGTACTTACAAATACACAAACCGAATTCTTTTCTAGGCTGGTCTAGAACTCAACTGTGGTTTAATTTCAAATTCATAGAAGGAATAGAGGCAATACAGGCAGCCCTTGCTTGTTGGCTGCCTTTTTTTGTAATGTGTTTTGATTTTTAGCATGGTCATCTGTGTGCTGCTGTGAAAGGCTGTCACAGGGTAGACATAAATTCTCCAGATAGGGGATTTTACTTGATTCTCACAATTAGTGATTAAGGCTCACCTAGTGCCTTCCATGGCAAGGTGAAGTAGAATGTGGCCTTTCCTGTAGGAAACTTATTTGAAATATGCAGACAGAAAAATAAGATGTTAAAGACAGAAAGAGTCTTTATGTTAAAGACACACTTTACAGTCACAGTGTGGCCTGTAACTTCAAATGGCATTACTAAGTCAAAAAGGAAAAAAGTTCCTTGAGCAGTGAAGTGAAGGAAGCTTGGGTTTGGTGGTTTTTTTTAATGGATTAGTTTCTCAGGTAAGTGGATTTTCTCAGGTCTGATGACTCAAGTTTCATCCTTGCACTAGGCATGACAGCAGTAGGGTCTCTTTTCTTTACCCAGCTGGCTATTTCATAGAAACAAGACTTAATGTTTTAGATTCCCGTATCCTTTTTTGTTAAACCGCATTGAAACTGGCTTACAAGTTGTGGTGGGAAACACATGCACTGAAGTATGCCTACTAATTTCCTTATTTTGTTTAAAAATGGGGAAAAAAATCCCTTTGATGTTGTTTATTCTTTCAGATTTCCAGTCTGATTGAATAAAATATACTAAAGCTGTTATTCTTTTCTGTGCACTGAGTGCT
Source organism: Callaeas wilsoni (assembly GCA_013398955.1). Taxonomy (NCBI): domain Eukaryota; kingdom Metazoa; phylum Chordata; class Aves; order Passeriformes; family Callaeidae; genus Callaeas; species Callaeas wilsoni. Next base: position 17,263 of record VWPU01009946.1, on the reverse strand, counting down.
CCCTTCCTCTCTACCTGCCCTCACATTTCATCCTCTGTGGTTCTTTCACCTTTTCAACAGATCTTGAATTGACCTCTGTAAACTTACAGCCTTCTGCTTTTCTGTCTCATTTGTCTCTTTGTAATTTGCTTTGTAAATTTAATGGTGTGAACTAAATATTTTTATAAGGAGGATTGATGGGCTGTTGTTATTAGGGTTGCCTGACACTCCTCATTATAAAATCCTGGTTTTCAACTGCTCATGTTAATCCTTACTAGTTGGTACCGAGATTTTTCTATGCTATGAGTTTTTTGGTAAACTTTAATTATTTGATTTTTTGTTACAGTAGACATGATTCTTCATATGAAATTAGGAGGAAATATTATATTTATGCAGGCTGTGAAAAAGATTGAAGGCCTTTTCTTTGAAGGCTGTTACACATGTATGCTTTGGATATGCAGGATATTTTTGATAAAATATGTACAAGTTTGAGAAATAGGACTGTAAAATGCTCTACTTTTCATATGGATAAATATATATATACACACACATTCAGTAGAGACTGAAAGGAACCTAAAAGCTAAAACCTCTGAAGATTTTTGTGTTCACTAAGCAACTTAAATTTCTCTGCTCCTGAAAAGCTTACCTGCATTCTGAGCAAGGCTACAGAGGATGCTCGGTGCCAGGAACACTGCCTCAGGATTGTGCAGCCATGGCTGTAGGTAGCTCTAGTCCAGACTGTGTTTAGATACTTGAAATGATGAAGGTATAGATTTCTTTTTCTTTTTGGACCTTGGCAAATCATACATATATGTTGCCATCTTCCTCCTCCAGCCTTTCCCCACACCAAGAATATTCGGAAGATTGCAAGGTCAAGTATCCAAATGTTAGGAGATTCAGCTTTAATTCAGCCTTGTTATGCTGCATGTATGAAGAAGCGAGGATAAGTTGCACTATCGCTTCACTGCTTGGGTGTTTTAATAGAAGTTTTTTATAGTCAGCAGACAGTGCAGATTTGCTCTGGTGGTGAATCAGGAACATACAGTGTTCCAGACGATCATCTCCAACAGCACTACTACCTCAGTTGCAAGTTGAATGTGATAAAGAGAGTAAGACCAGGATCACAAGAAGGGACATGCCAAAGCTATTTAGCTTTGCCCTTGTGATTTGCATTCTGTCCCTGCCTCTCCCAGAGAGCTGTTTTGTGCAGGTAAGCAAGTCATTCCAAGCAGAGCTTGGAAAGGAGGTCACCATGCTGAATGCTTAGCTGGATACCTTGCAGGCATGATTTGCAGGAGTTCAGAGCACACACAGCTGAAGCCAGAGGGAAGTGCATTTTGAATATTAAAGCATTATGGGGTGCTGACTCCTTAGTGAAACAAGTCATAATGTCTCAGATCAAACATCTAAAACCAGTCAAGATTTTTTAATCTTCATGACTGGCTGCTCTGCCTGCAGAATAGATAGTGCCATTCCTTCTTTCCATGCACATCGTTCTAAGTGATTTATGAAGCACTCCATATCACGATGAGTGACTGAGAGCCCCAGGTTACTTAGCCATTCTGTCTTCCATGCCTATTTAGAATATTTTGGAATATTTTGAATAAGAAAGGTTCAAAGCCATGTATTAAATGTGTGGAGAATAGAAAGAGAGATTTCTTCCCTGCCATGGGGAAGTCCCTGGTGTCTGCATTACTGTGTGAGACACAAATGTTTTAATTTTTGTGGTGTCTTGTGCAGGGAGCACTTCCATTCAGCACACTGGGGAGAGCACTCAGCACTTCTTAGTTCCTTCTCAGTTGAAGAGGCACAAAGCAGTTCCTCAAAGAACTTTGAAGGAAATGGAAAAGACAGATGTAAAATCTGTATTAGACAAATATATAGGTATCTATGTTGGATTTTCTATTGAAGAACTCTGGTTACTGATTGAATTCTGTTTATCAGTGGAAGAGTCTGTGTATGTATTTACACTTTATGCAAAACTAAGCAACTCCTGCTCCTTACGTAAATTTTCTTGGATGAAGGCCTCGAAGTAATTCATACAAACCATGTTACGATTTACTGATCCACCTGAGCATGCCAAGGCCTGGAATGCTGTGTCTGCTGAAGATGCAGATGAAGTTGCAGGGAGCCACCCCACCGATATCTGGGATGGAGATACAGTATTCAAGGCTCTTGGAGCCTGCTAGAGGATGCCTTGATGACAGCTAGAAGGTTCCTAGCAAATCTTGAGCCAGCTGCTATGCATTTAGACTACAGTTGTATGGAAATGCCAGAGCCTGAGGTATTTCAGTAAGAGAGATACAAGTAAGTCATGCGACTTCCAGAGAGGTGTAGACCTGCCCATGTAAATAGAAGTGTCCTGGGTCACTAAAGGTGCAAAATCCAGAAGTCAGCTAGGGGGCAAGAGCTGTGTGAAGGAAAAAAGGTGTGAACAACTCCTTGGGATCTCTTTAATGTGAACATCATGTTGGGAAAAAGCATTGAGTCCTGATTCTAGGAATGCCTCAGTCACACTAGGGTAGTTAGGATCAGCAGGCCTTTAATGTGAATCAAAACTTGTGGTAGTAGAGTGAGGAGTATGTGTGTGTAATCTCATTTCAGAGTATTTCTGAAAGAAAGGGCAAAAAACAATTTGTTCTTAAGTGAAATCATTGGTGCATCATCTTCCCATTGAAAAGAGCCAGTGGTTCTGTCATGGAGTGAAAATGCTCTTGAAGAAATCTTCGGAGATAAATATTTTCCATTCAGGATTGAGACTTGGGGCCATTTACCTGTTACACACCTGCAGGGGAACTGCCTCTAAGTTCTCCTTAGATCACTGCCTCTAAGGGACCTGTAATCACTGAGTTGTTGAAGAGGGTCAGCAGCACCTGCCTGTCTGTACAACTGCTTCTCAGTAGTCTGGGTGACTTTTTTTGTTGGAATGTCAGAAAACTTACAACAGATCCTGCTATACTGTGTTGAAAGCAATTTGCAAGTAGGCACTGGAAGGCATTTTGATCTTGACAGAAAAAAGGAAGAACATCCTCTTGGTCATTTGTACTTAGCACCTGCAGTGTGAATGTTTTGTGGTCCTGGTAGCTTCTCACATTACAGAGCGTTTGTAAACTTAGGTGCATTTTCATAGCTTTGTGTATCTGTGTCCATATTTCAGCAAAAAGATGAACATAATGTGAGCTGTTCTTTACACACATTTCATTCGAATAAGAACAGACAATCTGGACTGTATTGGAAGCTTTTCATGTAAGGGTGGCTGGGTTTTTTTTCATCAGACGTTCACATAGTAAGTGGTTTCTGTGGAGTTTTGGTCTTTAGGTGTATTCTCTTACATTGTGAGGAAATGTGTTTAGAAAATTGGCCAGTAAAGAACCTGAGACTGTAATATGAACATTTTCGACATACATTATTATACAAAAGATTTATGGCACTTTCCATAAGAGCAATTTTATGGCCACTTCTTTTCAAATGTCACCCTTTTTTAACAAGTAATATAAAACAAAGATAAAAATTAAATATAAACCATCCTAAAAACAGTGTTCCCTATAGTATTTCATTAAAGGTATCAGAAGTCATGCAAAGACTGAGTTATGGAGGTTTTTGAGTTGTTTTTTTTGCTATTCTGCTCAAAAATACCTTCCTTCAGTAAGTCACGCATACACTTGAATCAGATGTATTGTAGTAGTGTTAGCAAGTGTCTTCTCTACTCAGATGTGCTCCATAGCCACAGTTTACAGGAATCTGCAAGTCTGCCTTATCCCACCCTTTAGAGAGAGCTGCTGGAAGAAGGATGAGAAATACCAATTTTTATGCTTGTTTTTGTGTCTTGAAAAAATTCACCAAGATACACTTAATAATTCACATGAATTGGCTTAATTAAAGAAGAAAGAGAGAGAACTTTTGCATTGAGACTTATAATTGTCTCAGCAAGATTTACTGGTGTGTCTGGAACTCGTTAAAATCTGTGGCTTTTGCAGGGGGAACTTTATATTACTTCTTTTTGAAGAATTACATTATGTAGAAAATGTGTAAGCACTGTGATTTTTTACTTTGTATTCCCAAATTTATGTCAACACTAAGTTGTTGTCAGCCCACTTATACAACGTTAGATCATCACATGGATGAAGGAACTGTTTGCTTTCTAGAATACAATGCCACTAATTAAAGTTGAAAGTGAATGGACTGAATTAGAATCAGCTCATCCATCAAAGACCGGCTACTGATTATTTACTGACAGCGCTTCATTTAGCTCTATTAATTACTCAGTGGCACTGTTATGTAAAGGTCATGCTTGAAAAATTAAGAAAGAATACACGAAGAATTATTGTATGTGCTCAGTGCTGGAGCCTGGAAGTAGAAAATGTTAGAATGTTCATGTGAATTATCTATTGAATGTGTTTTTCTTATCAGCATTTTAATTGTGAGTGAGTAAACAGGACAGCAGCTTACAGATCTTGATAGTCTCCTTATGCAGGCTGTGATGGTCATGGCTGTGACTCCATAGCAATAAAGGAAAATTTGCCTTTCTATTACTGCTTTTAAAATTTTTTTTTTTTTTTTGGGAATATGCTGCCCAAATTATATGGGTTTACAGATATTGCAGGGAGAAGAATTTTTTGTAGTTTTTTGTACTCATCACCCACTTTTTCCTTATTCCTTTATCCTTAAAATAATAAGCCTCTTACCATCGTTCCCCAGATGTCACTCTAAAATTCCATCTATGATACAGAGGTAAATGTGTCTCCTGTGTTCCTACAGCAGAGCTGTAACATACAGCTCATTCACATTCAGTAACCTTCATCAGTGCTAAGCAAAAACTTCTGTGTAGTTGGTACATGCCAGTAACAAGAGTCTTCAGTCATACATTTAATTCTAGTTACTAGTTTTGAAACTGTATTTACTAGTTTTGAAACTGTATTTACCTTCATTTTTTCCAATAAATACATAATTTGAATTTAAAAAAACATATATTCTCATTGGCAGTGTTTTTAAAAATTAGCTGGAGAATATTTTTCCCTTATAAAAAGCAAAAACATGAGTTCTGTGAGTTTGCGCAGGGGATACTGTCTTTTTGCTGTTTAAATTAGAACATGGCTTGGAGGGGGGGAGGTTCTGCAAAAGTGGTAATGTAAGAGGTAAAGTCCTAATGCTCATTTCCTCTTGACAGATCTGTGAGCTGTGGTTGTTTTGTAATTAAGCCCTTCATGTACAGGAGCATGGCTCACATGGGAAAATCTTATGTATACACATATATATATTTAAAAAGGAAAAATAACGTAGTTACTGAGTTGAAAAATACTGTTCGGTTCGAATTCCAAAAAAGGGCTTGAAAAGATGATGAATATGTGTGTGCTCTTTTGCTCAAGAAGGGACTTTAATTTTCTGCTCAGTCCTGAGCTGTAAGTTTCCATGCTGATCGGACATGTTATTAACTCAGATCTGTTTATAATCAAAGTCAAAGCTGAGAGCAGCATCACTGCCGCTCTACTCAGAGACTGCAACTATTAAGAAATTAGTTTTGATTAGTTTGTTTTGTAATGGCGTTGTGTTTTGACATTGTGTTGCGTGATGTCAGGAAGGGCCTCTTTTTAAAGTCATCCTGAAAAAGCACGGCTATAAAACAGACTCAGGCAGGGAAATGGAAAACATATGAAGTAGTTGTACGTCATCTAGGGAATGGTATTTCTCGAGAGGATAGAAATGATCTAATTGCCTTTGATTTTATGAAACACTATGAAAAGGAATCTGCTTATATATTAGATTTTACATAAATGGTCATTTTAAAAAGCGGAAAGTTTGATGTTTGTAGCTTAAATTGACACAGTGCAATTGCAAGAGCCATCTGCCAACCATCCAGATGCAACAGTTACAATTTCTGCATTTTCTTTCTTTTGGTTGGTTGGTTGCTTGGTTTGTTTGTTGGGATTTCTTTGTTTCATTTTGCTTCTCAGTTGTCCTCTTTTAATACTAGTGCCCAGAAGGGTGATAGCACTCTAGCATTATTGTGGAGACTGCATGGGTATAACACCCCTTTACTTGCTTTTATTCTGCCCTGTTGTTTTTCCGGTGGCAAGACACCTATGCATTGTCTTGCTGTGGAGTTGCACAGTTCCTGCCTACCTCAAAGTAGAACTTATTCCAACACAGGAAATGAAGTTTCTAACCTCACTTTATTTACCTGCCCTTTTAACACTTGGGTTGTTGGGCCAATGGGATTTTTTTCTTTTTTAAATTTAAAGGTTTTTTAAGTTTTATGAAGTCTAGGCATACATAAACACAGCATTTTAAGTAAAAAAATACATCTGCAGCACTGCCTCACTTGGCTGTCTTATATTTCATATGCTGAGAATAGAACAAGCTTGATTATTACTGAACACTAAAAGGAAGAAAATCTTTAATACAGCAAAGAAGTGATTAGTGATTAGGTGGGATTTTCCATTTGTAAATCTAGTATTACAGGTGTTAGCAACTGTGATGCTGAATCTGCCATCATATGGATGAGAACCTGATATCTTGCTTGACTGTCATCATCTTTTACAGTGATGTATCAGAAAACATGAGATAAATCCCCAGTTTTGCCAAGCAATCATTCAGTGATCTTTGTTGCTTTAAATGTCCATGTTTGCCTCTGAAGTAAGAATATTGCCTCATTTTACCTGGATGTTATGAGGTACCATATTGATAGTGATGTATTAATATTTATACCTCCATGGGCAGCAGTTTGTGCAAGAAAGTATAAAATATTTTACCAGTTCAGATGGTAGTGGGTCTACCTAAAATACTTTCTGTAATTTTAGTTGGAGAACTTACCCTATATATTTTCCTTGAAAACATCCCTACTGTTGGTAGTGTTCTTTGTGAGATTTTCTCTCAGGGCTGTTACACAAAGCTACCTTGGAGATTCACTTCTCTTTCTGTTTGTTCTGAACACGGTATATGTTTACAAAAATTGCATTACTCTTTGATCTAGAATGAACTTCAGTTAACAATTTGCAGTCTAAAAATTACAAAATGCTTTGTTAGGCAAGGAATATGTTCTGCATTTCTCCTTTGCCTATATTTTATCATGGTTGTCCTTAAAATCTGTGTCTGTGCTCTTAATACACCCTTTCAGTTCCCCGTAATATCACTGAGGCTTTAACAGAGAACAATTGTATAGTTGGAGGACACGTAATAGGCTACTAGAAGAAATATTTACATCTGGCATGATCAAAGCTTTTGGACTATATGAATGTGTATGTGGGAGGTCTAATTTTTATGTGGGCGGATTCACAAAGAGTAAAACACTGCCGTACTTAACCCCTTTCCCTTTATGAAAATTCAATTCCTCAAAATGAAAAAAGTATGTAGTACTTGATTCTTATCTTTATTTTTCATTTCGATGAGTAGTATTAACTATTCTGCTTGTAACTACTTGTTTTAAGTCATAGAGAATTTTTTTGGTATTTCAACCCCGTAGTGGCTTATTTAGTAAGATGCTTATCTCGCTCGTGATGTTTTTGCTTGTTGGAACATAGGCACGTTTTCAAATTTTAAAAAATCTTATTTTTAATCACAGTTTTGATAGTCTGTAGAACTGCTGGGGCGAGAGCTCTGCTGTATTTTCAGTTTATAGCACTAGCTACATCTCCAGATTTGGTTTTTGCAGTTTCAGTTCCTTTAGCAGTAATCAGCTGTGAGCCCCTGTCATTTGAATTTTTTTTTTAATTCAGTTACTTTCAATAGCTACCATTATGAAAGGCTGTTAACAATCATTTAAATAATCTCAGCATTTTGCTTGCAAGGCTCTGATGGGGATGTTTGGGATGATAGCTGACCTAGGCTAACAGCTTGCTGAATGGGGAGGTCTCGCTCTCCCTTTGGCTTCTTTCCTTCCTCCTGCTGTCCTGTGATCTTCCCTTCCCCGGCCCCCAGCTACACCAATTCTGACTGCAGGGTAACCAGCTCAGCTTGCCAGCCGAGCAGAAGAGCCCACACGCCAGAGCTGTGTGCCAAATGCCTATTGTGCTATTCTGAGCCTTACTTTACCAGGTAAGGCCTGGGGGACTGTGGTGAAAGGGGAGCCACCTGCCCTTTTTGCCCCCGGTGAACTTTTGTCTTGCTCAGATCACTCTCTGAAGTCATAGCATGAGTCACGAACACAGCATCATGTGTAGTATGTGGCTTCTTGAAAATCAGCCTTGCCTTTGCAGGCAGATGATGATGTGAGGAGCACTTCTTGTAAACAGTGAAGACCGTACCTTTCCTTTTAGAAGACACACATCTTTTGTGGGTATCTTAAAAGATTCTGTGCATGCTTACAGCATCCCTGGTGGCTCCTTCTAGAGCTGAGGGTCATCAAAGCAACAGAACGTTTTCCCCCCGGTGAAAGTGTTTTTTACCTATGAAATCATGGGTGCCTATGTAATTTTGCTTGCTGTTACTCATTTGCATTAATTCAGCACTCCAAGCTTAGGAGAGTTCATGTACTTCTTTTGGATATACGCTACATCTCTTTCTTGTGCTTGTGGCACTGACAGTCCACAAATCTAATCCTGAACTATTCTAGCATCAAATTTGTGTAAACTGGTATCAAAGCCAGTTAACGTCAGTGTGTTCTGTAAGTAACAGCAGCTGAAGAAGTATTTCAGAAGCCATGGAGCCATTCCTGCTACTCTGCGGGAGTGGGATGGAATGAGCGGGTGGAAGTGAAAATTCTTCATCTGCCAGACTTTGGTATATTGTCGAGTCTCTGTGAACACCTGAAGTACCAAGATGCTGCTGTGCTAGCTTCTGTAGCACAAACTCCTTGCAAGGCTCCTACCCAGATTTTGGAACCCTAAGTTTTAGTGTTATCAAAGTGATGTGGCTTTGTTTTTCTCTGGTCTCAACACCAGAACTGACACACGAGTTTTGTTGATCAGTTAAATGGCATCTGCAGTTCACAGAAAGGTGGTCAGTGTGTTCAGGATCTTCATGTTTTTCTTGGGTGCTACACATCCTTTGCATGTTTTTCCTGTATTTTTTCTCTTTTTTAGTTTGAAGAAAAAAAAACCAGCAACAAAAAAAGACTTGCCATTTCCTTTGTTGCAACTTGTAGGATTCTCTACAAGACTGCTGTACTCTGTGACCACAAAACTGCCTTTTCTTCTGTGTCATGCTGTTGAAAAACTGCTAGCAAGCAAGTTTAGTCTAAGCAGAACCTCAGCATTAGGTTCTGTTGTTTTGCTTAGTTTGCTACCACTTGGTAGTTTTCAGCATGGTCACATAATACCACAATTAGAAGCCCCAATCTGTTTCTTGATGCATTTCTCAGCAGTTCAGCATTCTCATTCACAAAGAGAGCATCACTGTATATATTTATACTTAAAGAGACTAAATGTTAAAAAGGCCCCAGAACTGGCAGTGCTATCTATAACTGGTCCTCCAAAGCAACAGCTAACTCAGCAGTGGGAAATACCATGTTTGGTTTTTAGCTCGAAGCATCACCTAATTTGCTAAATATTCAAATACAAATAAAGTGACATAAGCAAGAGACCTTATATAAATACTTATAATCGTAGGCATTCAGGAACCATCATAGAACTCAAAAATATCATCAGAATTCAAAGGAGCTGAGTTTAAAATATTGCATTTTGTAAGCTTTCATAACCAAGATGTTTGTTTCATGCTCAGAACACCACACTCCATTTTAATCTCTTTTCTTTCAGCTCTGAGGATTGCCAGTATTTTTGAGGTCCCTGTGGCACTTGAATGAAGCTGTTTCCTACCTAAGCCTAAGCAAACCAAAACAAAGAAGACAACCATTGTGTCCATTATTTAGAGTATCAGACTGGTACCAAGTGAGGCACTGCAACAGGGGAAGCAAGGTTATTTTTTTAAAAAAAAAAAAAACCACCCAAAACAAAAAAAAAAAACCAAAAAAAAAAAAACCCCAACACATTCCTGGAAAGGAATGTCAGCAAAAACAATACCTAAAAACCCAATACCTAAAATAAATGGGATGGAAATGATGCACTACACCACAAGCACTCCCTCACAGAAAAAGCTCAGGGGTGTACTGATAACGTGATAATTCCTGACATGAAGAAAACAGATTTGAACATTGAATTTTTCTGTCTAGCAGAGACAAACTGTGTATGTAACATTATTAGTGTCACGACAAGATTGACTGCCTGCCTTCCTGTTGCTTGTTCAAGGAGATTTCCATTTACCCTCATCTAACTCCAAGATAAAGAAGGGACCATCTGTTCTTTCTCCTTCAGTCCCTTCCTTATTATGGTCCTTTGTCCTCATGATCTCAAATACTAATTCATTCTCTCCAATGTCCTCGGTACATTGCCTGGTCCGTCAAGGGCATGTACTCATCTTTCCATAGGTCTGTTACACCCTTAGATGTTTCCTGCATTTCCTTATTCCTTGGCATGTGTTTTTGCCTAATCCTGGTGTTCTAATGTGTATTTCTCTGCTGTGCCAATGTACCCCAGAAAACCTGCAGCTGGCCTGAGGCCTTGGGAGGGGTTACAGCACAGGGGTCTGTGCTCCAGCTCTGAATGTGGGCTGTGAGAGACAAGTCTAGGCTGCACTGCTGTGCCTCTTCCACGTAGCTGGTTGTTTTCTTTCATGAGGAATGCTTAAATACAGTCACACACAAAAAGTAAGGTGTGCCTTCCACATCTGCGTGGATTTTCACCAAGTAATTTTGACTCTGCTGTGTTGTCTGCTCCCAAATTACAGCCTTCAAGAATGGCACGTCCTCATGGTACCACTACTTAGAAGACAAGACCATTCAGTGAACATTTTCAGTTTGCTGGTGACTATGGACATGGATTAGTTTTGCCAAATTTCTTTTTACAGTAATAGGGATTTTAAAGAGGCTTGTCCACTAGCTCTCCTCTTCCGGTCCTCTTCCTGCATCCCTTTCAAAAAAAAAAAAAAAAAAAAAAAAAAAAAAAAAAAAAAAACAATAAATTTAAAAAAAGAAAAACCCCCCCCCTGTGACAAACAGCACTCAGAGGAATTTTATAACACAAGTTTTTCAAGGACGTCCCCACACCCAAAAGAAAAAAACAGTTCAGGAAAAAAAAAAAAAAAAAAAAAAAAAAAAAAAAAAAAAAAAAAAAAAAAAAAAAAAAAAAAAAAAAATTGCATTAATGTTACAAGTGGAGAAACTCCTACCTGTGGACACACAGGACTTCTGGCATTTTTATATACTGTGTTATCAAAGGCAGCCCTAGGACCTAGAGAGTTAAAGCAGCATCTCTCCCAATGAGAGCAGTGAGGAAGTTTAGGGAAGAAATATGGTGTGGATGATGGCTTTGTGTACAGCTCTGGCACGATGCCAAAACCTGTATAAATATAGCTCTGTGATGGTGTCGTAAACAGTGTCTGCCTTTCCCTTCTCAAACATCTTTTCTAAGCCTGTCTTCGTGCCTGATCTCTCTTACATGTGTGTGTGTATATATGTATATGGTATTATATATAAAGAGATTACACACCAAATAATCAGTCATTTATATCCCAGCCCTTTTAAAACATATCATGTGTTGTAGGTTTTGAGTTCTAGTGAAAACGTTACATCAGATCTAAGGCATAGCTGTTGTTTGGCAAAAATAGTCACCATGTAATAGTGACAGGACTGTCTGGAGATGTTTCTAATAGACATATTTGTATATTTAAACCCAGATTAATAAATGTCACTACATGGGCAGGAGAAAAAAAAATTAAGCATCAGCATTTTCAGTTGCTTCATGTATTATTCTGGAATTGAGAGATGGCCCCAAATGGCACAGAAGTAAACATTCATCTAATTTATTTGCAGTATAATTTATCATTCTACATGTGTTTGTGTAAGTTCAGTGTCTGTTTTCAGGAAATCATTTTTCTGCTGATTTTATTTGAAAATGTTTGTGGTCTTGCTCTATATTCTTACACATATTTTCTCTCAACAGAGTTTGCATTTAGGGTAGTGAACGCTCCAATGGCCTTGGATTTAGCATTTGGCATACTGTGTGAGCTGCTCCAGCGGTGGGGGCAGATCCATGCCGGTGTCCCAGTCCTGCTGGAGTGGCTTTTGGGAGACAGTGACCTGCAAAGAGATGGAGAGACTTCTGCCCCGGTAATTTTAACAAGCTATAGCATGTTAGAAGCATGGTTGTGCGGTCTTTTGGTAGGAATAGAATGAAATGTCTCATCTTCTGAAACCTGGTAATTGCTACTGCAGTACTAACTGATTTACAGTCTTTTAAAAAATTCACATGGATATTATTTAGAATGAAGAGAAGTTTATGTCTGTTTGCTGGTAATACCAGCATCAAATTAAAGAGATCAATAAGCAAACATTGAAATAAATCAAGAGTTACTTCACAAGGCATTGTTGACTGAAACATTTTGAGGCTGTAATGTAATTACATTCAGTATTATTGCAGATGATGGCTTCCCTTGAATTTAAACTGCTGCTGGGGGTGCCAGGCACATCTGGGCATTCAAGAGCAGTGTTCTCCTAATGCTGGCTTTCCCAGAGATGGCATTTAAATACTCTGTAACTTTATGCCATCATCCATGTGACTGGTTCTGCACAACACATGAAACAGCCTTGCTTACATCAGTCATTGACTTCAGAAGGATTATTTCTGTAAAGATGAACTTTGCCACCCTGGTTCTATAAAACCTATTACTGTATAATACACTGTGTTCTTTTTGTCTTGAAAAGACTGTAAAAATCAAAATAATGCTGGAAGGTAAACTGGAAGGAGCAGGAGCAGCTACATCTTTGAGAAGTTTGTTGACAATTAATATGACGCATGAAATGTATTATGAATATTTTCTTAAACCTGTGGTTTAGGTGTGCATTTCTGATGTTTCACTGACTGATACAATTTTCCTTTTTTCATTTAATCCAGTCAAAAAGCTCCATGATATAGCAGATTACCATACTGCTTACAGAGGTCTTTGTGAAATATAAGACTGTTTCATAGGGGAAGGCAAGCACATGTTAAGGATTAGGGCTACTATTTACTTCCACTATTTCCCAAGACTTGTGCCATAACTGCCTGACTTTTGAAGGTAAAATTTCTTTGGCAAAGTAGGAACCTTTTTTACTGTGTTTTCCCAAACCTTTAAAAAAAGGCATATGAATTTTTACCTTTTTTTTAAATATAAAAGGCTGTTCTATGACAGCCTCTATTGTCGTTGTTTCTGTATATATCCTTTTTTATATATTTTATGATTTCCTCGTTGTTACCAAACCACAAGTCATTTTCTAATCACTGTTGGTTTTCTTTTTGTTAAGGAAGAAGATGATTCCCTTTTTGATAAAGGGGAAGTGAATTTTTGGGCAGAGAAGCTGACTCATGTGAGACATCTTAGTAAGCACCTTTTACATCTTATATCAGTGACTCATCTCACCTTACGAGATCATGAGGAACTTAATCGACTGTCAGGAATCGCACTGGACCAAGCCCAGCTCACTGAACACCTCCTTGGAGCTCTACCTCTGGTCCCAGAGTTTTCCAGAACTCCGGAATTCACACGATTGGCTATTCAAAAGGAGAGAGTATCGGTCTGTCTTAGAATACTAAATCTGCTGAAACCTGATGACACTTGCAAAAATGAAGATCTGGAAAAGTAAATTACTAAAAGTTCATCCTCAGGGAGCTGCACACATTACTGGATGGGCAGGGAGACTGAACTCCAGCAATGTTCAAGGAATCAGGGATTGCTGTGATAACTCCAGGAAACCTGCAGTACCTTCATTATTCAGGCTAGAACTACATTTTTTATACTGATTAATTGTCCATTGATTTTTTTTTTTAAATGGGACATGCAGTGGGAGACTTTTCCTTTTTAATGCATTTGCTAATTTCATTCAGCTGAGCATTGTTTATTACAGCTACTGTAGGAAGGAAAGCAGCTAAACCTAATATTTTCCATTCATCCAGGTGCAGGCCACCTGTAGTTCTGTTACGTTTTATCCCATATTTTTATCTCCTGTATCTTAATACCAAGAAAAAGTATTTTTTTTTTTGTCTCCTTTGAAGATGTAACATGCTAATTATGAAATTAATATGTGCTTTTTTTAATCTCTAAGTGTTTCTAATAGAAAAACAAACTGTGACTTCTTTGTTTATGGCAATTTTTAGAGTACATTTTAAATTTTACTGCATTTTCCTCTGGAGGAAGACAAGGATTTTCACTTTGGTAGTAACCTTGTTTTGCACATGGAAACAGCATTAGTTAGACTTCTGCATGCCTCTTTTCTCCTTTAAATCAAATAACTACTTTCATAAAATGGCTCTAAAACGAAGACTTGCTGTGTTCAAAACGAAGCAGCTGTTCCATTGCAAACGAAACAGTTTTCATCTTTACTTCAAACACCTTGCTCTGCAAGCAGGCCTGGAAAGTGAGGTCTTGCTGAGGAGCGCGAGGCCCCTCGGAAGTGTACCAGAGGTGTTTCTGTGCTGCAGCCCTCGCTTTTGGGAGATGCTCTCACCAGATGCAGCAGCTGTAGGCACTGTTCCGAGTGCTCCAGGGTCTTGCTGTGTCTAAAACACAAAAATGCTTGTTGTGCATTGAATGTTTTTTTTCCTGCAAACTGGAATTGGGTTTCGATATGAAAATGAGACATCAAAAATAAATACTGATGTGAAAAGGTTGTGTTACCTTCTCATAGCCAAGGGCTGTGACCGGACGTGTGGCTGCAGCGTGCCTGGGCCCGCCACAACACGGATGGCTTCCCTGTACGCTGTTATTTTGGTGTCCTTGGAAGAAGAACATGTCCGGTGAACGCCTGGTTGCTTTCAGCCTCTTCACCTGATGGTGTCTGAGCGCAGTTTAGCGCTAAATCTCGGTGCCCAGGTGATGCCTGAGCGCTTGGCCCGCGGCCGGGCCCGTCTCAGCAGCTCGGCGTGGCGCGGCGCACGGCCGCCAGGTGGCGCCACAGCACCGCCGCGCACGGGCCGGGCCCGCGCTCCCGCCGGGACGGGATCGGGCTCCCGGAGGGCCGGGATCGGGGTCGGCCGGGAAGGCATCGGGCTCCCGGAGTGCCAAGATCGGACTCCCGGAGCGCCGGGATCGGGATCGGCCCGGACGGGCTCGGGCTCCCGGAGTGCCGGGATCGGGATCGGCCGGGACGGGCTCGGGCTCCCGGAGTGCCGAGATCGGACTCCCGGAGCGCCAGGATCGGGATCGGCCCGGACGGGCTCGGGCTCCCGGAGTGCCGCGCTCGGGCTCAGCCCGGGCAGGGTAAGGCTTGGGCCAGCGCCGTTCGCAGCGCTGGGTGCTGCGGTGCCCCATCGCCGATCGCTGCTCTCTTGAGTTTAAGCAGACTCTGCTGTAAAAATAGAGCTAAGCTGTCGAGCTGGGTCTAGTGGACATCTGAACACTGCACAAAGTCACCACTTAAAAAACCCCAACAAACCGAACTTAGGAATAAAAGTTTAGTATTTGCTCTAAGTTTCCACGATTCAGGGTTACTTATATAAGAAGTAATTTATGGTGAAACTTGAGACTTCAATAGGCAAAAGAGAAATGTTGGAATCTGAAATGATGTTTCACAGAATGCCCACTATCCAACTTAATGAGCCATGCAGTGAGTTAGGCTAAAAATTAATTTGTTTGCATCTGGTTTGAGCTCCTGGGGAAAGAATAGCCCAGATTATGTCTGGAAGCCACTCTTAAAAAATAGTCAAGACCTGTACAATTAATTAACAGCTGCTGATTTTGCCACATCTTTCCATCATTTCTGAACTAGTGTGGCAACAGCTTCTGTAGTAGGAGACAAAAAGAACTTTCTATGTATCAAAATCACTGTAAAGTTCTGAGACCTTGCTCATGTCAGTGGGTAGCATGAGTGTCTGGTAACATTGGCCTTTTTTCTTTTAATAGGGTAGAATTTAAAACGCATATGCATATATATTTGATACTGGCAAATTGATAAATGCAGACAGGTGACAGCATAGTAATAGACCCACAGTGACCGTAAAACTTGGTGAAGCCTTGAGGACTTGGTTAATCAGTTACCAAACAGCTCGAAAACTCAGTCTTCCTTATTGTGGTTTTAAGATGCAACTGGAACCTCTGTCATCCCGCTTGAGTTTATAAGAGAGCAAATAAGAATTATATAGTGCACATTTCACCACACAGTGCTGATGATGGGTTACTGTGTAACTACTCAGTGGAGAACCTTTAAACCCTGAGCAGCGATTGCAGGAGAGAGTTAGCAAAACCTGATGCCACAGCACTTATCGGCCGTGTGTTTGATCAAAGTCAGTTTATCAAAGTATTCCTCCCAATGGCGTTGACACATTGATCCGTGCGTGATTGTCACAGTAAACTGACCCCTCGGTTGGCTGGCCGGCAGGATCAGCTCCGAGGTGATGTTTCCATCGTAGAGTTGCGTGGGAGGAGGAAGAGTTTGAACTCGGGTCAGTGCGGAGGCGACTCCGACCGGCCCCGGAGAAGGTTATGGGAAACGATGCACGTTATGGCTGCAACCCCGCGCTCCGGCGGCTCCCCGTGTGCAGGGCAGCGCCTGTCGCCGGGACGGGAGCTGTCGCCCCCCGGCAGGGCGGGAGGAGGGGAAGCAGCAGGAACGTGGGATGTGTCCCGGCACTGCTGGGCGGAGGAGCCGGCTGCTGGCGGGCCCGGCGGCCGCTAGGGAGCGCCACGTCCCCGCCAGCCGCGCGGGCAGCGGGAGGGGCCGGGAGCGGGGAGCGGGGAGCTGGGCCGGGAGCGGCGCCAGGAGCCTGCCCGGCCGAGTCCGGCAGCGCTCGCCGAGCGGGGGACGGGCCCCAGGGAACTGCCGGGACACGGCAGGGAGCGAGGTTTGGGCTTTCCGCCGCCCAGCCCCTCGTGTTTCCCGGGAGACTTCGATCCCCGTTTCCGGGCTCGTCCGGCCGTGGGTGACGGCTCACGGGCGGTGGCAGGGTCCTGGCAGGGTCCCGCCTGCAGCCTCCTTCCTGCAGCGGCGTGGGAGGTGGAGGAGGAAGGGAGGAAGCAAAGAGGCGCGTGAGCTGCTGGGCAGCGGGGCGCGAGTGCGAAACCCGGCGCGAGGGGCTCTGGTGGCACCCCCGCCCCCCAGGCCGCGGTTTCTTTCCTTCGCAAATGTGTTTGCACAGCGCCGCGCTCCTGCTGACGTGGTCGGGTTTGCTCCCTTGCATTTCGCGGGCCTGCCATCCCGGCTCGGAAACTAAAGAGGATCAAACACCTCTGCTGGCTTTAGCAGCCATAAAACTTTACACGTCTGTCCGCCTATGTTCTCCTTCCCATTTGTCCCGGGGCCTAATGCGGGAGGGGACGGGGGTGG
>VWPU01009945.1:0-28868 GCA_013398955.1 Callaeas wilsoni | reverse complement strand
CGGCCCCGGGGAGCTGGGCTGGGCGCGGGGGGAGCGCCCGGAGCGCGGCCGGCGGTGGAAGTTGTTCGCGCAGTTATAATTAGCCCGGCCGGGGTCTGAGCGAGCCGGGCGGAGGAAGGGGGAGGAGTGTAACTTTTCGCAGCTCGGGAAGCCCAAGGTTGTCTCTGGTTACCGCTGCCCACGGCCGCGGGAGGGGGGGCGGGACGCCCGCAGGAAGCGCCGACACTCGTTCCACAAAGGCCAAATGGTGGCAGGAGCCGCGGGAGCGGCTGCGGGAGGGCGGCAGGAAAGGGCTTTCCCTGAATCCCAGCGTTTCCATCCTGGCAGTCCTGACCGCTGCCGCTTGGTAGTTGCGACTTATGTGCAAGCTGCAGTTACGTTTTTAATAGCAGGTTTTGTTTGCCTCAGTAGACGTGTGTTAGTGTGGGCTACGAGCAGGTGGATAGGACTGGAGGAGCTTAAGATTGGTCTCTTTGATGCATATTGCAGATTAAGCTCGCAAATAGGTGCAGTTAATAATTTCTGCCCTAGTTAGGCCTGGAATTTTTCAAACTGTGTTGGAATGCTCTTTTCCAGAATCATAGCTAGGAGCCTTATGCAGTAATTTTCCATTTTATTTTTGATGTGGCCATAATTCTGTAGTTCAGTTAGGCAGTTAACTGCAATGTGGGAAATACCATTAACATTGAAATGATGCTGTAATCTCAAAATTCTAAAGTGACCCCTAAACAGGTACTAGGAAGGGAAGACAGGAAGAAACAAAAAGTAATCCACTAGAGATATAATTCATAGTGATTTACAGTTACTCTGTGTCTTCTGTAGCTGTCTTTTTTTTCTAACAGATTGTAAAAACTAAACCTAAAAACCTTACCTGTGTACTTCTTCCTGACACTCATCGCGGTATGAAACCATACAGGGCAAAAGTCACAACCTCCATGGTTACTTCTGCAGGAATCCTTTGACGTATATAATAGAGAAATTAAATTTGAAAACTTCTTGACTTCATCTCCTTCTAGCAAAATATTGGACTTCTAAAACACAAGTAACAGTACTATTTTTTTATCCAGTGCTTCTAATTTTGTTGGATTTGGGTATTTTTAGCTAAGATGCTAAAATCTAAAACTTTTCAACATTTTAGTATGCTTGTTAAGTTTGTGAAGTTGTTTTAGTATTAAAGAAACCTAAAACTCTAAAACATGTGTTTTTATATTCAGCATATAGAAAATGCAGTGATTGCCCACCTCTCCCTGTGACCTAACAAGCACACTTTAATCAACCTCAGTAGTGACCATCCTGCTGTTTCAGAGCAAATAGGTTATGAATCTTCATTTGTCTCTTTGTTCGGGGCTTTTTTAAAATTTTTGTTATTATTTACAGATAGGGTGGATTTCCTTACACTGGGAAAGAAGTCAGCTTCTAGGAGGAGGAGGGAGATGTGAATGTGTTTGTTGCTGTGGGTTAGATTTGGCTTGCTTAGGTCACAGGCATTTTACTGCTGTTTTACTGCATCTTTACAGTTCCGAGGTTCTGTAAGCGGAGGAGCCCTTTGGTAGCATCAGGCTATGAGTTGCTATGTAAGATGAACTGTAGGCGTTTACTTGCCCGTCTGTCTGAATGTAAGACTGCCTTTCACTACGTATTATTTTAAGATTTGTGAAATAATGTATGAACTCTTGATTTTTGATCATGAAGGACTGTGTTTGTCTGGATAGCACTGATCCCTGCTCCTGCGGTGCGTTTGTGAGGCAGTTTGCCGTGGCTGGGTCAGGTGTCTGTGTGTGTGATGTG
This sequence comes from Callaeas wilsoni, assembly GCA_013398955.1. NCBI lineage: Eukaryota > Metazoa > Chordata > Aves > Passeriformes > Callaeidae > Callaeas > Callaeas wilsoni. The sequence continues at coordinate 27,080 of VWPU01009945.1, read as the reverse complement.
CACAAACAGGCATGTCACATCCAATCCTGGCTGCAGGCTGTCAGCCCCTGCAAGGGCTTTAATTCTTGGAATTCGTAAGTGTTTGATTCTGCAGGTGGAGGTGGGACCTCAAGAGCATGGATCGTGCGATTCCTTCCACATTTCCTAGCCTAGTCCATAGTTTACTGTCACTTCAGCCTTTTCACGTTTCCCAGTTTCCAATGCCTTGAGCTAATCCATGATTTAATCCATGTGGTCTCTAGCCATACTGCAGACGTTGCTATATCAGGGTTTCAGTGGAAATGGTGCCACACTGAATATTAGACACAATCATAGGACACCTTGTCAACTGTCTTCTCATACTGGTTTTGTATATGCTGAAAAAGAGGAAAGTTGGGGAATTAAATAAAAATCTATCTGCTTTTTCAGCCTGTAAGCGTTAGGGGATAATTCTGAAATGTGGATCTTCACAGTGCATAGTATTCTCTCTCCTGAGTATGTAATTTTGGAGATGATTACAATTGTAAAGTGGTGTTCAATAACCTGAAGAAGTATCAGGGCAAGCCCTTATCCTAAAGCCTAACACTTAGAGGATCAGCATTCTGTAATACTCATTTATGAAAGATAATTTCCACATTTTATGTGTTCAGAGGTGAAACTGTTAAGTCCTCTTATTTCAGTGTGTTCATGAATTTTAGGGGGTTTTACCCATATTTATCTGTTTTAATAGAATTTAGCACGAATCATTTACAAAGTTGTATTGAATTGTGTGCTTAATGCTTCTGGTTTAAAAATATGAAAACCACCGCATAGTAATGAAATAATCTGGTTTTGTTTTGGTTTTCCTCTTAAGTCGCATCATCCTACCTCGGTGGATGGCTTGGCCTCTGGGATAGTTCAAGACTCTTGGATGACCACGCTTTATGCAAAATCCAGAATCTTCCTGCCTGGACTCCTTTCTGTTTTCTAAGGGTAACTAGTATGTTTTTATGAAATTGTATCTTACGTGCATAGGGCATGTTTGATAATGGGCTGAGGATGTTATTTGTGGATTAGAATGGTAAACTGAAATATGTCTTTTAAAAATGGGATATATAATATAAAGTGGGGTGCTTAGACTTACTGGATAGTATAAACTCTTCAGTATTCTGAATTTCTGTTACTATTTTTTCCTTCGTAAGGGGGAATTATTACAATGCAATAAAGCATATTGCCTTAAGATCACATTTTTCTTGCAAATTGGTTAACTAAGTCTTCGATCTTATGGTGAGATCCACTGTTCAGCTGCTAAATTTGAGTGTTACAATCTTGTCTTGTGAGAAGGTGGCACTTTGGATACTGAAGTAAAGTTGTGTGCTACAAGAGAAAATTCAGTGATTTCTGATTTGGTTACTGAAATAATAAGTGCACGGTCCTCTGTCAAGAAAAGAGCTTTTTTCCTTGTTTGCTTTTACTCTTAATGGTCCAGTTTTTTCTGTTAAAGTATGGACATGCCAATTTTAATATTTAATAAGCTATAACTTCCTTCATTAGTGGATCTTGTAGATCACTGTAGCCCTAAAACATGTGTCAGTGTTGTGTAGGTGAATGCATCCAGTATCTCTATTTGAAGCAAATAGGGTAAGGAAAATTGATTGAGAGCTGTTCAGTTGACTAGAACAAGCTGTGAAGAGGTCTGTCGTTGCATTTGCAGATCTAATGATCCTTGTCTCTCCAGTGAGATGCTTTGGTGGAACCGTGGTGGTTTGGTTCTTGTTGTTTACTTTATGAGTCCTTTATGTTCTCATTTAATTATAGTTTAGTTTTACTATGGGAGTTTCTAGGTTTAGTAATTCTTGATCATGTATTAGCTCAACTATTATTGATCCTTAGTTTGAATGATTCCAGGCCATTCTTCCACTTTAAAAAAAAAAAAAAATCCACCCAAAATCCCTGAAAATTTTGCTAAACACATTCTCATTGAGAATATACATGTGAGCTTTATTAATAAATGTGGAACACGATACACAAGTGACAGAGAAGAGTGATCGTGGTTTAGTTTGGGGTTTTTTAAGGATGGAAGTTTCTCTAAGCACTGGAACACTGCAACTCCCTCAGCAGCTCTCCTTTCTACTCTAGTGTTAGGTATCAGCTGCTGAGAATGTAGTTCATTTACTCTTGGGAACAGCCTGGATCCGCTTGTTTTAGCTGTGGAAGGTACAGATCCTAACAGGAGAGTTCCTTCTCCAGAGTGAAATGTCATGCTCTGAAACTTAGCTGCCATAGTTTGTAAAGCAAAGCTCTTATCAGTGCTTTGTGAAATAAAATGGGAGTAAGGAACTTAGAAAGTCTGTCCTTAAGTGCAGGAATTTTCCAGATCCCAGTAGACATAACATAAACAGGTTGTTGTGGGGGGTTTCAAACTAACTTCTAAATCGAGGTAAAACTTATTTCCAAGTGCTTCCTAAACATCATTTCAGCTCCTAAAATATTTGTGTATGATATAGGTTTATTCTCTGCTTCCACACATAGTGCATGACAGTGGGAAGGTTATTAATTCCAGAATAATTCTGTGCTAAACTCAGTCTTCCTCTCATTCCTTTCCTGTACCTAATGAATGCTATTCAGGCTGTCTTACTTTCAAAATGTGGAGAAATCCTTAGGTGTGGGGTTTTTTTCTGTTTTGTTTTCAGGGTTGGGATGTGTGTGTCTGTGTTTGGTTTTGGGTTTGTTTGTTGTTTTTGTTGGGGTTTCTTGAGTCTGAACAGTAGCATATCTTGGTTCTGTGTTCCAATTGCTTTGTACCAGACCATGGGCGTGTTATAGGTCAGGATTTGTTGGCCAAAAAGTTGACATTTAAGTCTTCTTTCTTCGAGCAGCTATTTTCTGGTAATTTCTGACTCCTGTGAAGAAGTTGTTGCATAGGAGTTTAGGTATGGGAGTAAGCTGGTAGGACTGCACTCCTCCCAGTATGCACACTTTCAGTCACTTGTGCCTTCTCCAGCAGTTACTCATCTTGGCTAAACTGGGGCAGGGCTGAGGGGGGGGATGGGGAGGCAATGAACTTAAACACACTTTTGTATATTTGGAAGTATCTTCAGGTCCAAATTGCTTTTTGGTGTTTCCTGAGGCGTTCAGCCCTTCCCTCGCTTGCACTCCAGAGCGGCCGAGATGCGGCGTGGGGCTCTGCGGCTCTTGCTGCGGACCCCAGATCAGAGGCGCGGTTCTGTGTGGTCTGACAGCTTACAGTGTTACATAAGTCACGTCCAAGTGATCAGCACTAAGCCCGGATGGGAGGAAGGGATTTGTGCTTGTGTCTCTAACTGCCCCTTCAGCCTTTCCATTTTCTTGTGCGCTTTCTTCTGCATGAAACACGAGCCAGTAGCCAGTCCTGTTAATTAAAACTGTTCATGAAGTTGTGTTGCCTAAAAATGTGCGTCAGGTAGGGGAAGGATTATCATTAAAAATAGCGTGCAGCATGCATCAGATAATTCTGGGAACCAGCCGTAACTGTTGGGGTGTTTGTCTTCCTTTGCGCTTCCTGCAGATAGATGTGTGCTTGTGAGATGTGCCCATGGAGGAGAGGGCAGAGCAGGACACCAGGTTATCAGCCAGCCTTGGTCAGTCACTGACACAAGTCTACAGCCCAGAGAGACTTCTGTCTTTTCTGTGGTTTCTACAGTTACAAGACAAAGGAGACTTTGAAAGGGAATTGCCCAAATTACAATAGCAAGGAGTCTCTAATTTTGATTTTAATACGTAAGTTGCATTGCTGCAAACTGGACAGGCAGCTTTCACTCATGAGGTGCTTACACATCTGCAATGCTGGTTTTTTGTCTTGTAAGAAAAAGTAATATTTCACTTTGAGACAGTCTTGGGCTGAAAAATGCAACAGTGTGGCTGTACAGAAAGGATCAAGCAAGTTCTGAATTTAATAATACTCTAAAAAGAAAAGCCAAAAGGAACCACTATGAATTAAATTATTTTTACCTGCATAGTGAAGGCCAGGTACTTTATTGATGATCTCGCTATTTAAACATATTTAGTGGTAAATAAATAACTGTTGTGTAGTTGATTACAGTGCTCATTTTGTGCATGAAAAATTCATGTTCAGACGATACTAACCATGGCAGTCACGTTTGATACACTCATTATTTTGAAGCTCTTCTCTGCTGAAAATTAAAGCTCTGTGGGCTCCTGAGTTCTAAACATTGTTTAACTTTTCTCTTTAGTTCTTCTCCCTCATCTTCCAAAAAAGTTTTTAAGTAGTAGTTTGCCCAGATAGAAGTAATTGAGGGTTTTCACATGTTGCATTATTCCTTGAGAGTGTTCCCAGCTGTACTTCCCAACCATGTGTCAGTGGCAGCTGCACTGTCAGACCCCGTGACAGATGGAGCTGAAATGGTGGCACGGGCCCTGTATTATCCACAACACGTCGCAATGTGAATTTTTCTTGGTAGCCTGGAATGTTTCTTCTGAGTAGCTGCACCCTGACCAGGCCTGTTTGTTTGGTATTTTGTGGATTTGCCAACCAGGGACGTGCCTCTTCCTTCCCAAGTTTTTTCAAACCCTAGTATGGTGTAGGATTACAGTGCTTGGATGCTTCTTCCCATCTTAGCAGGGAGGAGTTGCTATGAAATGTCCTCCATGGAGGACTGGAAGGAGCTGAGGAACATGCTGTCCGGGCCGAATTTCTGTGTAAACTCCATTGTAGTTCAGTGATGTGAATAGAGAGTTTGGTACTCCCAAGTACTGAGTTCACTTTGCTTCCTTTTCTCTTTATCTGAAAAATTATTTTCATTAAAAAAGCATTCTGCCATAAACGGCCTGTGGTGCAGTTTGCATTACTATAATGAGAGAGGATAAGAAAATGCCAGAAAAAAGGTTGAGATGTGTTGCTCCTCATTGTTCCTGTTTTTTCATGACAAAAGATTCTAAAATAGATCATCTGAACTGGAAAAAAAATTTTCGTTGTGGAACTTTTTCAGGTTCAAGAAAAGGGTGACTTAGAGCTTGCTGCTTTTATAGTTGAACAGCTGTGTACGGACTTCACATTTGAAGTTGGCATGAACTTTAATTTTTATCCTGTTTATTTACTTACAAATTAAAGAGTTATCAGATTGGCACATCCCAAAATCCTGTCAGTTGATCCAATTTTTTGAGATGTGAGTAGGTTCCTGGAATTAGGCTGGAGTAAGGAGAGTGCAGTTTCTGGAGACCCTTTGAGCTTTAATGTGCCCAGATTGTGCTCCTCTGAGCTGGCAGTGCCCTCGTGTCAGCTGCTGGAAGGGCTGACACTGCTCTGGGGGTTCCCGTGTGCACGGCTGCTTGTTTGCCCTACGACCAAAAACCGAAGTGCAGTAAGCATTGCATAATTAAATAACGCCATCAGCATCGTCTGCTGCAAAGTAATGCTGCGACAGAGAGCATCTGACTGTGAATTTTGGGTTTGGGATGAGATGTCAATACGCAGCGCTACAGAAGAACAAGCTACTCAGAAAATACACAGTAGTTTGTTAAGGATCAGATCCCATCAGAAATTCTTGTGTTACAAAGTAAAGCAAAAGGCCTGATAAAATGTAGATTAGCTGGTAACAAAGGGGCTTTGTGTCTTTTGTAGGTCAGCAGCTGAGTGTGTTTGACAAGAACTGAAATTTAATGTCTCCTGTAGCAACCATGACACTAGTCATTTTTAAATCCACTGTACCAGTGGTACCCTGCTTTTTAGTAGCCTTTTCCAAATTTCTGTGTAACCTCTGAAGTCATCTAGCTCCTGGAGAGAGAGTTAGGGATCCTTCTTCTTAGGAAAAAAATCAATGTTAGACAGAATTTCTAAAATGTAAGGTAGTACTATGTTTGTTTATTTTTTAAAAAACATCTTGGGAGTGGGGAGTATATTAAGTAGAAACATGTTGAAGTTGGAGCAAATAGTGTTTCTCGCACTTCATTTTTATAGTCAAGTGCTGTCATGCTCAAGCATTGTTACATGTTTCTAAAATGCTCTGGGACAAATTTTATGAAGGAAATTTGAGGAATGAAATGAAGGGTGTCTGCCCATATGAGCATGGAGTATTTAGTCTAACTAGACTACCATTTGAATTGAAAAGTAAAACATGTCATTTTAAATTGTTTTTGTGAAATTATACATCCTTGCATATCATAGTCTGGTTGCTCTTTAAGCCTACTTACAGAATTTAAATACTAGCACATTTTTGAGATGTTAGGAATTAACGTTATTTATGTAATTCAAAGAGATAAGAATAGTATGTCCTGTGTGTCTAACAAAGTATAAATGTATATTTAAAAAAATATTAAAAGCAGTAAATTATCAAAACCAAGCATTCTGAATGTACAAAATGTCAGAATTGCTGTTTCCTGCATGGTCATAACTTCATTCCCTACGGGTGTAAATTTTGGTCTGTTTAATTAATTGGGAAAAAATAAAAAATCCCCACTAGTGTGCAGTGTATGGGAATGATGGTGCACAGTGAAGAAACAGCCGTTATGATGCATATTGTTTGTTCTTACAGTGATGCTATGAGGTGATGCCTTAGATAGTACACAACATTTAAATGATGCCTAAAATGGAGAGTTCACAATTTTATTGTGAGTTTATGATTTGCATAAATGATTGCCTTAATGATGAGAGTTGGTATATTTAGCAGCAGTCTACTTGTCCTGCATAATTGTGATTTTCCATAGATTGTGTCAAAAATTATCAGTTACTGACAGTTTTGTCAGTAGTTTGAGGATCCTTGACACATACACTGCCTCCCCAGAATACTTTGTTATTACATTTTGTGCCGGAACTTTGTATCCAGATTTGTTCTGCTTTTGTTGTAACGGAGTTCTTGGTACTGGCTGGGTGTGTTTGCTGTTAATGGGGTGCTGGAGTGGGAGAGCGATATGTGATCACTGTGGGAAGATTACCCAGGTGAACAGGCACACCAAACCGGACACCTTCTGGTTTTTAAAGAGATTCAGCTGGTGGTGTGGCAGTTTAGCAGAGAACTTCAGAGAAAAATAGAGTTCCAAAGTTTAAAAACTGCAGCAGTGTTAAAATTACAAGTAATTAAAGCTTGTTGCTGTTTCAAGAGTGACTATGTTAATGAACTGAAGATAGACCAGACTGTTCCCTCCTAAGTAAAAATGCAGTCTTAGGACAAGTTGAATTTCATTTTGATATGTCCTTAAAAAAAGAAAAGAAGTGTGTACAATTGAGAAGTCTGACACCTAAACTCCTGTAGCAGCTGTCTGCTTTCTCTCGTGTGCCTTGCTGAGGAGGAGGCACTGCTTGCTTGCTTTCTGTTCCTCCAGAGGAGCCGAGTTCTCCAACAGCCTTGTCTGGGCAGATGGATGTAGCCATGGAGCCCTGCCATGCTTCCTGCAAATCTGGAGAAATCCTGAAAGTAAAAGAGGCTTTATCCTGCTGCCTTCTCCTTGTCCCCAAAAGTCTAGCAACAGGCTAGCAGCTGGCAGCTGCAGCCATCAGCTGAGCTATTGCTGGCAGCATCCAGTGCTCACATGAAAAGGAAGTTGGGAGGCCCTCGGCAGCATGCAGCGTCTGGATCATTGTGCGTGAAGGATCTGCCCTTAATCTGCCACTGGCATCTCATTTATGATCGCTTAATTTTTTTTAATTGTTTGAGACTGAGGTGTCTGTATTCATGGACACTTTAAGATGTATGTAACCGATGTGTGTAACAGTGTTTTCTGTGCACAGTATTCTCCTTTTCTGTGTTTATATGAGTGATTTCATAGGGCTTCTTGTCCCTAATAAAACACTTTAGACTTGGGATGGTAATTGCAAAGTACCCAAGCAGGTATTTGTTTGGATCACTTATATTTTAGATGTCTATGTCTACAGGTTGTTGTACCACATTGGTCTAGACTTACTGTATTTCAGTGCAAGAGCACACAAAGCAGAATGAAAGCAACTAAATTCTATTTTTTTCTAACTATTTTACCAGAATTGGTCACTTTCAAAATGCTCTTTGATAGCTTCCTGCCTGATGTTCTCAGTATGAAGTCAGTAGCAAGTTGTGAACCAGCAGCCATGAGCACCAGTTGTCCCTCTGTGAGCTCAGTGGCCCAGCCAGATTTCCTCCCACCATTTAACCAAACTACCAAGCTGTGGAATGGGTATAAGGCTCCTATGGGAGGCCCTGCTGTTGGTCTTGCTGTAAAACAATTTTGGGTCACCAAAGAGGAAGGAGAAAAATCAGTCCTGTATAGAGTTCTTAGAGACACTGGGCAAGACGTTAGAATGCCTTAATGAGATCAGAATGGAGCTTTGAAATCTTACCTGCGGTACCCAAGAATGAATATTAAAATGGAAATGATGAAATATTCTGTAGAGTTGTTTGATCCTTAATATAAGTATCTATTTTGTTTTATGTGGACAGTCAGATATACTTAGAAGTACACAGCTTTTTCAAAAAAGAGTTAGTATATTTCTTCCATGTTTTCTGTTTGGAAAAAAAAGCTGTCGCGAAACAATATAGCTGGAAAGCGCACCTTTTCAATGGAAGTAGTATTGTGTAGGATTTCATTCTGTCTCTTGATGTTCTGTGACATCAAAAGTCTAAGCTAACCAATACATTGTACACTGCATGGTTTTCAAAATTGTCTGTTGGGCCTGCCCAGGGTTAATTTATAATTTCTGCCTTCCAGGTTCATGTTGGGGAGAGGCCTAAAGCGCAAGCTGAGTGACTATGAGGAGAACATGGCTGGTCTCTCGAGTGCCTTTGATTCCAGTCGAAGTCTGCCCTACCCACTCAAGAGGCAGCTGGTGCTCAACATGTGCCTCACCAAGTTACAGACGTACAAAATGCTGGTGGAGCCCAACTTGCACCGCTCTGTCCTCATTGCCAACACCGTGCGGCAGATTCAGGAGGAGATGAGACAAGAGAGCAACCAGCAGCCAGTGAACATCTGCCCTGGCATTGCTCCTGCTGCTCACAGCTACGCAGGGATGGAGTCACCTGGGATTTCCCTTCAGTTGCCTTCAGGTGTTGGTCAGCAAGAGTCCCACTGTTGTGACCTGCGGTCTGTAGAAGACCCGATTGAAAACAGCCTGCTGATCGTTTCAGACGATGACATGTCATCTGCTATTTCATCTATTCTGAAGGATTTAGACTTCGTAGAAGATATAAGCCCACCTACTTGTCTGGTTCCTACTGGAGATGACCAGCCAAAGTTTCCAGAAAATACCGGTCTGAAACTAGAAGAGGATAGACAGGATTTGAAGGGAGCTGAATGTGTGTTTGGTTCCTTTGAGATTTCAAATTCAACCAGTTACTTGAAGGATTTGGCAATAGATGACATTTTTGAAGATATTGACACTTCAATGTATGATTCAGATTTCTGTTGCCCTCCCCTGATGCCGCCCAGATCACCATCTCTTGCTACAGAAGAACCATTGAAAACCTTTCCATCTTGTAATTCTTCTTCAGCAAACAACATTCAGATATGTAGAACAGATCTGAGTGAGTTGGACCACATCATGGAAATTCTTGTTGGATCCTGATACTTGTTTTACCCAAAGATACATTTAAACTGCCACTTTCATTTGGTTTCAGGATAAAAGCCGCTGGAATAGTTGTAGAGAATTCTTTAAAAAGCAAACTAAATAATAATTTGTCCATAGTAGGATTTTCTAAATAATTCCAAAACTTACAAACCAAAAAAGTGGCAGATTTTTTTTTTTTAACTATTTATCAGAACTGTGCAATCATCATTTTCCTTCCAAGGGTGTATGTGGAACAATGGGCACGTACCCTCATCACCCCTCATGCCTCTTTCAATAAACTTTTTTATGTGCAATTTTTAATTTGACAGAAGAATTTACATGCAAAGCAAATTTCATACGAGGTGATCTTTTACAAAGCCTCCACTTTATTTTTAATATCAGAGTCTATGCCAAGCTGGCATCTGTCAAGTTGCAGAGTTAGATTGTGTGATTGCAGACACGTTACTAGAGATGGGTATATTTTAAAAATGAGACACGCTTTGCTTTCTTTTGGTCAGAAAAGCAGATCAAGACACTTACCAACAAACTCTTGCATTTTCTAAAGCATTCAGAACTATTTATTTTTGTAAATTTTATAGTCTTTCTACATTTTACTACGTTATTTCATCATAGTTCAAATATAATGGACTTCTAGTTGGATGTGTTTAGCACTACCTCTGAGCTGAAATGCTTTAACTCTTTCCAGTGCTTCATCTGAGACTGCAAATCTTTTTGTTTCTGTTTTTTTCCAGGGGAAAGTACTTCTAACTCATTAAGTTGATCCTTTGACAGTGACCTAGCTGATTTGTGAAATCAAGGGTATTCAATGTTTTAAAACTTTTAAGTATTTACAAATTAATTTATATGTAGATTGTGCAATTTAACATTTTTCTGTCAGTATTATGTGCTTAGATTTTGAATAATCTTGGCGTTCTTTAAATTAAAACTTATTATGTACAGGTAGCTTTTTATTCTCTTTTGGAAAACACTGTCCTTCAACCCTGCTTTCACTACAAATTTTAAGACGATTTTTATGTGCAATATTATTTAAAAAGATACACATTTGTATACCTGGCATTGTGGGAAGAAACGCTTCAAACTTAAAACCTCTAGCACCTTTGGAGGATACTCAGAGAGCCAACATTTCTGCGTGCTGTCAGAAGCCAGGCCGAGAACACTTCCTGCTGCAGCAGGGCCCGGTGCTGACACAGCCCCTGGAGCACCCGTGGGGCTGTGGGGAGTCAGTGCTGGTGGCTCTGTCCCTCCCGGGGGCCGGGGCCACCCGGAGCTGCTGCCCCAGGCTGTCCTGGGTGGGGCAGGGCTGTTTTTATGCAGACACACAAACACCCTCCTCAGCTGGAGATGAGATTTGCAGTGAGAACTGTTTCTCCATCAGGCAGTTTGGGTTCTGTGTTTCAGCCCGAACCGAGGTCTAGATTGATCCCTGCTATCGTCTTCTGAGTTTCACACTTGCACATTGCTTTTTGGTTTGGGTTTTGTTTGTTTTTATTTCCTTGTTTTTTAATTATAAAACTTTTACTTTGTCCTTGAAAGCTGCAGCACCTGTCTTGGAAACTTGCCGTTGTAAAACCTTTGCTTTGGTTTGTTGTATTTTTTGGGTTTTTGTTGTTCTGCTGAGATTTTTTAATGAACGGAGCGTTGGCGGAGGGAAAAAACGTTGCCTGTGTGTTGCATCTCACAGAAGTTGAAATCTTGGCCCTGTTGAAGGGGCTGGGGTGTCACCTGGTATTTCTAGTCTTAACTGATGCTGTGGCACACCTACCTTGTGCAGAGATCTCCATTTTTTACTGTGACTCTCTTGGTTAACAGTTAGCTGCCGACATAATTTGGTATCCCAGGCCAACGGAGAACCATTTCAGGTCACATCCTCGCAGCCATCTGGGTCGTTTAGCAACCGAAGGGTATAAATGTATTTATATGCATATATTGTATTGATTCTAATATAAAACTTCTGATCTAAAGTATTTTGAATTGCTGGATAAAGGGATTTGTTTGAAGAGTGTATAACTAGTTCTTGAAGAGGTACAGCTTCAGAATGTACACAGATTGTGCATTGTGTATAGACTACTCTGGCTTTTCCTCAGCCTCTACTTTTGTACTAAAAATATGACTGATTAAATCCTTGAAATATTAAGGGCCTTCTGCACTGTGATGAAACAGAGATGCGGTTAAAAATGTCTTTAAATTAAGTGATGAGGGATAAAATAAAAAGACTGCATCTAATCTCTTTTTGCATTTGAAAATGTGGAATGTTACTATGCAGTAAAGATATTTTGGTATGAAAATTGTATCATATAGCAAATAGTGAACACTTAATAAATCCACTTACCTTGCAATCTCTACAGAAACGGAAGAGAAGACAACTTGCTTTTCAACACTTACGTGCTAAAGATTTTTGTATACTGCAGTAAAAGATTAAATTGTTGGTAGATCTTCTATCATCAATTCAAAATGCAATTTTTGTACAAGTCCTGACTACAGAGCTCTGTTTCTAATTGGTTGCTTGTGTCACAGTGCCAAGACCATGAGCTGGTGTGTAATGCAGTTCGGTTATGTTTGGAATTATGTGCAAAGGGAAGTTTAATTTTTAAATATGCACAAACTAATTTTAAAATCCTTCCATGTAAAATGAAGTTAGAGGCTAGTTGTGGTGGACCTATTTATTGTATGTTTGGAAATAAAAGCCACAGTTTTGCATTTAAACCAGTTATATTTTGGAGCCTTCAGTATTTGACTGTTTTAAAAACAAAGCATAAAAAAGATCTATGGCACCTTAGCACCTTTCCTTTGGTCTTTCACTCACAAAGACACAGCATTTTCCCTAGGCGTTTGTACCTTTTTTCCTTCTCCACATGCCCCCTCTCCCCCATCCTTTCTCCATAGAAATACTAAACACCTTACAAACCTGAGCAGAAATTACACATCCCAGGCCCCATAACAGCATTCCACAGAGATTTCCACATACACTGAAGGATGGATTCCTTTAGGGAAGCACCACAGCTTCAGCTGGGTGCTCCAGAGAGGGACCGTGACCACTGAAATTCCTGGGCAGTTATGCCTATACAATAATAATAATAACTCAGACCATTAATAATATTAAGGCCTGGGGTCTTCATGGGCTTTGCACCTCCATTGCTCAGTGGTTGTTGTGTTACACAGCATTGCATCCTCCCGTCTTGAGAGCCTGAGTCTGCAGTTTGGAATTTGGAATCTTCTAATAATGTTACACTCATTTACCACAATCCATCGGCTTTGTTTCTGCTATTAATATCTAAGCTGCAGCTTTGCTCTGGCTCGTAAGTTTTCACTAAAAACCACTGCACTTGCACATCCCCTTTGTAACCAAACAAGGGGTGGCCCACAGAGCATTTTTCCAGCCGGTGGGACAGGGGGATGCCTGTTGGGAACGGGTGACACGTGTTTTTAGCGCTTAGCTGTCCTCTGGGCTTTGTTTCCAGTGCCCCTGAGATGCTCCCAGCCCCTGCCGTTCCTGGTGTCCCTTCAGGGGTTTTTGTGCCTGAAAGCAAGTGTCACATACAAGTGTCCTTGACACACGGAGTGTTGACTCTTCACACCTGTGTGCTTGTCAGGCTGGACAAACGCCCTGCCCCGCTGGGCTACTGAAAGGCTGCTTGTGCAAATCAAACCGGCAGCTTCAGGTTTAGAGGTTTCCATCCTCTAAAGCCCTGCCCCTCTGGGCTGGTGAAAGGCTGCTTGTACAAATCAAACCAGCAGCTTCGGGTTTAGAGGTTTCCGTCCTCTTTTGTGGACCTCTAAAACAAGATCCTGACCGTTTGGCAATGAACTTTCAAGGTTTAAATGGAGGCAGAATCGCCATTTCCCCTCATTTTTAAGTGTTCAAATAGAGAGAAACCTCTTTATGTGCCCTTTTAAGAATTGCATCAAGTTTCCTCCATTTTAAGGGAAAAAATGTTCGTATCATATAGATTGAGGATATGGTAACAGAGCACTCTCCAGCAACTTTCACTGATGAGACTGGCTGCTGCTTACAGACTTCCTCCTCCCTTTGTCTTGAAGCCTGCTGACCACAGCGTGAAAAGCACAGGTCTAGAAGGAACTGCACAGAAATCCGGTGGTGTGACCACCGTGCCATCACCTCTTTGACTGACTCATTTCCCAGGAAGCCGCCACGGATGCTGCAGCACAGAGCTGAGCCTGTGCCCGTGCAGCAGAAAACGCTGCCTTCCGAGGGTGTGCTGCAGTTCAGTGTTTTAAAAAAAAATATTTTTGAAGCCTTCAGAGCAAGCTGAGACTGTTTAAAGGTGGTGTAGGTTTTCATACACTTGCATCGATTTTAGCCACGCTGGAAGATCAGAACTTAAAAGCATTGAGAGCAGCACAGCTCAGTGCAGTGCTGCTTCAAACAGCTGGCTGGGGAGGTCTGGGTGCTACCCAGAGTGCTGTGTCCAGCCCTGTAATCGGTGTGCTGGAAGTGACACTTCAAAACACTAATTTTCCAGCACAAGCAACAGTAAAATACACAAAATTAAATAACCTATCTATTAGTTCTGTGAGGAAGATGAGTTATAAATTAGTGGTAAAACTAATTTTGAGCTATTCAAAATCAATATTTAGAAGTGAGGCTTTAAGGTCCGGAGATTCAGAAGTGTGTCTGTAGAAGTGTGTTAATAAAGTAGATGTTCATGGAAGCTGGAGGATTTTTGGCATTTCAGGATTTGTCCAGCTTTCAGAGGCATTTTGCCTTGATTGAATAAAGCAAAAAATGTTGCAACTTCATTCCATACATTTTTCCCTCATTAGGGCCTGCTTATCCCACCCAGCAGAGCACTAAGCCTGGCTGGCTGTGCTCTGGCATCCAGGCTCTGCTGTGGGAGGCAATTTAGGAGGTTCTCAGACATATTTCAGTAGAAGGAGCAGAAACTTTTTCTTTTTGAATCTTTCAGAGTGGATCTGGAAAGTTAAACTTGGATCCGCAAGGAAATTTGGGGGTTAACAATTAATTTGAAGGTAGCTCAGTTTTAGCCAAATTCCCTCTGCTGCCATAACTGAAGTAGGAGTACTCCAGAAGTCCCACTTTTTAAACTATTAAAACTGATCTTCATCATTAAAAAATACCAGAGTGCTTTTAAATCCTGTAATGACCCTGCATTTTGAAAAAAACTTACGCTTTTACAAGATTTATTTGTTTTTCACTCCATCTTCTGCATATGCAACCAACGGTGGGCTTATAGTATAGTTAGAAATCATTCTGGAGTCTGACTGTCTCCCCTCCTTTTCTTGACTCTTTCTAAAATTATTATAATTAATTAAACTCCACATTTTATAATATGCATTGAAAAATTTTCAGGCTTTCACAATGAAGTTGGTTTGAGGGTTTTTTTTGCAAAGCTGTTTACAGCATTCCTTCCACAAAGGAAGCATTTCAGTAATTACATTGCTGATTGGAACTTTGTAAAACTTTGTTCTATGGGTATATTTTCCCTCTACTCCCAGCAAAAGAAAGAGGCATTCCTGTCTAGCTCTGCTGTCCAAAACTTCTGCCTTCCTCTGGTTTTCACCTTTTCAAAACCCTGAGCAAATGTCAGAAGTCCGTGGTATTTGCTTTCCGCAAACACAGAGTACAGTAACACGTTTAGTTCATCAAAACTCAGGACTTCACAGCTGAGAGCTCGTAACTAAGATGAGAAACGGTGAAATCCGTAGCTTAAAACGTGCTGAGGTACAAAGTGTTATTTCCTCTGTGCACCGCTTCCAGAGCGTGGGGTGCCTCTGGTGCAGCCGCGCGCCCGGGGACACAGCGTGCGCTGGCACCCCAGGCCAGCTGCCAGGGACAGCAGGAACGAGGAAATGACTCAAGGAAACGAAGGGTCACTGCCTGTGCAGAGCGCGTCACAGGGGCTTCCGGCACCCCTCGTGGCCCAGGATAACCACGGAAGGCGAGGCTACGTTTTTACTGTGAAATGTGCCTGAAAGTGGCTGCCTACACTTTGGTTGGGAAGGCAAAGCTATGTTTTTACTATGAAATGTGCCTGAAAGTGGCTGGCTACGCTTTGGTTGGTCTCCCTGATCTCTTGTCAGTTGAGAAATTCCCGTTTTCTCTTTGTGGGCACCCCCAAATGTGCCGGTCGTGTCCAAATTCTGATGAGGGCTGGAGGGTTGACAAAACTCCCCAACCTTGAAGCTGAATTGAATTACTTTGTCATTCAAATTTTGGTAGTCTTTTCCCCTGGAAAGTTGAATTTGTTCATCTCAAATTGGAAACAGGAGTTACAAGGTCCCTCAGTTGTCTGAGGCAGCCAGTGCTTACAGGTAGGGAGGGCTCAGCTGGCCCAAAGCATCTGTCCAAAAGAGAAAGACCTGAAAGGTGCAGCCTGTCACCTTTGGAACCCCAGTAGCTTGTTTCCCTGCTGAATCATAAGGGCTGAACCCTTTTTTCTTTCCATTCTGTACCTTGGACAGGGCTGTAAAACCTGCTAATATGAGGGAAAGATGATGTATTCATCCTTCTCCCAGAGTGACAGTGCAAAATATTTCTCAATACATTCATCCGATGCTCGCAAAAAGCAAAGGCAAAATTGAAAGCCCAGAGGAAAAGAGGGCTCTGATGCATCAGTGAGTGTTACACACACTACACTTGCTCCCTCAAGCCCCTCTGCAGGCCCCTGCTTGTCTGAAAGCATAAAAATGGGATTTTAATCTTATAATTGATTTTAATAATGTTTATTACCAACCTCAACTATTCATTTACCATTTATGGGCAATTTAACATTTTGTGAGCTTATGACTACAACCTGTTTAATACATGTTTAAGAGCTCTGAAAGAATACAAGGGAAACTGAAAATTAATTCCAATCTAGTGTTAACTGAAAAAGTTAACCCTGCTCTTGTATTCATATGGAGTTTGCAGTTTGGCATTGCAGGACTCCCTCCAGGGCCAGGGAAGCTGCAGAGCCGCTTTCAGACAGCCCTTTTCCATTCCCAGTGCCCTGTTCCAGCTACTGAGTAAGCAGGACACAGGTCATCCCATGCTAATAGCACTGAGGTATCATAAGCATTACTGAAGTTATTACAGCAATTGTAATGTCACTGCTGAACAGTTTACTAGATTAAGGGTTGAAGTCTGCCAGTGCTTTATAGTATTCCTAATTCTAAGAACAGAATAGGCGCATCTTTAAATAATTAACTGACTTAGTTTTGGAACACCCAACTTTGTTCCCTGCTTTCAACACATAAAATATCAGTTGCTGTGCTTAACAACTCTTTAAAATAAAAAGCCATATAAAATTTTCATATTCAGAATGGCCAGAGCAGCAAATAGATCAGTAACTTGTGTAAAAGTTACTGCCAATGAATAAATAAAGCTGCTGCAGTTGGCAGGGAATCAACAAGGATTCTCTGAATGAGAGTGAAGTGCATCCCCTGTGGCTCTCAAGCATGCAGGAAGATGGGCAACAGTTGATAGTTTCTATAAAATTTTAAAAGGGCAGGAATTCACAGCACTGTGCAGTGCAAGTCCTGAACTACGACACTGCTGCGCTTTTACAAGCAGGGTACGCGAGGTGTCAGCGTGGCTGAATGAACCCAACACGTCCCGTGACAATCAGCTTCAACGAGCTGATTTATTTCAGGCAGAAACCAACGCCAGAACGAAGCATTTTGCTGCCTCCACCCCTATCATCACAGCAGGCTTCACCAGACAGAAGTTGAAACACTTTTATTCTGCTAAACCCCACCGAAAGTCCCCGAATGAAGAAGGCTCCTCTCATTACACCCAGCAGCGGCAAAGCAACAGATCTCAGCTGATCCAGGCTGGAGCAAGGATGAGGAGAGATGGTGACAAGGCACACGTTACAACATACCTGAGACTGGTGCAGATTTCGGCAGGGAAAGGGGGGTTTTGACTGAAGAGGCATTAAAGCCTGAAAGGTCAGTAGTTCAGCTGAGGCCACCAGAGTTATCTTGAAGCGTGCTTGCAGCCGCAGTATTTACTGTGAGAGATACGACTCTGCAGCAAAACTTAGCAGGGCAAAATTACAAAATTTGACTTCACAACTAAACAGGAGAAATATCTTCTAATAACGTGGCCTTAGGTCCCTCATATACAGCAATATGTCACTTTCCTCAAGAACATCTGTAGTCTATAGTACCAAGTCAGTAACAAAATGAAGGGAAACTGCATTCAGTTCAAAAAAAGAAAAAAAAAAAGGCTAAAAAGTGCATTTAATTCAACAAACATTACTACTGAAAAATTTCATTTTTAGGTTGTGTGTAGCGAAGATGTGCTTCTTCCTTGGGACTGTTACACTCTGTGTGTTTTCATTTGGTGACGTGGTTTTCAAAAAGAGGTTACAGGTGAAAAGGTGACCATGTCTGGAGTCTGGTGACACAGAAAGCTGAGTGAAAAAGAAAAACTCAGTTAATTTTTTCCATCCTACAAGAGGTTAATCACTTTTCATATGCCAACCTAATTTTTATAAATTTTGGTTAAAATAATTTTTTAAAAAATTTATTTTAAAATTTTTAGAGGAAAAAAAAAGACATAGCTACAAAGATAAATGGAAAACATCCCATTGTATGATTTGACTTACTTTAAATTAGAAACAGCAACTTATGTTTTGTAATGAATTTTTCTTTGAGACACCAAGCTGCAGGGTTTGTTCTTTCTCTTATGAGGTTATCCCAGAAAAATATCGTCCATTTACCTTAACTTTGTACCACAATTCTTTTTTCTTTTATTCCTTCTTCCTCTACCTCAAACCACTTCACCTTTGTCTAAAGCCTGTTCCTGTATTTTACACATTTCCAATGTGATTCAGCCACTGTGATCCTCCCTTCACGTACTCACTGAAGAAAGCAGAACTGAATTATGAAGGAATAAGCTGGACAGTCTTTTTAAGTTTTATTTCTGAATTCTCCAGCTTATCTTCTCTTATGTACAAGGTTCCCAGAACAGTTGTACACATTCACTGTCCAAGGCAGTAAATAGAATAAAACAGAGCAACGAGAATGTGCCTGAAACTGTCTCCACAGTGACAACAGCTGCTCAATTTTATTCTCCACTGAGGAAGGGACCTTGGGTTAAGAATATTCCTCCAAAATACCTTGTTAAGAAACAGACTGAGGTGACTGAGGTATTTTACAGCAATGGGGAATGACACAATTTTTCTTCCAACTTGCATTGCTGTAACAAGAAACAAACAAGTGCCAAGGTACCTTTTCTGAAGCTGTCAGAGAGGTTTCAAAGAGCAAAAACCAACTCTACATCCAAAAGTTATACCAAGACCAAACCATTACATGAGAACTTGTGCTAGGACCGCAGAGAGGAACATGCTAAATACACTCTGTGGTTCTCTGAAGTGCTCACTTCCAGAGCAATTCTTACCTTGGTCTGGATCAATGCTTTGCAGCCATTAACACTGAATCCATCAAATCGAAACTCCTCGTTATCTTGGACATTTGGTTCCTCAAAAATATCAGCCTGGCTCTCTGAAATGTCCTAAAAAACCACAACTTACATCTTATTTATGAATTTATTTATGCATTTCTATCTGATTTCAATGCATACAACCTAAAGAGAAGTTTCCTTCAAATAACAACCACTAAATTTTACTTTCTGAAGTTGCATTTTATTGTGTCCCCCTGTCATTAAAACAATTTTATGCCAGAACCAGTTCTACCTACACACATGAATCTGTGACTTCAATTAATAGAAAAGCCATTTCCAATTAGAATTAGCCTTAATTAATACCAAAGCATTGCTGAGAAATGCGACTTAATCAGTATTGTTAAAAGCAATACAATTTTCCAATAACAGACAAGAAGTAATGATGTAAGTTTAAGCTGCCTGGGCATTGATTAATACTGGGGGGCAAGAAAGGAACAGAATGGGAGTTTAACTGTGTTGCAGAAATGTCTCCCATTCTCTCTCCATTAAATGACAGTTCTATAAAAGTGACTTTCAAGTGCAGAATAGGTTTCTGCCTTCAGCACTGTCCTTCTGTTTGTATATAACTCGCAAAAAAAATCAAACATGCCCGTAAAATCAGTACCTTGCCAACCCCGTGCTTCAGCGTTCAAATAATCAATTGAAACAGTTACTTCTGAAAATTACATGTGACTAATTAATCCCAACTAAATAACTGAATTCTAAACTATCCCTGACACCTGTATCTTCTCAAAACAAGAGACTGTTAAACAGAGACATTTCTGTTTGAGATCTTTCAACACCGTTGGTTTGGTCTCAATCCAATTTAAAACGCACTCTCCCTCAAGCCTTGCAAAGGCAGACAGGAATAACGTGAGGAAATGGGAAGTTGAACACACTTTCAGCTGCTACAGAGTTAAAACATCCAATAATTACTGTAACAGCCTCTCTGATTCAGATCTGATTTTCACTTAACAGAAAGATATTAGAGGCTAACAATTTTCTTGCACTTTGAGCAAGAAAAGTAAACAATCCTACTGCACACACACCAGGGAGCTGATTCTCCATCCCCACCACCTGAAAGCTGCTTCTCCATCTATACCAAAGCTGAGTGTACCACCTAAGAACAGGGAACTGTGCTGGGCAGACTTCTATGTAAAGACAATCTAAGTATGATCCTGCACAGTTTCATAGTTACTTATACATAAAGATGAGAAAACACTAAGCCATTATTTTTAAAAGCTCTCTGTAAAGAAACCCTCGTCACTCACCCAGATCTAGTCCCTCATGCATCTACAGCTTACAGAAGGTCAGATTCCCAAGCCAGTGTTTATGCTGGCAGAATGGAAAACCGTTGTTCATTTACCTTTTGATTTGCATCTATTCCGAGAACACTCAAGAGGTTTTCTTGGCAATGAGATTTACTCCAGGGATGTCTTAAGCTGGGGGTATTACCAAAGTCTCTGAGCATCCTCCATACGTTTCCAGAATCCAGGCTAGGAAACAAAACACAGTTTGAGGTTTTGAGCTGTATGAGGTTTCCAGTGAACGTATACAACAGTTATCTCCACTATATACAGCTGCATGCTAACCTTGATCTAACAAGCACCTTGTCTTAAAACCCTTTCTACACCTGTCTGAACTATCAACCCAATCTACTAATTAGCTGGCACGACAATTAGTGGAAGCAGTAAGTCAACATAAGTGTATGTTTGTGCTCCTCAGATAAGAAGGGCATCAGAAGCACATTTCAGACACTGCTAATACCAGCAGCTCGCACTATTCAGTTGCTTCTGTGAAATGTGGGCAGAGTTCAGTCCCGTTAGCTCTGCAGTTTGCCTCTTCTGTCTCTCAAGTCTGTCTCCATCCCATAGATCACACTTCACCTCTGCAGCACCTGTCCTACAAAACAAGCCAAAGGCACTCGCTGCTGAAATAGTGAGAAGCAGAGAGTTCCCTGGATGTGGTACTTTGGATTCTTACACTGTATTCATCACATATTAAAATTCAGTTGGGCTTTACTTACTTTGCACTTGTCATTTACCTCAGCTACTCATCATAGTAGATCAGGGAATTTTTGTCTTTACTTGGTACTCTGCTGTAATAGTGCAATCCCCTTTACAATTATATTTCTCCACAAGTTTGATGCTGATTAAAATATAACACATATGCAGGGAACTGGGCCGAAAGGGTGCCCACACTAAAAGTTTTGCCTACATTTCTTCTGACTCTTAGGATATTTCTCAAGTATGGTCTGACACAGCTTTCTAGACACACAGCCTCAGAGTTACGAAAAAATAACTGCAACACTGCTCAGTAATAACAATACTGCTCAGAAGCTGCTGATCCTTAAAAAACATGTAACAGAACTAGAAGTGTTCCAGCTGTCGCAAGAGAAAGCTTAGTTAATGATACTAATTGCTATTAATATAGCCCAGGAAAGAAACCAGATGCACCGCAGATTTTGAAGCACATCTGGTTAAACATGAGAAGAAGTTAGCAACTGGGAAAACTGAGGGGTAGGAGGGGAGGAAAAAAAAAGCAAGTAAGTTGTTAGTAGAAGCAGCAGCCTCCGATGATGAAGAAATAAGTGGGATGTGCTGTAAAGAAAGGACAAGCAAACAGGAAGAACAGGCTGCCTGTTGGGTTCTGGCATTCCAGAGGCTTAGTCATAAGAAGGCACACCAACAGCAGGAAAAACCCTAAGCAGGAATTTGTAATTTTGATGTATTCCCTTCATTGTTTTCCAATGGCTAAAACACCATCCATTTCCTTTAACAACGTGCTAGAACACTGGTAAGATCTATACACTGAAAAGAATAGTACTAAAAAGATTTTTAAGTGCACCACTGATTTTTAAATTATGACACAGTGTATATGCTGAGGAACCTTTTCTTTTTGTTTTCTTTCTTTTCTTTTCTTTTCTTTTTCCTTTTCTTTTTCCTTTCCTTTCCTTTTTTTTTTTCTGTTGTGTTGTTTGTTTGTTTTTTGGGGTTTTTTTGTTTGTTTGCTTTTAAACTGTTAATCTAAACTCATTACCAAAGCTGATTCTTCGAAAGTTCAGGAATCTCAACATCATTATTTGCATCAAGAACTTGCTCTAAGCTTCTTATGCTCTCTCTGGACTGTGGTAGAAAGACTTCTGGAAAGCCCAACTTAAATATCTCCTCATAGCTGTGGTCTGCCTAGAAAAAAAGAGAGTTTTATTACATACACCATACATAGTTCATGAAGGACGTAGTCCAAAGGCTACAATATTTCTAGAGATTGTCTTATTGTTTTTAGAATTTATATTAACATTAAGAGCAAAGGGACTGAGCTCATATTCCGATGTTTTGAGTATTCACCTAGAATTAGAAGAAGCAAGAGTCCCAGAGTTTTTGATGAACCTTAGTCTTTAACTTCCCAGCTTCTCAGTCATAGACTGGTTTGCACATTTAACACTTATGACTCCTCTTTCTGCTCAGCTAATTCAGTCCAGGTCAAATCTGATGCACACATCAATTCAAAAGCTTGCTTTGCTAACGCAGTATTCAAACACCCCTAATTTGAACGTAACACACCTGCTAACCAAGCTACAGTTACCAATAAATACTTGCACTCCGCAAGTCTGCAAAAAAGCTGGGGTGAGGATGTTTCCATATCCTCGTGTTTGCACCAAACTTTTTCCAGGCTATGTTAAAAATCAGAGACAGATTTACATTCTTGTTCCTCCTCCAGCAGGGACACGGAGGAGGTTTGGAGGACTGACCACGGCCACAGGAGTGATCTAAACAGGCCTACTGGAAGTAACAGGGTTATCTGACGACTAAGAAATACATATACAAGGGAAAACATGCATCATTTGCATCCTATCCTAGAGGGCTGTTAGCATGCCGTCTGGTTTGGAAGCTGTATCCTTTTATTCCTTCAAAGAAGAAATCACTGCAACTGTCCAAATAAAAGCAATTAATTGACTTCACCACCATGCTCAGGGACTGCAATCCAGGAGCAGCAACACTGTGTGAAAGCTGAAGAACGGAACTGGTCAGTTTGGGGTTTTCACCCAGCAATCAACAATTTAGTCTGAAAACCCTAAGCATGGATACTCCATATTTTTATAGTTTCATTTAATTGTAATTCAAACAGCTGAAATATTTCCACAGTCTCATTACACTGAACTCAGACAAGCAGGGTGAATACTGAGAGAGTACGGATTTAATCTAAGAACAAGCAGGTAAAATCAACAGAGCTGGTAGAAGGCTTCTGCACTTCTGACCACGCTTCAAGGAACAGAATTTGTACTCCACGCTGCTCCCTCCTGAAGTAAGGCCTTGCTAAAATCCTGTCCTGATGAGTCACTGCTGGGACATCTGAAGACTCCTGGGTAAATTCCTTTGAATCTTGCCCAAAGTGTCGCAATACTTTCAATCAATTTGTAAATTATTTCAACAGGGATACAACATGGAAGATCCTGTCAGATGCCCGAGAAGCAGAATTTTGTGAAGTAACACTTAAAAAAGCATACATGGTCAAAGAAAAGAAACAACTTCCAGGCAGGCACCAAAACTGAAATGGGATGGTAGTCAAGGAAAAGCCCTTGGCTTTGGGATGGGGGAAGTTACAGCCCCAGAGAGAGCATCGAGGGAAGCACAGCTGTGCCTCAATTGCAGCATCTCCTTAGAGCCTTGCTGCTGCTCCAACACACATACAAGTCATTGGCATACAGTTTAGCCAAGACAGATAAAAAGTAAGAGATTTTTTATTACCTTTATTACTGTCTATTTCAGTGAGTGTTTCTGAAACAAAGTTTGTGTATATTTCCATTTATCTTGTGGCTTTGTACCAGTTATAAAAAAAATCAGTGTACAAAGTTCACATCAGTACTTTCTGAATAAATCCTCTATATCCTATTATATCAAAATACCCCATGGCTTAAACCCATGCACCAGTCCCTCTCTCAAAGGCCAATGTGTAAAGAGCACGTGAAACATCTTTGAAGTGTACAGTTGTGTAGGCAAAATACCCTGCTACTGCAAGGAAATTAATGATTGTTTCCATCTTAAAACACATGATTCTGATCCCAACTGACATAATTTAATTAACTGAAGCAATAAATATCGACAGTCAGACCTCTGACCTGAGATGATTTCTAGATGTCCCTTCCAACCCACCTGGCTTTTTTTCTATAGACCATACAGAAGCCAAAGTCCCAGTCCAAAGATTTTATGATCTCAAACTAACAACACAAAAAGCACAAGGAAAAAGGACAAGCCATACTTATAATCTACACTCCAAGAAATCTGCAGCAGCTCTGTAGCTGTCTCTCTACCTTGAGATGACAAAAGACAACTTGAAACTCTAAGCATGGTTAACTTATTTAACTTGTACTGGATGTTTCCTTCTGCCTTTAACAAATGCAAAATAAAGAAAAGGCTTCAGTAAGATTAAGATCTATTGCTTTTGGAAGGAAACCAAGCAACCTGCTATGTTCCATTTCAGCTTCAGTAATTACAATGTTCTCTTTTTCCAACAGAAGTCTTCTTGTCCCCCATTTCCAGCATTACAAAAAATTTGAATTCTCTCTTTGTGCACTGCAATAACCAGGTATTTTGTGTATCTACACTCAGTCAGTGTGGGCAGCTTATCCCACCTGCATCTTTGTGCTTTCCCTGGTAATACCTCTACAACAAGTAAAATTCCTAGGCAAGGGCAAGAAATCCTGACTCCAGAAAGGCCTCAGTTCCCTACACATACTAAAACTCACCCAACAGACTACAAGCAGTAAGTTATTAGTGCTACAGATTAACCCCATGGAAGTCTTAGCTGATTGTTCTCTTTTTTCTAATGTTGTAATTTAGGATAAAAGTAGTAAGATCAAGGGGATTTTGTTCTGTATTTCTATGTTCTTTCTTCCCTTTTGTTACTTTCCTTCCCTTTACTGATGCATGTTTGGTCCATATGGAAACGCGTTTATCCCAAAAAGGTATAACCCTTTACTGAACCTTCTTGTATGTGTTGATGAGGATTCATTGCATTATTTACTCAGAATTTTAGCTCTAACATTGTAAGAGTGAATGTTATATCCTATGCTAAAAAATGAATTCTATTCTTTCTATTAATTTCTTGTGTGTCACCATCAGCCTAAAATTCCACAAAAACTGTTGACATACAGGGAGTATACTAAATAACAAAAGTAATTGGGTTTGCCAATTTCTAACCCAGTGGTCTGTGGGTTTACTTCAGTAAGTTTGCAGGCAACTCACAGAATTTCTGTCCACCCTGCTTTTGTCACCCATCTTCCTGATTTGTTGTTTCCTATCGAGCTTTTAAACTCCATATGCTTCAGGGCAATGCTCAAGGTGCCTACGTGCTTACTTATTCCTAGTGCCTAGAAGCAAAGTAGTGCATTACATTCTTTAAAGCTCTCCAGCAGGATAACCTAAGTATTTATCAAACACTGTAAAGTTGCTTCTGTTCCACTTGTGGTAGCTGCAAACCAGCTGGACAGTTTCTCTGCATGTGCAGCACTACCCTCTACAGAGCAGACAGATACAAATCCAGGGGTGTAAGAAGTGGAACAGAACCATTTCTGGCCCTTGGTTTGCTGTTAACACATACCTCATTCAGAGAGCCCGAAGTCTCCTGTATCCCATGGCACAGAGATGGCTCAGCACACACGTGGGCAGCAGAAGTGCTGCAGCTTCCGCTGCTTGGGTCCACATCGGCTCCAGAAGTTTTTGCTGACTTCACCAAAACTTCACGGTTATGACTGAATCTCTCTGATTTGTCTAAGGGCTCCCTGAAGCCTTCAAAATCACCCCAGGAACCACTGGGTTCTGAGGTACTAAAGCTGCTCTCAGAAAAGTCCTCGCAACTTCTCCCTTTGCTGTTCGTTACAGGGAGGCTTTGTTGCGTTACTTCAAGATTAAAAATTTCATCATTACTTGTTCTTTCATTCCAGTTACAGCCACTTTCATCAAGAGACATGCCACTTGCCTCAGCTGCCAGGTCTTTTGGAGGCTCATGGTGTGATATGTCTGTATTAGGAAGACTTTCTACCACCGATAAGTTCTGCATCTTTGCTCAAGAGAAAAAAATAATTTGTTGAAATCTGTGCTGCAAAAAGGTTACTGAAGTTCAGTTGCATCAGAAATATGAGTGTTTCCAAAACAAAATCAAATTCTTCATTTCACCCCAAAGAATAACAACGCTGCTGAAACAAAACAGGATGTCCTTCAGCCTCTCCTCCAGTACTCAGCATGTGCACGTTATTCGGCCTCACTTTCTGTGTAGAGTATTAAGCCTGCAAAGAAAGGATTATAAATAAATACTTTTGTGATAAGGGCTGTGTAGGAATAAAGATAGCTGATAAGGTAGGAGAAAGCATGCTTGGGTTAAAATAAACACATTCCAGCATTATCCACCGAAAATTGCTGTAGGCAAAATTATTTAAAATTTACACTTAACTATCTGCCCGCACCACAAGGAAGCCATTAAATTAGTGAACAATACTCAGCAAATACATAACAGAAGTTGCTGGATTATTAACTCGGTACTGACTGAGTACACTGGAGACAAACCAAAATAACTATAGGCAACATCCAACACTTTAAAAATATTTTCTGTAGCTACTTCATCCACCTCATGCACACTCAAATGCTGCTATTTCTGCTTGCACGGGCTGCCCCATCCCGACGATTAGAATCCTGTAAAAACATAGTATTTCCAACTGTTTAGGTAATTGAGGCAAATCTAATAAATTCAGTTTGGCATCTGTAAATGATACAGAACAGCGCTGCATTTATCATGTTAGATTAACCCCATCTCCTCAAGCATTTTCCCGAGCTGTTTTGGGGGGCGGGTTAAAAAACACTCACTAAACGCCCGTCTCACCGACCTGCCGCGGTGCTTAACAGAACAAATGTGTGTTTTTCCCCCAGGTTTCCTTCGTAGGCGGGCCGGGCACAGACCAGGGCTGCGGCAGGTCCCTCGCCCGCCCCCAGGGACACGGCGGGGTCCCCCGGGACAGCGGGCGGGACACGCGCGTCGGGAGCCGCGGGCGCTCCACGCGGGGCAGCGGCTCCTCCGCCCGCGATGTCACCTGTCCGGGCACGGGGCAGCCCCACCGCCGCTCCCGGGCCGCCGCCGCCCGCAGGTCGCCAGGGGCGGGCCGAGGTGTGCGGGGCGGGCGGCGGGGCCGGC
>VWPU01009944.1:0-59605 GCA_013398955.1 Callaeas wilsoni | reverse complement strand
GGGCGGGGCGCGGAGAGGGGCGGGGCGCGCTCTCCCTTCCGCCCTCCCGCCGCGCTCCAGTCCGCGCTTTGTCTCCGCCTCCGCCGCCGGAGCCGCGTCCCGGGGACAGCGGGCGCGCGGCGAGCGACAGGGGGAGAGGGGCAGCGGCAACGGTTCCGGTTCCCACGTCCTCGCGGCGCACAGTCCAATGCCCGGCAGCTCGAAGCGAGCAGCGACTACGCTTTCCTGGCGTGGCACAGAGAGTGCCTCCAGCCTCGGAGTTTTCCTGAAGCAGCCGTCACACTGGGAGCACTTCTGGTAGAGAGGGACCAGGAGACCCCGAAATGACTTACCTCCCGAGGCGCGACTGAAGGGGGCTTACTGGAGTGGAACCGTAGTGGAATTTGGGTCTGGAGAGGAGTTGCTAACGCTTTTTTGTCTTTTTTCTTTTTTTTTTTTTTTTTTTTTTTTATATTCTTCTCCGTGATCATTCCCCTCTTCGCCCATCATTGGAAATGAACAAATTGCGTTTGCAATTCAGAAAGTAGAAATATTAAATATACCATCCCCGGGAATCACACATGCAGTAATGACAAAGGATTGCAAAGGAGAGAGTGGCTCCAGTTTCCCAGAGAGATCCCCTCAAATGGATTACTAAATGGGACACTACATCAGCTAGTTGTCCTCTAGCTGCCCAGATACATGCACCAAAAAGGTACAGTACCCCCCTGTCCGTACCCCTACTTTATCTTTGGGACTGCTTGGAAGGGAAGGCTCTCGAATCGTTCGACAGGCTCGAAAGGAGCGAGGGTGGTGTGTGGTTTGAGGCGGGCTGCTGCCTTCTGTCTCGACATCGTTTGCAGCGCCTAGGGAAGAGAAGAGCCGCCCGCAAGTGCACACGCTGCGCTTGCTGTTGTCACTTTCCCGACATCTCGCGGCTTCGTCTTTCTTTTCCTTTTTTAAATTGTCTCCCTCTTTTTGTTTCACCCCCCTCCCTTCCCCCAATTACCTGACATGTTATCCTCCCTCCCCTAGCCCTTGGCACGGTTTGCATGTGCCGTGCTGGGGCTCCTCGCCTCCCATGCCCGAACCCCTACTGGCAGGGGGTCGCGCCAGCCGGGCACCGTGGGGAGCTGTGCGGCCGCGGGACACCGCCGCCGGGGCCGGGGCCGAGCCGCCGGGCGCGTACCCCGGGGCCTTCGGGCATCGTGTGGGGCTGTGTGGTGGGGTCTTTGTTAAAAGAACTATGTGGACGCTCCGTGTAGAGGCGTAACCCCGCGGTCTCTGCTGTTCCCGCGGTGTAGTTGGGTCGCGGCCGATGTATTTATTTATTGTTTTTTTCCAAGGCTGGCGCCGCTTTTTAGGGGAAGTGGCCGGGAATCGAGGCAACTTCTTCCGCGGAGCAGCCCTAGGCGCAGCCGCGGGCTTTGTTCACGATCGTGGACTGGGGCCGCGGGCTCACCTCACCGCCCGCTCCCCACGGACAGTGGCCGCCTTCCCCTCCGCCCTGGCCCCGGTGAAGGTGGGCTGCCAGCTGCCCTCCCTCAGGCCCCGCGAAGGGTGGCTTTGGGATAGAGATGCTCCCCGCCCATTTCTGCCGGGCGCCTCGAG
Source organism: Callaeas wilsoni (assembly GCA_013398955.1). Taxonomy (NCBI): domain Eukaryota; kingdom Metazoa; phylum Chordata; class Aves; order Passeriformes; family Callaeidae; genus Callaeas; species Callaeas wilsoni. Next base: position 58,015 of record VWPU01009944.1, on the reverse strand, counting down.
CCTCTTCCCCCGCGGGCCGATGGCTCTGCCAAGCCGCTTCTCCTTGGCTGGGGAAGGCAGGCAGACGGGCTGGGGGAGGCCGAACTCCTCCGGGACGGCCCGGCGGGAGAGAAGCCGTGCGAGGCAGCTCAACTCTTCTACCTCCGCCCAGCACTCGCCCTGTCGTTCCTTCAGCTTCTCTCCGCCCTCGGGCTCCGGGCCGAACGGGAGAAACGGCGGAAAAGAGAAAGTTTTTTTAATGGGGAGTAATAGGGCTAGCCCTCCAGGAAGAGCTGCGGGCTGGCATGCCCCACGCCACTGCGGACTGCTGGGGCCGGCAGCGGGGCGCGGGGAGGCCGGGCGGGGACCGGGAGCGGGTCCTTCGTGCCGCGGTTGTTGAGGTGGGGAGGGATGCCGAGGAGGAGACAGCATGATGCTGAGGTGAGGAAAGGATGCTGAGCAGGGAACAGGATGATGCTGAGCGGAAGGGATGCTGAACAGGGAAGGGATTTCACCCTGCGCACACATACCCTGTTCCCTTATCTGCACGGGCAGGGAAGGCTCCCAGCTTAGGGCAGGGTGCGTTAGGAGGCTGTGCCTCCGTCTGCGGTGCGCTGGCGACACGGCGCCAAGGCACGGGGGGCGGCAGCGGGGGCTCGGGCAGTCCCTGGGGCGGCCAAGGGTCAGCACCTCCCCTCTCTTCGCCGCCAGGGAGGGCGGTGAGAAGTTTTCATCACGCGTGAAGAAAGTACCTGCTTCTTACGAGAAGCAGGTTCGACCGTCCCACCGCCCCTTTCTTCGTGCCTGACTGCCTGGCTGTCCGAGGGAGGCGTTTCCCGGGGGTGGACCGGACGGTATGCGGGTAGAGGGCTGGCGGGAGAAGCGGGGCTGAGGCTGCAGCCCGATCAGTTGCAGTGGAGATGCCCTTTCTGCTCGTCGCCACCGCCTCTGTGCTGCCTGGCTCATCCCAGGGTGAGTCGCAAGGCGGTAACTGCTGGGTTTTTCTTAGGCAAATGGCTCTGTCTTTTTCTAACCTTGGCCGCTTGTTCAGGGGATAATTTGTTCTCCTGTTCTTCTCCCGAGCTAATTGCTGCTTTTGAAGTTTGTACACAGGCACGTTTGTGCCAGAGTCTGTGCAGCACGGATGTTTAGCTGCTGCAGAAAATTATTTCACTGATAGAACAGCAAAAAATAAAGGCTTTAGTTAGCTCTGTGATAAACTGTAAAAGATACTAATTTCTGGCACTGCAAGGAAGGTGAATGCTTTATTTTCTAAAGGCGCACACACAGCATGCAGGTGTTGTAAATAACGAAGTGCTAAGTGTCCACAACCATTTTCTGTCACAGGGCTGCACGAAGTGGCTTATTATTTAACATAGATTCTGCTAATTTGTTTTGTATCATCCAGCAACAATGTTAATTACTAACTTGACCTCAAAGATTCTAGCTAAAAGTGTGATTTTCACCACTGTCTTTACAACAATTAATTCAGTGACTGATTTTGGTATGGATTCATTTAATTTAAGTGTCGTCCAGTAAACCATTCTCATCCAAGTAATCTTTAGTTGGTGATTAAATCCTTTGACATCAGTATGACAAAGTCCAGTGCAGTCAGGCTCTTTTGATTCAAAATTCAATTCTCAAAATTGATTGTGATTTTGTAGCTTTCTCTCATGGTAAGATTTATGCAACTGTTATCATGTTCAGGGTTTCTTTTGCCTTTTTTTTTCAGATTAGAAATGCAAAATGATCTTGCTATTGTTAGCTTCTTTTTTTTTTTTTAATTTCTTAAAAATGAGACTGCTTTAGTGTATTGTGAGGAAATTCAGGTCTGCTCCAACAAATCTCTTTCTTCATGGTATTGCCTTGAACATGGTTGAAAGCAAGTACGTGATTCAGTAGGATCGGGAAGGTTTGTCACTATTAAAGAAGTACAGTTGCCAAGGTGTTTCACTGTCTAGGGTATCCTTTTATCTAATACGAGCCCGGTTTTAATATGGTAGCTTCTCATTAGTTACAAGACAGAGAGAACTAACTCTCTTTAAAGCCAAATAATATCATATGCATTAAAAAGTTGATTTCTGTTCTCCACCACTCTTCACTGGAGAAAATCTCTGGCATTCATGAAAGCTTAGTTCAGGAGTAGCATGCCCAGATGAGATTTCTGTCTAAATGCTAAACAAAATTTAAAATAGTAAGTAATGCTGTAACATATTTGCAACATTAGCTTTTCATGTACTAGGCACCAAACACTTGAAGCACGGGTGAATGCTTTCAGGGACTACAAACTATGTAGTCACAGATGTTCTATGTTAGTGTTCTCAATTAGTCTACTTGAAAACTGTGTATTCTTCCTTAATGGCAAACCAACCTTATCAACTGAACTCATACTACTTGAACAAAAAAATAATTGGGCACTGTCATCTATGAGGAAGATGGCTAGTTAACATTTCTAGCTGCTTGAAGATGAAAGTGAGTATTAGCCATAGTCCCTTCTTTATGTTTGTAAATAGAAGATTGCAGTTACCAGTGTTTAAGACTGAAGAAGGTGGTGGATCAGGCTAAGAATGAGGAGTTGCTTTCATTAAATTTTTTAAAGGAATTTTAAAAAAAAAGAGAAAAAGGGAAGGACAGAGATCAAATTAATGACCTGTGAGAAATCCAGAGGAGAATTGTTTGCATTAGAAAGGAAGTAGGTGATTGTGAACTTGCTTGTGTATATTTTGTGAAGGGAAAGGGAAATTTGTCATCTTGTTTTGAAGACCCATACACAAATACACATGAAAGGAGCTCACATGGTTTACAGCAGGGGAGACATAACATGTTTTAGGATTAAATTGACCTGAGCTAACACATGTCTCACATCCAGCTTGTTTTCAAGAACACATTGTTATACTACTGAAACAAATGTTTTGTGTATAGTACCTAATTCCCATACGCTATAGCAGAGTGCTGAAAACAAGCAAGCCAGTAAATTCTAGAAAACAACATTGATAATACGTTAGATGCAGCATATGCTAGAGAAGTTGAACCGTGCTAAACCAGAAGTTTTCACTATCCTAATTTGATACAGATGCTGCAATATTTGACCTCCTACTATTCATTTATTGAGGAAGTAAATCTTTAGCCCTCACCTTTTGAAGTCTCATTCACCCAAGTAAGCTTTGCTGACACCCAGGAAAGCCTTGCCTGCTGGAGTAATTTTCTGAGAGTAAACACAATTGCTGAAATATTACTTAAAAGTGGACTTTTTTTTTGTGCTTAAGTCCCAAACTGAAAATACTGTTATCTGCTGAGAATAAATATTTGCTGAGGACCTGAAGCTATCTTGTGAGTACATTTGGTCTGGATGGATTCTTAATGTTAAGTCAGACCTAGGTCTGTGTGTCATGGAGTCAGTCACATCCAACAAATTGTGACAAGCTTTGTTTGACGGGGCAACAAAAAAATAAGAGTAATAAGCAATGCTTTTTACTGGTGACCATTTGAACATTCTATGCTCATAAATTCTGTATATTAGGATTATTCTGAGGTGGGTGAGATATTTTGGCAGTAATATAGAATCAGTACCACAGAGTCTGACTGCTGATCAACAGCATACTGCAACCATGAACAGTGTTCTAATGCAGAAACAAGCAGCTGGAGGAAAGCCTGGACCTGAGCCTGACAGATCTGAAAAAGAATATTTTTAATTTTGGCCTGTTGCACCAGTCCCCTGAGTGAGGAACGGCTTAGATGCTTGTAGGGTCTGTGAAGATAAAAGTGGACTATTCCAGTTTAAGCCCAAACCTGGCAGAGCAGAGTTTGTATGTCTCTGTTTCTATATGTGCTGTGTTACCCATGGCCATGGAAATAACTGAGTGTTTATGTTTCTGCAGTGTTAATCTTTAATTATCCATGGTGAGGGATGCTTTGGTTTTGGATCTTGATTGCAACATGTCAATATGGCAGCACATGTCCAAGGCACAGCTTCAGGTTTTAAAGGGAAGAGTGCCACCTACTGTGTTATAATTTTAGGTGTTGCAGCTCCCGTGTGTCTTGTGGAGTTCCCAAGCTTCTCGTTTGCCTGTTTTGGTTTAGCCTCTGCAAGATGTGAAAGGATTTAAAATTAAATGTGGTATGGGAAAGGAAGGAGAGAAAAAATAGAAAATAAGTACAAAATTAGGGTGTTCTGGAAGTCTTAGGAGGGGTTCTTTGAAAGGCAGGCATATATGGAGACATTTGCAGTTTTCGTCATTTCTTATAAAGGCTACTAGCACTGGAAATAGGGAAGGGGATAAGAGATCTATGCTTCCCCCCATAAAATAATCATGTTCTCAGCTTTCTCATCACCAAATTAATGTAAATGAGGCTACCAGGTTTATGCCCTTTGAAATCTAAAGTTTAACTCTGGCTATAGTTTAATTTTTTAAAAAAAGTAGAATTCACTTAAAAAAAATAAAACAAAAAGCAAAACAAAAACCAAACAAACAAAACCCCCAACCAACAACAACAAAAAAACAGCTTTCAGAAGAGGAGGAAGAAGATGAGAAAAATGCTAGATGAATTTTCCTGTCGTTTGCTGCAAAATCTCATGAAGTCTTTCCTAGTATAGAACTGTAGCTATTTAGCAGCCCAAAGGAGGGGTGTGTTATGCTTGATGTGAATACAGAGTCATTTTTGTATGAAAAAAATTTTTCCCCAAACCCCAAAGTGTTTCTTTAGTGGTTGAAACAGAGATGTAAAATAAAGTAGGTAAACCAGCTATTAACAGAACTGCCAGTTGATGTATCTCTAGAGTGAAGACATATGGTAATTCACTACATTCCGTGGCGACCTTTCTTTTAAAAATATTGTTAATAATAGGCACTTCTATGTAAATTATTTATATAACATAATTGAAATTCATATATCATGGACTACTCCATGCCGTTTTTGTTGGTGGCAGGATTTAGTTTGGTGTGGGGTTTTTTTTTAGCTACTAACAAAACTGCTACTGAGGAACTTTCCACAGCAGTACACTTTTGCAATATGCCTGCAGTTCTGAAGTTAAAGAGTTCCTGGGGGCAGGTGCACAGCATTGCTGCACTTACGTGACAGGGCGGCATGGGTCCTGTCCTCAGGATGGGAGGCCTTTGCCATCATCTCCCTCATCCTTCCCAGGTAGAGCCATGCCTTGGCTGCAGCCTTACACCCTTTCCATGAAGCAGGCAAAAAGAAAAAGCACTCTTATGTTTTTATGATCTCTGTAACCAGTTACCTTTAGTGCAAACTTAATGCTTATAAGAGTGGAAAGAAATAAACAATATTTTTGTTATGCCCTTTCACCTCAGTCTGAGAACATCTAGTTGGATAAGACTAATCTACTAGTACTTTTACTGGCAATAATAGCAGAAGTTTCATTATGTGCTTAAAAAGAAAAGATATTCCTAACTGTCATTGATTTTGCAATGACCCTGAGAGACTCAGGGACCTTCTAATAATGAAAATGTGTACAGTATGTAGTAGATATGGTCGGGTGTTCCAGTTCAGCAGATGGAAAAAGTATTGTCCCATAGGAGTTCCCAACACAATAAGAAAAACTGCATCCAACTATATTCCTGACTGCAGCAAACATTATTTCTACTTTCCTATCTATGGCTGCTTAGTTTCACTGAGATATTTTTTATATTGAGTATTCTTCATATGGCTTTTATACTTGAATAGAAAATTTCCTATGTTGCTTCCTTCACCATTGTTCATGAACATTTATCCATTACTTGCTCTTGAGGCAGCCATTCATTGAAATGTTAATGAGATTTTGAACAGTTTATAGTTCCATAGGGATTTTTTGTTTGGGTGGGTTTTTTGTGTTTTGGTTTTTTTGGGTTTTTTTTCTGCAGAAAAAAAAAAAAAAAGATTTTGTTGATGCCTTTCAAAATCTACTTTTTATTGGTAGATTGAGGTGGATTCTATGCTAATTCTTCCTGCATTCCTGAATTATGGCCTAGAAAGGCACTATCGCTGGGATCTTCATCTATTAATCATGGAAGCTGCTTTCTTATTCGGTTGCCATAGTTTCATTGCCTCGGATAGTGTTGGGGTGCCTTGGGAGAGGCTTACAATACACTCGGACTTGCAAGCCTTGCAGTTATTTTGGCAGTAGAAGAGCTCTGAAGGAACAGAGAACAGCATCCAACATTATTCAGAGTTGGATTAAAAGCAGAAACTTCTGGATACGTCTCTCTGGACCTTGTTATGTGAATGTCCAGCTGATATTTACTCCTAAGATTTGCTTTTTGTTTTGTCTTGCTGGTAAAATTGTACACTTCAGAGACTAATGGCTACCTTTATCCACTGCAAGAACAAAGAAGACTTTTCATTAGTTTTTCTGATAAATGGTTGAGTAAATTAGGGCATTTAGGGTTTCCTAAGAAATCCAGGTAATTTATTTTACATTCCCTTTTAACCTAGCCACGTACAGTATGATACCACATTTGAGACTGAGTTAATGTTTATTGCTACCTTAAATTTAAAAAGACAATAAGAACCTTTCTGTTAGCTGCAGAGCAACTTGAATTACAAAGTAGAAAAGGGGAAATTAACTTTTTTCAAACAGAACTAAAGCTCTTTCAGCGCTGTGTTGGCACTGGCAGTATTTTTTCAACGGTGTTTCAATATTTGTTCATAAAATCAGCATTAAAACATACATACTTTCAGAAATGTAGAGCTGTGAGAAGTTAGAAATAGCTTTTTTGATTAATGAAAAAAATGGTAAAGTAGTAAATATGTCTGACAGGAAAGTATCTGAAACACTGACTTGTCAATGTAGTGCTCGCTATCGATTGATTTGTCTGTTATGCATAATACGAAATGATGCAAAAACCTGTTTCAGTAAGCAAATAATGGCTTCCTTTTTCTTTTCTAATTGAGAAAAAGTCTTCTTCACTCCTGTGTGATTGATATTATACCACGTTTGACCAGATATCTAAATCCCGTCTCTTCTGTATTTTACAGTGTCTCCAGAATATGATATCCCTCCAGTTCTAATGAAGCAATTTGAGTCGTAATACAGAGAAACTTGCTAAGTATCTTCTGTTTACAAAAAAAGTCAGTGTTGAATATTCAAATCAGTTGAAGCATAATGTTAAAAAGATGTACAGTTGAGATTAAATAATTAAGTGTAATTGGAATTAATCAGGAAAATAGCCACTTCTTTGCTTTCATATGGTTAGTTTGCACTCAAAGATTAGTTTTAAAGCTTCAACTTGGGACTTCACTACCCAATCTTGTCAATTTTTCAAGTGAGATCAACAAGTAGATTGAGAACATGTGCCTTTTATATGTAATGCTTAAGAGCCCTACAAATTGAACAAATTGAAGTCCAAAAATTTAACATGAATTTTAAAGTTTCATTTGTTGGTAGATGCACACAAAATCTGTATTCGTAATTTTATACTTTCACATAGTATGGAATTTTCTGGTTTATAGTGTTCTGGATCTGTGTTGTATACACATATTTTGCATAAAATTAATCCCTGTCTTTTTTCTGGTAAACTCAGAATGTGCATGCCCTCATAATTTTGTATTTCCCTTTGGAAGGGAGGTGGTGATTGAGTAAGAAAACTGTAACAGTGAGGAAATATCTTGGCTCAAAAGCTGTAGATGTACAAATTCCATTGCTGTTTTTTCCCTCAGAATTTATTATATTCCATTTAGTTTTAGGTTAGGTATAGGATCCCCCTGCATAGAAATTAATTTAACCAGTTCTGTAAGGAATATTTGTACCTTCTTTAAGACTGGTGGGGTGGTTTTTTTGCTTGCTATTTATTTTTTGCCTCCAAGAAACAGAGAAGTGAGTTATAAGTCAGTACTCAATATAGAGGGCCAGTCTGATTCCTGTTGGAGGGTAAAAATGTATTTCTACTCAACACTCATCAACAAGTCCTTATGCCATTTAGAGTTCAGTGTAAAACTACAGAATTATTTAGGTTGGAAAGATCCTTGAAGATCATGGAGTTCAACCCTTAATCTAACACTACTGAGTCCACCACTAAACCATGTACCTAAAGCCTACATCTACACATCTTTTATATACCTGTATTTATCTTTTAAATACCTGAGTTGGTGATTGAGCCACTTCCCTGGGAATATTTTTCTTTCACTTTACTTATGGTTGATAATAAAGGTTCTTCTGCATCCCCAAATATCTGCATTTTGGCATCAAATGTACTAATCTTATCCAGAAAAGAAAGTAATTTCTGTGAAAGTAATTGTTGTGTTTGTGTCTTTGAAGCAATGTTACAGCATTTGCTTTGCAAATCTCGCATATGTTCAATAGCATCTTACCACCTAACATTCCTGGAAGGTTGATACTTGTCTTGGGCTGTGTGCTTATGAACAGACGTGAGAGAGGAGAGTTGTGCCCTGTTCAGCCTCAAAGCTCCCCCAGTGCCTGCAGCTGGTCAGCGTGTGTAGGCGGAGCACACCCATTCCACTGGTCCTTTGGAGCAGGTGGATGGGGAGGAATGATTGGAGGGCAGCTGGAGCCCTGGCCTGCATGCCTGGGCTTGTGTGGGACCCCTGTCCCAAAACAGGAAAAGGTTGGGATGACGCCTTTTCCAACAGATGCTCCACACACAGGGCACAGCCTGGTGTCTGTTGCCTGATGGCAAGGCAGAGGCTGAGTCCTACAGGATTATCTTTCTTGAGTGCTACTTCATGCCATGAGCATGGCTAAATACAGCCTTGTATTTGATTTGATATGACTTTTTTATTCTATGAGAGAGATTAGAGGCTGTTGAACTGCAATCTTGAACTTTGGGTCATAGTCTTTATATTACTGGCTTTTCATCAGAGCTCTCTAATGAAAGAAGGTAGGGCATCGTGCATTAAAATCAACTTTTGAATTTAATTTTCTGTAGGAACAGAACTTGGTACTGTGTGTATAAACTTCTGATGGCATTCAACCTATTCCACTTCTGAATAATTTGTACTCATAATTACAAATGTAGACCTTTTGCAATTACAGGTTACTGATCCAAACCGTATTAAATCAGAAATGATCACAGTTAAATTGATTTTTTAAAATTTGCTGTAGTCTGTTATATCAGGGTGATTATGTAACATACGTTTTAAGAACTGTCCCTGGAGTAGAACTTGGTTTTCTAGAAATACATTGTTCTGAGGTTTGTTTTGTTTTGTTTTGGGGTTTGGCTTGGTTGGGTATTTTTGTTTGTTTTTGGGAAGAAATTTAAGTGGAGAGTTATGTCAGGTTTTATGAAGAAGTAAGAAGACAAACTTTATTGTAGTGATGCTTTAGAATGCTATTTTTTTTCACTCAGTGAAATTATTCTTGATTTGGAATAGGAATTTGTTTTTCTTTAAAAAGAAATTACGAACTACATCCTTAAAGATCTGCTCTGGGAAAAGGAAAGATTTTTGCATGAGCTATTACACTTTTTCATTATTATCTGCATGGTGTTTCCTTTTAATTCTGTTGTAGGGAAGTTCATCATGTTCAGAAACTGATTAACTCTATCATGAGATGCATATATTTCAGGGTGGTGTCATCTTTTTTGCTTTATCCTGTTCTATGCATAAGACCTCGACCTGTTGCCAGAACACTTTCTTTCCCTAGATAAAAATGAAAAAAACTGAGATCCTACTGTAGTTCAACAACACGTGTAGTCCAAAAGACAGATTTAGCCAACCTGGAGATAATGGCCTGAAGGCATGAGATGAAGGCTGGTGACTGGATGATTGTGAGAAAAATGCAGTTTTGATTTGTCAAAACATTATTAAGAGTACTACATACATGTGTTAAAATGTCTTTTAATGAAAAACTTTTAAAATATAAGGCAGCTTGTGGAATAGAGTAAGTTCTCTGACACATGAATTTTAATTCCTTTTCAATGCGCCTTTTATATTTGTAACTATTTTTTTTTGTTTGTGTTCATTTTTGTCATAATCTCTCATGTGCAGCTGAAATCTTGGAGACAACATAATTTGAAAAAAAAAAAAAAGAAAAAAAACAAACAAACCAAAGAAATAACACCCAGCTCAAGTGATGTTTATGTGAGAAAGAGGCAATTCAGCCAGGCCCCTCCTGGTAACATGTTGGTAGACTAAATGCTGGTGATGTTCTGTAAAGGGATGGAAAATGTAAACTATATAATGCCTGCTGATGTCAGAGAAGTGGTCTGTAAGAACACTTGCATTAAATTACTTTCAATAGCAAATCAATTCATTAGACCTTTTCTTTTATTTTTGTTCCATAAATGGTCAATAATCTGTTTTAGATTGAAACAGATAAAAGAATTCATTGTGTCACAAAGAACTCCAAGAACTTTTCAAAACCTGGAACATCTACACAGATGCTTAACCACTGCATTTTTAGAAGGACTACTCCTCGCCACCTCCTTTACGCCAGGCTCCAAATATCCAAATATCTATTCAAATAAGTGTTCTTAGTTTACGTGAACATGTCATCAGAACCAATTATATTTCTTATATGTATAAATGAAGAGGAGCTGGGTGGAGACAAGAAAATACAGGTTAGCAGGATCTAACTTTTGATCTGTTAGCATCAAACAGAAAAGTGAGAGCTTAAAAAAAACCTCAGTTTTGCTTCAGATTGCATCTCCATGTTTACTATGCCTGGAGTTTGTCTAGAAGAGCTAACCTCTGACTTGTTCGTATTGGTGACATAAACTTTGCTAACTTCATTAAGAGTTATTAATTGCTGATATTTTTTTTTTAGGAACTTGTAACCTCACAAGCTCAAAATATCAATAATAATAAATAAAAATATCAAAACAGTCAGGAAGGCACAGGACTGCAATGGATCTATAAATTGAGTTGGTATTTTAGCTTCAAAGATTCAAGTACTGGAAATTTTTCAACAGTAAACCAGCAGAGAACGTGTTAGTAGGGGGCTGGTGTGCTACTTTGCAGCTGCACTGCCTACTTCTAGACAGTCGTTGTATGACAGCCTGCTCTAACAACTACCCACATTTAAATAGCAGGGTTGTGTAAGAATGAACACAACACATTTACCAAAATACATTTATGGTGGGGAGAGCCTTAAATATTTCAGCGGGTGGAATACACTGAGAGAGAATCTGTCGCATTTTCGTTAGACTGCATGTCAAATATTGGAAAGAGGCAAAGTAACTTTTCTTCCTGTTATGGAGCGGCCTTATAAATTGTTACAGGTTTCAAAAGAGTAAGAACATTCACTTTTTGACACAGTTTTTAATGCAGGGATACAGCTGTAACTAATTGTGTAATGACTGAAGAAACAGAAGAAGAGCTTGGTCACATATATTGTTATGCTGAATGTGAGAAGTGCTTGTCTAATTTTTGAAGTTTGCCGAGAGCCTGTTCAGCGTTGGCTGTTCACGCTGAGCAATGCGCCGCGCACTTTCCTTTGCATGTTGCCTGCCCTCTTGTGTTTGAACAAGCTCCATGCAGGCGCCTCAGGCATCCGAGGGACAACGGGAGTAACAAAAAACATGGAGCAGAACCAGGGAACGATGGGCATGAGCCATGCTCTTCAAAGGCGCTGATTTTGCCTCTGTGTGTGTGTGCGTGTGTGTTGTCTTGCTGTGTCATTTGCGGTGTAAAAAGCAGAATAGTTTTCAGCTTTCTTGTACAGCAGCAGAAACATCAGAAAGTGGGTTAGCCAAACTGATGTGCAGAAAAGCTTTAGGAGTGAATTTGAAGCAATGGGTAGAGGCTGTAATGCATGTGATTAAAGTGAAACATGCTGCCTACACAGAGAATTGCTAACAAGATTTTTTCTCAGCTTTCATGTCTCAGCCCTGCTTTTACAGAAAATAAATTCATGTTTGGTTTCAGTGGGTGTGCCGTTTTTGCTTAGCCCTACAGGATAGATAAGACAGTCAAAATACACAAATGCAAGTAATTGAACACAAAATAATATGATTTGCACTGAACAGAAACAATGGCTGTGCTTATTAGCAAAATGGTGTCCCACATTAATGTTTGCTTTGTCTATCTTGAGCTTCTTTTCTCTTGGTGCTTTATTGTTCAATACTCATAGGGAAGGGAGGCCAAAAGCACAGATTAAGTTAAGGCAAATGAGAAGAGAAGAGAAGAGAAGAGAAGAGAAGAGAAGAGAAGAGAAGAGAAGAGAAGAGAAGAGAAGAGAAGAGAAGAGAAGAGAAGAGAAGAGAAGAGAAGAGAAGAGGACAGCTATTCCATGTCCTTTAAACAATTTTTTTTCTCCTCTTCAAACAGAAGCGTAGATATTGCTGCAAGCCATTTAATAGTTTCTGGCAGTAATTCTACCACATCTCCTTGCTCATATGAGGTATATTTTCTCTTCTGTAAAAAGAGTAGTTAAATATTCTCTCATGTTTAAAGAGCTTACGGAATTATCTGAAGTTTTTCCAAGATGCAGAAAAATAGACTGCAGCAGCTGTATGTTGTTGCAGTGTTTAGAAAAAAATAAAGACATAATTCAAGTAATTACTTTAAAAGTGGTTTAAAAATCAGCTAAAAATGGACTTGATACACAAATCAAAGGTCATTTTAACTTTTAATTTTCCAGTTAATTTTTAAAAATTATTATTTTCTTGAGAAATATTGTGCATTTTTATGGGAAATTTTACTACATATCAGTCCCATGTGAACTCAGGGCTTATTTCAAACCATTTCATTTGTGTCTTGCTTGAGACCTAACATCTTCCTGTCTTTTAACGATAGTCATTATGGATCCAGGGAGGGTAAAAATGTAGATTTTGGAAGATTTTTTATTTAGACATCCAAGAGTTACGTATGCATTAAGGACTCAAGCCGAGGTGTTCAAGTCTTAACAAAAAGGACTTGCAGAGGTTTGCACATTTTGGGGGTTTGGTTGGTTGGTTGATTTTTTTTTACTTCAAAGCAAAATACACATGGAGAAAGTTTTGTGTTTGGAGTAATTCTGTTCTCAGTTCTGCTGATTTCTCCAAGCTGAGAACTCAGCAGGACACAGCTGGCTGATCAAGATACCTCTGGTCACACATGTAGATGTTAGGCCTCTTGTGGCTTTAAACCTGGGAGTCTCTTGTGTCCTTCCCCAAATCCATGTTGCCAGGGTACAGTGTATTTGCATTTGGGGAAGACCTTTCTGAAAATGTGGCATGTCTGTATTTGCATCCTGCGACTGTTGTATGGATAGATGCTTCCTTCTGACTTGAATTCACATCTTTTCCCACCAGTCAATCCACACCTCAAATCCTAGATCTGCAAGCCTGCATGTGTTTTTAGGCAGAGCCTTGAGTAGAAAGCTGCTGTCAAGCAGCTGGCATTGTGTATAGAAGGAAGGCAGTGTGTTCACAAAGAAAGATCTTAGTTCTTCAGTGTCATCTGCTCAGGTCCCACTTGTTTTTAAAAAATAGCAAGATTTTCATGTTTCAGTGTGTCATGACTAAAATGTCTAGAGACATTTTACAGATACAACTCAAATACATACACAAATCAGATTTGCCAAATGAGTTATAAAATACTCAAGCTTTTCCTTCCTGAGTACATCATGAAGATGTTGCAAGGGAAATGCATTGGTGATGCATGGAAATTTATCTGCAACTGAAGATATTTCCTGATTTCTTCACTCACATTTGTTACCTGATGGTAAACCAAACTTTGCAGACTAGGCATTTGTTTATTTAGAACTCTACTTTGTGCACTCTTATAACTTCAGGTCTGAAGATGTCAAGTCTGGAAGCCAGTTCCTCTCAGTACAAACCACAGACTCAAGTCATCTGTCTCAAGACCATCTAAATATTCACTGAATAGCCTGGAAAGTAGGGAAGTTGGAGAGTGTGTTGTATTTTCGGGACAACAAACACAACTCACGAAGCATGTGTTGTAGCACAAGTCATCTTTCTGAGAGTGGTGCCTCAGCAGCCCTGGCTCTGTAGACAACATGCTGCCAGCTCCAGCTGAGGTCTCGCTGATTCAGACAAGGAAAAGTGCTTTCTGCAACAATGTGGTGTAACCAGCTAGAATGAAACAGAAGTGCCACTGAGTGACAAGGTGGCTCTTACTAACTAGTTAGACTGATGCTCTTTTAAGAAATGAGTGGGATGGCCCGTAAAATTTTATAATATACTCATGATGGAAACGGTGATCTCCCAAGAATATACAGAGTATTTCCATTGACATCAATGGGTGAAACTGAGTGAAGCAGAGTCAGTGTCTTTGGCTGTTCGTAGACTTAAAAAATACTATCTTAAAGTCACTGCTGCCATTCCCTGCTTAAAAGTCTATTGCAACTTTATGTTATAGTGCAAGATACAAAAAGATGAAATATTTCTGGAACCTACAGGTCTAAATGTAAAATTAAGGACAAGATGTCTCCCTTAATGGCAGGAAAAGTTCTCACTTTTTATCAGTTCACATGAAGCCCTTTCCTTGAACTGAATACATCATACCTAATGCATATTCTCAGCCTTAATTCAGCAGGCAAAAGATGACAAGCTATGTTGTCCTGCTTAAGGATACATCGGAGGAGAATAAGTAATAGAGAATTTATGTACTTCAATATTTGTGATGTCTTTGAAGTGCTAATAATATTGGTAAAACTTTATATGTCAGGTTACCACCTCCTCTGTGAGCTTGCAAGAGAGATTGCAAGCAATGAATAATTTGCAGATTTATTTTTTTCCTCCACAGTAAAACCATAAGATGGTCCCAGCTGAGGTATCACTTTATCTTGACCACATTTTTTTTTTGTTTTGACTGAATCATTAGTCAGAGTGTTTTTATACTGAGAAAGTTGTTTCTGACAGATGCTTCCAGTGAATTAAGTTGAATTCATGGAGACATAGCAGTGCTTTAGTTATGTGTAATCTCTCAAAAAACATTATCTTTGAAAAAATAACATAAAGACTAAGTCAACAAGAAACCCCAAAACCTTGAAATTCTGAGTGGATGCAGCTGTGGTACCATACTGCTCTTGCTAGCTCCCAGCTTCCCCCACGAGTGATGGGACAAACACAGATATGTTTGAATAACTTTTAAGGAAAAAATGGTTATAGGAGGCAAGGAAAGTAGCTCTAAGGTCAAGGCTGAGAAGTGGAAGATTTCTCCAAAGAGATGGATTAAGGGAATAGGTGTAGGTATATAGTCAGACTGGTACAGAGGGGTAACTGAAGTGTCAAAATAGAGGAGAGGAGGGCAGGGTGAAAATACTCTCTGTCTTACAAAACAGCAGTGTGCCGTGGGATGATTTCTTTCTGATGAGCCACCACTATCTAAACTGTATAGGAAGCTTGGAGTGGAAAATCAGATGGCACATGGGAGATGGAGTGCCATCATTTGTCTCTCTGCCTGATTTCTCTACCCTTCACATAGAATTTGGTAGGTGGGGGAGGAAAAAAGCCTGGATGCAATTCTTCTCCATCCCCACATGTTTTTCTTTGCTGTCAGAAACCTCACGAGACTCCAACTTCTCTCATAAGCTATTGGTAAAGAAGGTTTCAATCATTGCCAAGGATTTTGAGAGATTGGCTTGGAGAAGTGTTTTTTTCTGTGGGGAAAAAAGGTTGACACATAGCAGTGCAGATATAAGAGACATTAAAAACAAGGACAGTAAGCAATTTAGTTGTACTAAGGCTTGGGCAAAGAGATGGAAGGAGCCTTTACAATATGTGTGTTTCAAGGGAAGTTGCTAATGAGCTGTGTGATCTTCTTGCCAGGCCTGTGGTGAGTTGACATGTTTCAGCCATGAGGAAAGAGCATTGGCATCACCCGTTGCAGCTGGCTGGTCAGCTGCCTGGATCAAGTTCATGGCTTTTGGCCAGTTTCTACTGAAGTAGTAAAGCTTCCTTTCAAAAAATCCCTGCACCTGGCGCTGTTCAGGAAAATAGTTGGTAGACTTACCGGAGAAGAAAAGGTCTGGTGAACACAGAGGTTAAAAGCCCTAAAAGTTAGATTTTGGTACATTATACCTTTTTAAAAATTAGCAGCATGTGTTTTTTAAAAGAGAGTATTTGCGCGTCGGGAAGGGAAAGGGAGAAGCTGGTGACTCTGGAAGCCGGAGGCCTCCAGGTCTCTGCTGGATCCAAAATTCTTGCCAAGATGAGCAGGACTTGTCTTTGTACAGATAACTAGTACAGGGCTGATCTTTGCAGTGCAGGAAGAGTAACATCGATGCAAGGATCATCATTTTAAGAAGTGACTGTGACACTGTGGCTGTAACTGCAGATGTGCCAGGAGCCATGTGAAGTTCAAAGCCCCTTTTCCTGCTCCAGACCTGGATGCCTACAGAGGGGAAACTTGCTGAGCAGACTGCTTCAGAGTGAGCCAGGAGTGTGTTATGCTGGCAGGGTAGTACCAGGAGGCAGGGCAGGATGTGTAGTGACTCTGCCTGTGTTGTGATGAACATGAGCAATCTGGTGTTTGTCACAGGTCTTAAAACTAAAACTGAGTATAAAGAACCCTACCACAAGTGAGCAGGGTTTTTACAGTGGTTTCCAGGAATGAAATCAAACCTAAATTGCAAGTGGAATATTCTCTGCTATATTCAAAGTTTGTGTACAGAATGTTTCAAATAAATGCTCTGTAAAAATGATGTAATTCTGCTGTGATTATGAATTTGCGCAAACTTACTGTTTCACGTTACTCAAATAAATTTGATTAGTAACAGCCGTGACTACACAAGTCCCCCAAATTTTATTTTCTTGATAGAAAAGGGTTGAAGAAATCCTCAAGTTATTGTGAATGAAGATTTTCTTGGTATTTTAAGCTGAGATGTCCTTGACTACAATCCAGCAATAATAACATGGACACGCTCCTTCTTGGAGAGGCTGCAATGAACTGCCTTTAGTTCAGACAAATAGTCTTCACTTTCTGGAGCACTCTGTGAGTATTAGCTGCTTTGTACTGAACAAGTACTAAAATCTAACCAAGTAATAAATGGTGCTGCTCAGTAACAGGCTGTTTGACCCAGAAGCAGGCTGCTGAGGCTGCATTGTGAGCTATTCCCTTTCACTGTGCAGACAGTCATCCCCTCCTACACACGTGGATATTGCATACGTTTTCTTATGGTAGTGTTTGTTTACCACTTGTGACTTTGTTGGTTTATTCATCATGTGGTGCCCTTTGGGACAAGAGAGTGTCCACACGCTGTAGACAAGGGCTGTCTTTCCCATCCGTTCCTTCTGCATACAGAAAATATTCCCAGCTGGTGGAGCAGAGATGTGCTCTGCTGCTTGTGCTCTGTCCTGGTGAATCCATTGCTTGGGTGTCCCCCAAAGATGCCAAATCTCACTTCTCGTCACAGCATGCTGCAGAGGTACGCCTGCATTGGAGGACAGACATGCCTGTCCCTAGCTCTGCCCGGTACTGCTGTTGCTGCCAGCACTGGCTGGCTTTCTGCCTGTGTGACTGCAACCTACTTCTCTGCAATCCTTGATGTCAGCAAGGGCTGCAGGCAAACACTCCTATACAGGTCTTCTGCTAATGAGCTTGTCTGCTAATTAAGTAGAAAGGCATGTCTTTGATATTTATTCTCAGTATGGCCCTTTTGACTTGTTTAGGATTTCAGGGTGGTCTTGAGGGAACAGATATGGTAAGCAATTGCTGAGTTTGTATTATGTTTAATCAACATTGAAATAAAGTTTGTAAAATACTGTTTTGTTCCTTCTAAGCCAGATAATGCAATATAATTTCAAAAAAAAATAAAAAAGAGGAAAAAAAGAAAACAGTAAAGCTTATCCCAGGCCAAACTTACAATTCAGAAGAATTAAAAAAAAAGAAACCATGTGGGAAGGTCCTTTTTTAATGTTTTTTTGTATGCCATATTTCATCAGTGACATCCATGATGAATGACAGTCAGAAGTTAAATAGCATTTATTACACACTTTTGACCACCTTACATGTACTTCCTAATTCTTCTTCAAGATTACTTTTGACCATTTCAGCCTTTTTGAACAGCTTTGGGCAGATGGCATTTTCTTACAAAGAGAAAAAATGCCGAACAAACAAACAGCCCAGTCTGAGATAGGAAGGCTGACTTTTGATCCAGCAAATGAAGAGTGTCCCACCTGGACGTACATTTGCCAAGGGTAAAACACATTTTTTTGCTGAGGCAGGAAATAGGTTTAAAGCTGATATCCTCTGATCTGGTAGGGTGAGAGGCAGATGGCTGGACCCCTGGGTGATTTGTATCCGTTCACTGACTGCTCCCAATCAAGCATCAGTGCTCTGCAGTATGCAGAGACAGAGATTTCCATCCCTCCAAGGAGAAACATGCTGTTTGCCTCCTAGCCATGTGACTTACGTAGGTATCAGGAGTATAGCATTAATGTGCTTAAAAAATCCCAGACTACGTCCTTTTGAGGTTTCGAATTTTTAAGTAGTTACAGATTTTTCCTTTCTCGCCTCTCTATCCACCTCTGTAGACAGAGGCAAGGTAGCTAAAGCACTAAATTTGTATATTCACAAAAATATGTAGAAAATGGCACAAAGCCATAAGACAGCTTAAATTTGTGAAACGCTACAAGTATCCAGTAATGCTTCTGTTCTTGGCTCTTTTCTGGAGGTTTGTTCATGATTGTTGTTGGGTAGGTGAACTTCTGGTCATAATGGTCGTATCCTCATTCCAGTGTTCTCATGGTATATAGAGATTTGGACATGTGTACTTGTCTGCTGTTCAGCTAAAGATTTACTGGTGGAGTTCTGTATGCAGATTGGATTTAAAAAATTACAATGTTACTACTCTGGCTCTTTGCTGGAAATAGGCAACAAAATAATAAAGAGAAATTTGAGGTAACCATCAGCCACCTTCCTAACACAGTAATTTCCATGAACATTCCATACAGCGTAATGACTCTGGCTTCCCACAGTTAACTTCATGATGCTAATTTCAAGACTAAGAATTAAAGGGCTGCAGGTCTAGCAGTGTCCAGTAACACCTGAGAGAGTAGATCCATTTCTAACCTTTTGTCAGTCCTGGTAAGTGTTGCTGAGTGTGTGGCAAGCATCAGGCTCCATGGTGCATTTGCAGAGATTAGATGGAAGCAAGTGTTTCTTACCTTTGCATCTTCCCTGTGGGAAAGTTTCAAATTCAGTAATTTGTATTAGGAATAAATTACATTGAGATTATGAAAATCTGAAGACATTAAAATTTGTGAAAGGTGTTGAAGGCTATGTGTATGTTACATAGGATGAGCTTTCTATTTCTTGGTAGTTCATTAATATTCAATGTGTATGATGACTGACCTTGACTTTGTAAAGTAAAATGGAAATATGGCTAAATAATTTTTCTTTGTCCAACTATGCAGAAGAGGAATATGAGTTAATTATCTGAGACCTATTTTCTACCTGTACATGGGAAAACTGGACTCACAGGGAAGGCACTGTGCCTACAGTTATTTTCAGTCTAATCCCTTCAGTGATCATGACTTGGTACTGACCACTAAAAATAGTGTCCAGTTTTTTCAAAACAGAGAAAAATATTTTTTTCCTACATAGGGATGTGAAGAGGTTCACTATTAATTGCTTGCTCTGTATTCTTAATGGAAATACTAGGGAGCTGTAGGTTTTATTGTTTTGCTTAATAGTAAAGGTTAATGCTGAAGGGGATGTCTTACTGGAGATGTATTTGATAATTTTTCCTCTCTTACAAGTAAAGAGTTTTATTTTCTCCAGGGGTTTGCTCTTATGGTTTAGCTTCATTTGCATTTGTGGAGGTGTCATGAGTTTCAGAACTGCTGAATATTCAAAGAGTCCTGATGGCACTGTAAGGTACAGGATGCTTTTGAAGGGCAGGGCAGGCCACAGACCTGTACTTTTTGCTTACAAGAATAGGCAGCAATGGTCTTTTCTTTAAATGGATCCTGCAAATTCTGTTGATTATAAATCCCTATGAACTGCTGGCATCAGGTAGAATCAATGCATCTAGTGCTGCCATCCCAACCCGCTCTGCCCCACACTGGGCTCTGCTGGGTTGCACTGAGCTCTGTCCCAGGCCAGAACTAGCTTATTTCTGTCTGCAAGAAGTGGTACTTGGAAAGCACATTTCTATCAGTGATTTGAATTCCTTAACCTGGGTGTCTGATGAGTGGTCATAAAATACGTCACAAAGTCTTTCGTAACATTCATAGGAGTGTTGTTTTTCTGGAGTCTCTGGAAAAGTGAAGGTATGTACTGTTACCAAGCTTTCCTGATCAGATATTCAAAATTATGAGATAGGGAAACTTGCAACATGTCCCGAGGGACCAAAGAGTTCTCTTATTCCTGAAAAATTCCTTTAATATCTTCATTTCACAAGCCAGAGCATTGAAGAAAATAACCAATGTTATACAGCCTTGTGATAAAAAAATTATAGGGGTTAGCAACAGTGGCAAACAGGAAAACTTTTCTTTAAAGATATAAATATACATTGCATTAGCTGGTAAGTAATGTTCTAGTTGTTAGGTTATCTTCAAAAAAGTGTATGTCTTTGTCACCTGCCCCTTAAAACAAAAGATCACTTGGGGAATAAAGAAATAAAGAGTTTATAAACGTTGACGTTACTGTTCACTCATTGTCAGGTATGTCAGTGTAAAAAAGGAGACATTCTCTCCGAGCAGACAGTGTGTGAAACTAATAGTATGCCTTCAGACTTCAGACCTGTTTTTTTCAGTCAGTCATTAGATTTAAGTCATGTTTTAAACAGCTTTATCCATATACTCAGAGACTGGAAAACAAGGTCAGTGTAGAGTCCACCCTGTAGCTAGTTATTAAAGCAGATGGTTGAAAAACGCAAGCAGACATCTGCATCTGCTTTGCATATTTAAATGAAAAATAAAACAAGAAAAAGCATCTTAAGTTGTAGTGAGTCTGTATTTCTGAGAAGAAACTCTTAGAATAACTTCGAAAATTCAGGAGTGCTAGGGCAGCACAAGAGGGAAATTGGGAACACCATGAGCCTCATTAAATTGTTTTTTGCCACTCATATAGAATGATCAGTGACATTG
The DNA here is from genome assembly GCA_013398955.1 of Callaeas wilsoni. Taxonomy (NCBI): domain Eukaryota; kingdom Metazoa; phylum Chordata; class Aves; order Passeriformes; family Callaeidae; genus Callaeas; species Callaeas wilsoni. Next base: position 37,103 of record VWPU01009944.1, on the reverse strand, counting down.
CAGTTAGATTCTTGAAATTTTTACAAGAAATTTATCATCAGCGGTCAGACTGTCACAGGGAAAAGAAGTATCATCTGCAGGTTACACTTTAAAAAAAAAAAAAAAGATTTTCAGAACTTGTATCTCATGGTCAATCATATTGTGTTTGAAAATAGGAACAAAAGGTACTGAATAAGGGCTGACTGAGGTAAATAATAGAAAAAGTGAATAGACTGAGGGCTGTTCCACAGTCACCAGCACATCTAGCAATGACACCACTAAAACAAACTGCTAAAGAGCTGGGGATTTGTGTAGTAAATTTGTCTGGTGAATGAATTTGCAGCAGCCCCGTGCCCACAGCAGCGAGATGCTCCTGTAGTGCAAGCTGACAAAGAACAGTATTTTTGCCTCACTACATGTAGACATTGGCGTGCAGAAATAGGAGGAGCATCATCACAGCTCAGTGTGCAGAGGTTTAACAGTAGCTGCTTGGTGATTTTGTGCGGAACTTTTATGTCTCAGTCAGCACAAGGCTCTGCCAGAATCAAAAAACTGCTTTTCAGCAGTCTTGTCATACAGTCACTCCTTTGTTTGATGTAGGCACTATGGTTTTACCTTAAATATGAAGCTTACACGAAGCCATGCTTGTTGGTCCTATGGAATATTTCAGGAAATTAATTCATTGACTTGAGTATTTCTGTAGAGAAGTTGAAAAGGAGTATAAAAACCATAAACATAGGTATTTCCTGGTAATGTTCAGAAATTAATCAGATAGATTTATGGATGTTAGGGATATTAAGATTTTTCATGTTTTCAACAACAAGATATAGTCTCCAGGTAAAGTAGATATATTAATATGATGCTAAATGATATTTCTGTTCCTTACAAGAAGACCAAATATTTGATAATTACTTATCATTGAGAAAAATTTACCTCTTCAGGTCATGTAGAAACCATTTTTGCAGCCAACCATTGTAGTATATGAACATTTTTGAAATAAATTGTTAGTAGAACCACTGGAATTCACAGTGGTTAGAAGGTATTATTCAACCCAGTCTCACACAGCTAATTTTCAGTGCTCTGAAACTCCTTCCTTAGAGAAGTAACAATACTGTAATTTTCAAGGTTTGAAAGGGAAGGGCAAACTATAGACCTTGACTGCAGACTCTATAGAAGAAAATTCCCTTTGCCCATAATAGCTTGTAAGATTCCCGAGAGTGGCAGAAACCTGCAGGAACATGGCACATGGCATGATGACCCCTTAGAACAGCCCTTGGTTATGAAAACCTGGCTAGGGGATGTGCCGGAGAGAGATGTGTGAAAACAGTGTCACAGCCTAGGGTCGGCCTTACTTTTCCTGGAAATCTGTAGGACACAAAGAGGCATTGTTCACATATCTCTCCCTTCTTTACTTCCCATACAATCATGTTTTGGGAAGCAATAGTTAAGGACACTTAACTAAAGGCAGCTCTGTGCCAACATGAGACAGTTGTCTTTCCGAAAATAATCTCCTTGCAGCTCAGCTGCAGAGATCTCTGTCCAGTTTACCCTCAGAGCCCAGATGACAATGCTCAAAGAGTCTGAACCAAAAAACCTTTATGAGCTAGACAAAAAAGTGCTGTTGATGATTTGTAGTTCAAAAGCAGAAATAGTTCTTCGTGAATTAAGAAGGGATAAGGAAATATTTCTTAGCTTTGCTTTCTTTTTCAAGTCTCTTTAATTTTAGAACACATTTTTTTATATTTGTTACTCATTGCACCTAAGTCGTACTAAACTGCCAGACTGAATTTGGAAACTAATTACAGTAGACTCCAGCATTTTTGTATGCCTTATGGAGTACAACAGCTGCACTCCACAGGACCAAACTCTCTGCTGATAGGTCTGGAGCTGTCTTCTATCAGGGTAAATAGAGACTCTAGACATGACTGGCTGGAAATGGTGATAAGAGTTACCCACATCAGGCAGTTGTTTGTACTGGCTGTATCCTTATCAGAGAATTCCACCAGTTATTGAGAGAAGGAACTTTTGTTTTATTTGTTCAGTGAGGTCTTGTAGTTTACCAAAAAAAGAAATCACATTTTGTCTGAAAGTAACAAGAGAGACAAACAACTTGTGGGTCCAGGTGTCACATGAGTAGCTGAAAAAGAAGTAATGGTACTTGCAAACTTCTGTTGTCAGGATTGAGGTAGGAAGGGGGTTTGTGTGTGAAGGAATAACTGTGTGTCAAAGTTCTGTGCTCTTATCTTCTCAGCTAAATTTTAAAAATAACGGGAACAGGGGAGGTGAAATATCCTGTGCTCTTACTTGAAATGCCTTTGCTGCTTTCATTATTTCCTGTAGTAATGCACAGGATATCCAGCTGATTAGTCACAGCAGGCTATGTGATCTTCACATCCACAGGAACCTTCTAGGATGTAATCTCTTCCTGAATCTGCAAAAAGTTACCAGCAATGCATATGCAGGTTTTGGAGAAACTGAGTACAGGTTGTCAGGGGATGAGGATCTCATTGGTTAGGATGGAGTCTCACCATTATTTTGCCTAACAGGCTTTTTCAGGTGTCTTAGCTTTTCAGGTCGCTTATTTTCCCTGTGTCTTATTTTCTCCATTTCTGTATGTTACCGTGTGCTTATTCTCCAGGACGTAGATAGGTAAGACTCATTATGTACAACTAGCTTTTAATTAAAATGCCTTGACCACTGCATGAATGATCTTATTCTGAAGGAGTCTTGCCACAGCTTAACTCTGCATGGTTTGGAAGATTAGTATGTTTTAAGAATTACCTTTGAATTTACATCTTGCTTCAATGGTCTTGACTTTTCTCAGTATCTCAGTGCAAGTATCTCAGTATCTCCTAATTTTTACTGCAGTTCAACCAAATCCTTTCTTCCTCTAAAGGTTTCATATTTCAGGCCTTCCCCTTCCCCCTCTGTAATTGCAACTCCTTTTCTCTCTACATCTTGATTGCAGTGGTGCCTTCTTTTCCTTCTTCTCTTTTTTGCTTAATTTCTTACTCTTTACCTCTCAATTATTTGCCCTTGTCTGCTAGTATGTGACAACGTCTTAAGAGGTCTGATCTTCAGGCTCTTTCAGTCATCGTAGAATCAGTCTTTGAGGAAAACCTGAATCCCCTGAGTTTAGGAAATCCATGAGAAGAAGGGAATTTATTTGCTGATCCCTCCATTATATTAATAAACATACTTTCTTTGAAAATAATAAGCCTCGCATAGAAATGAAGTATTATTTATGCAAATGTGAATAAGATGTGGATGGGGTTCAGGATTTCAGCTGGAGTTCCAATTGCAGCTTGCTCTTAATTTTTCCCAACACCAGCAACTACCACTAAACCAAAAATTTGCTGTTATATTGAAGGAAAAGACTTGTGTTCATTTTTCTGTATCATTGAAAATAATCTGATAATTAACCTGCTAATATGAAAATAATCATTGCTAGCAGAGCTGTTTTGGTAGTTAAATGGTTTTTAATGATGCCTATTCTTGGAGCAACAGAAAATGGTAGCTATGGTGTGTACTTGGAAATGCGTGTCAGAGGAACCAGTCATCTGTAGATCTGACTACATGATTAGCTGCAAAACTTGCATATTTTTCAGCTTTTGCTTAAGTTATGAACTTTATATACAAAATAGGCAGAAATATCCACCAGCATATCCTCATCTTAGAAGAATGGGTGCTTTTATGTTCCTCTTAGTGAAAAATGGGTGCTTTCCTGTTGGCGTCAGTATGAGTGTGAGCCTCACAGCAAGACACCAATACTTGTTCTTGTGAGGTCAGTCGAAAAACTCTCACTAACTGTGATTTTGTTACAGGTTCTTGGCAGACTGTTCTGAATGTGTAGATTTATCTGGGGATGAAACAGCAGGGGTGCCCTTCATTACTCCCTGTCTGTGCTTTGAGACCTCTGAACCCGCATCAGACAGAACTGCCTGTGATGCAGATCTGTCTCTTCTTGCTCACATCTGGATCAAGACTGCCTTCTCCCCTGCTCTGAAAGCTGGAATTCAAAAGAAGTACCAGTGCACACATCAATTGTGTGTATCTAAGAGCAGTATATACTATTTCCTGGTTTGGAAAGCCTGTAGTAGTTTAAGCATTTTTGTATTAACTGTGGTATGTACATAGCTTGCAGTTTCTTCTGTTGATTTTAATGATGGATAAAGGTGAAAGCAGAGATGGAGGTAACCCTTCAACTGAAAACAAATTCTCAGAAGGGAAAGAGAAATGGAGGATGAGAAAAACTGGAAGAGTCCCATGACCTTTGATGTCCCAGATTCAGCTTGCAAGTGGATCCCAGAAACAGTCCAGCTGGAATCCCTAGTGACAGGGGTTGTTTCAGTGCATTAACAAGGAGTGTATCCAAGATACAGTTGCTCAGGTCTGGCCAGAAAAAAATAACAAGCACACCCTCTTGTACTCTAAAGTTGCACCAGTTGCAGCTGGCACTCTTTCAAACCTGTCATCACCTTCATTGCCTTCAAAAGAAATTTTTGCTAAAAGGTGAAGGCATATGTTTTTCCCCTTATTTCATCTGCACAACTTTTTATAATCTTCAAATAAATAGAAGTGCCACATAGGCTCAAACAAGTCTCTAGTCACAGTGCTGGGATCTGTGGAAACTCAGATTTACCAGCTTGTTTCAACATGTTGATTATTCATCACAAGTTGAGTCAACAAATGTGAGTGCAGAAAGTCTTGAGAAGGGAGCCTTGTAACTGGACAACTGAGCTTTTTAAGAAACAAAGAATGAAGTACAAATCCTGTCAGCAAAAAAATAAGTGAAATTAAGATATTCTGAAAGTTCTTTGATGTGGGAAATGTCATGACCTTCATGAGTGTGACTCTTGAAAAAAAGGATTCTTCATACTTGAACTTACATGTTCTCCTTAGCTATTTTTAAATCAGGCTTTTCAATTCATTAGGCAAAGAGAAAAACAGCGAATAAATTGTAGTGTGAGGGCAACAGACAATATGCATTAAATATATTATTTATTAATTCAGGGGAAAGGCCGCAGCTGGCTTAGCAAAACACCATGTTGTTAAGCACTGCAAAGGCTAAGAATACATGGTTTCTAATAGGAACCATGGAGTTTAGCCGTGCATTGAATTCTAGTAAAAAGCATGTAACTTATTTCATTCTCACAGCAGAAGAAGTCCGGAATTATACCACTGAAGCCAATACCATTGTTTAGTATGAATCAACCTGGTGGCAGTTAGAAAAGAATCTTTTACTTCAGTGGGAAGAACCTAATGTGGAATTTTGCTGCAGAGGAGAATTTAAACAGAGAGGGTTCCTACATGGTTTTCAGTACTGCTAGCATGGTATCCTTTGCTGGGGCTAGTCGGCTGCTCTTTTTTTGCTAAACTGAAGCTTGAAGTCGTTTGTTTTGTTCTGCTGAAAGGAGCACCATGTCAGTGAACAAATGTCCGTGAGGGCTGAGGTTGTCCTCAGAGTCTCTGGGCCACTGAAAACACTTCCTGCATTCCACCAGACTAGAGTTTGTTGCACATTTTTGAATGCTCTCTTTGAGACTGAAGGGATTTTATGAAACCTGGAAGAACAAAATAACTCACTGAAATAAGAGAGCACTAATTTTGTAATGGGGGTTACAGAAAGCAAAAAAAAAACCCCACCATGTAAACAAGGGTATAATACATCTACACATGAGAATTCCCATGTGCATAATTCAATTTTCTTTGTGGCTTACAGAACGTAGAGCTTTTCTTGTTCTAGATATCCAGACACATGTAAGATAGCAGCAAGTGTGCTAGAATTACTACAGTGTTTGAACTTGTAATGACAATAATTTGTTAAATGCTGGAAGGTAAAAGTTATGTGGGTGGATTATCATCTTTAGTATATAATAATTAACCCTTTCCTGTGTCCATGGCAATCTCCTTTCTGGCAGTTACTTTAACTATATTTTTAGTAAATATAGTTGTATAATATATGTGTTGCATGATTTGTGTAATCATACTATATATGATCATAGAAATGACTTACTCAGAACATTGTGGCTTTCAAATGAAATCTCTCTGCAGTTGTTCTTTTTCTTCTCAAAATGGACACCATGTTTTTGTAAGACTGATAGACAGAAGGACTGCATTATCTGGTTTCACTTCCAACAAGTTCATGATTTTTAAACTCAGCTAATTTCAGTTAATTAGTAGTTTATTTCACCAAGGCCAGCATGTAATTCAAGCTTTCCTTTACTGCTGTTTTTTTTCTCACTTTAGTCTCCACCTGCACCTGCTCCCACCCCCAAATCTCTGCAAATGTTCACAAGGATGTTCAGCCTTCAGCCCATATGGCACGAAAGCAATTGTTGACCTTCAAGCGCTTCATCATCTTTTAGAGAGCTCTGTAAAGAGTTTTTGCAGCAGAGATGAGGAAACTGAATTTTTATGTTATTGTCAGTATGGCATGTTTGAATTCTGGTAGTTTACACTCAAAACTTTGACACTGACTCAACTTTGCTAGTAGAAATTTATTTGCAAAGAGGTTTTTGGCCTCAGTTTAGACACAGAGCACTAAACTGTAGCCCAAGGGCTAAGAGAGATTAAAATTAAGCAGACAAAATATAGAATTGTGCCAGCTGGGAAAAGAGGACTCCCAAGGCACAATAACATTATCATACTCTTGCCTGGCATCCTTTATTTGATTATCTTGAAGTACATTACAGGAATTAATGGAAGCTCATAACTTCCTTGTGAAGCAGGTACTACATTGCAACACTGATTTGCAAATATATAAACAGAGGTCTTGTGCAATCCTGGAATTCTCAGTGAAGTCATAAATAGTCTTAAGTGAGTTTGGGAAGGGGGAGCCAAAGATGAGCTAACGTACTGGTGGACTGGTGACTACCAGTGAATCTCCCATATATTGCTTAGCCTTAACTCAGCACATCTGTCTGGCATCCTCTCCTGGGTAAAAGTTGACTTTGAGTGCTAAGAGGAGAATGTTAAAGAATTCCCTCCCCACCACCCAAAAAAAACCCAAAAGAAAACAAAACAGAAAAAAAAGAAAAACCACCCCAAAAAACTCCCGAACAAACAAAAAAAACACTACAAAAAAAAACTTCTGAAACTTTTGAGACCTGGTATTTGTTTTTGCTGCTAGCTTTCGACTTTGAAGAGCCTCTCCAGTTCTATTCTGCTTTTCTTTTCTGATACTTTATTTTGTTCTGCTTCTTGTTCCTTCAAATTAGTCAGCAGTGGCTTAACTGTCTGCTAACACAGTTTTCAACTCAGCAATCTTAAGGGAATTTCACCTATCAGTTATTTGGCTATTTGGGGAGAAAAACTTGGGAACTGGTAAAAATCACACATTTCCCAACCTTTAAAAAATAAGCTGCAAGACCACCAATTGGTGACAGCTTTGTATCTCCTGTGTTTGTCCCTGTTGGGGAGCACTGGTAAGGGGAAAACACTCTGCTTAGCACCTCCTCATGAAAATTAGGCTTGAGTTACACTGTGAATAAATGTATGATCCTTGCATGCCAAAATACATATCTTTTAATTGACATGAAAGCAGCTTCTGTCTTGGTATTTAGGACATAACACAGCTTCTTGTGCAGGCTTGGTTTCCGGAATAGAGCACATTCTTTTCTACCACGCATGTTCATACATTGTCCTTCTTCCTTCTCCTAATAGCCCATGAGATTCGAACTTGGAGTCAGCAAAGTAGGGGCTTTGTGAAGCACAAAAGAACACCAGGTTTTTATCACACCATGCCTGTAAAAAGAGCTGTTCAACCATTCAGTTGCTGCTCCTATAGTGCAGCTGTTATTCTGTTGCTGAGAACATCTTGCTGTCGACACCGAAGTAGTACCTGCAGGAAACACTGACACATTAAGCTTTTCAGGAGAAGCTGGGCTTGGTGGTCTGCCAGATCCCTGTGCAGAGAGCTGAGGTATTTTCTCTGCCTGTACCTTTCCCATTACAATCCTTGTAAATATGTAACAAATTTTTGTCTACTCACCAGTATCTGTTCTGCAGGTTTTGCATGATGAATCTTTTCCCAGCATGATGAAGGCCCATGTTTCTACTCTTCCAAAACTACCTCTTCAAAGCTGGTAGTGAGGCTGTGATGGGCAATGTGCTGTCTGGGTCCCTGGTGGGGTGTGTGGTTCTCTCACACAATGGCCTCTTCTTGCTGAGCTGATGGCCAGTATCTGGTCAGGCTCATCTATCTAAAGTCAGCCAGGCTGGGATCGAAATGTTAGTGGAGAGGGTGCTTTGTTTTCTTAAGAGTTAACAGGAAATTCAACTGTTTCAAATTAAGCACAAACAGCTGTGTCAGGACAGGATGAAGGAAGTGTCTGAAATCCGAAAGAGAGGGGGTCAGAGATAAGCTCAGCCTCACTCATCCTCCATCCCTAAATTTGTCTCTGTGCAACTAAGGATGCAATTCCCACTGTAGTTCAGAGCTAAAATTCTTCTTAGTAATTAACGCAAATGGCTACATATTTAGCCTGACATCCTAGAGAAACAAAGCTTGTGTGATCACATTGTCTGTGTATAGGTGGTTGTCAGCTCCCACTAACTTGTGAATTTTTGGGTTGACTTAGCTCAGCCTGCAAGATAGTAATTTTCCAAGGCCTCTCCCGACATCAGGCAAGCAGGTAGAAGAGTGGTTTCAGAGAGGCAAAGGGCATGTGGCTAACTGGCCTTTTAAAGACATCAGCATGAGGACACAAATTCCTAACAGCCAGACTTCAGTGTTTCCAGTGCTTGTTTAGCAGTAACATTTCCATATAAATAAACAGAATGTTCCTGCTGTAGGGTTGTGCGAGGCTGAATTTGGTATGTTGCGTTTCACGCTGCCCGACACATCCTATAACATAAACTCACAGCCTAGCTAGTGCAGAATATTAATTTCATAAGGTCTATTTTGCTGGCTACACTTCCATTGACTCTGGTAAATTGAATGACAGTTTTGTCTGCCTGTGTTTTTCAGGATTCAGACCCACAGCTTGAGTATTTTTAACAGTTTGAAGATGTAAGAGTGCACAGCTCCTGATCTTTGCCATGTGGGATACTAACTTTTGTGCCTTGTGTTGGAGATACAACCCCATTAGAATATGACACAATTTTTTAAAAATGCATGGAAATGAATGATTTACTGTATGCAAGCAAGCAATGAGTTTGATAACAGCATGGCTGGCTGTTAAGTGGCATACTACTATCAAAGGGCTTAAATGTTCTTGTCTTAAATATCTGTGCTTTGTTTGTTGGTTTGTGTTTTTTTGGGGGGGTTGAGGAGGTTGTTTTGTTTTTGAGAATAAAAATTTTGAATTTTCTGTATTTCTGACTGGATCTTTTAAATCTTTCTACAGACTCTATTGACAGCTAAACTGAAGTCTCATTTTAAAAATTAACCTAATTTTTTTTCACTCTGTAATGATGTAGAAAATATTTTAAACCCCTGAAAGTACAATTTCAGGCTGTAAAATGGACCATTGTAGGTCCCCTTCTCAGTTGGAATTGATTTGATGTCTGGGATTGCCAAACTCAAGCCCGATACAAATTGCAACAGCTGAGTTACGATTTTTAAATCAACCCTGAAGATGAGGGGTTTATATTGGTTTCATGGGAAGCATGCTTCTTTGCAGCTGTATGAAAATTGAGGTCTATTCCAGTTAGATTTGTCTACCCTGTTCTCATGAGGCAAGTTAGGTACATATTGTGTTGGGCTTTCTGTCTATATCCAGTCTCTCTCATTTCTTGTGGGTTCCCTTCACTCTGCCCGTCCTTCTCCCCCACTTCTGTCCTTCTCGTCCTGCTCTTCTTCTATTATACCTTGAGGCTTATTGTACCTTGACAATTCTTTTCTTCCTCCTTGTGGGCCATTTGTCAGTCCACTCCAAGGAAGCTGCTGACTGAGGTATATGATAGTGCTCTTCAGGAGGATGTTTTCCTGTGTTTTTGTAAGTGCCAGTGCTACAGGCAGCAGATACAATTACTGTATAAATCAAGGCACACATGGATATGCTCAGAGATCTGGGCCCAGACACCAAATCCATCATCTGTGAAGTATAACAACAGTTCTCATGCATAGGCAAAATTCCCTTGGCTCAGTAAGTCTCCAGGCTTTTAAGTGTAGATCTCACAGGAGTGATATTGTTGTTTGGTGGACGACATGTCTTCTCACCCATGCTATAAATACTACTTTCCCTTTCCTTTGTAATTAAATTGCATGTCTGAGACAAATACCGTGATTGCTGACCCTGAATGTCAGATACACTGGACTCAAGAGTGCATTTAAGAAAGATTTTAATATATTTTCATGTATTTAGATGGCTTGTGATCAGCAAGATGCTGACAGAAGTGTTGGGGAGTTGTCTTTTATCCTATAGTGAGACAGAACACAAACCATGAACCTGTGTTTTGATGTAGCTAGCATATTCATACCTGCAGCCTTCCTGTGAGCCAACTGCTAGGAAGACAATATCATTGCTTCCTTTGCTACATGGCATCAGTCGATACAGACAAGACTTCCTTATGTCCTTTTCTCTGAATACTTCTATGAGTTTAAGAAGTTGATGTGTTAGTAAAGAAATAAAAATATCACGCATCTGAGAGACCAAATTTCCAAGCACAGACTGCAAATGAAAAGGAGTGTGATACACAGCGGCCTTAACAATGTGTTTTCTTACTTCTTTTTTCCTTTCATCCAGCTGATGTCCTTTTCCTATTTCCATTTGCTTAGGAATCCTCTGAATCTTCTCCCTTTCTTCTCCCTTTGCCAATAATTGCATTCCTTCATTTCTAGAGATCCATTCACACACACCTGCATCTGTCCTTTTGCCTCACAGTCTTTTTACAGCTATATTAATTTTTAAAGACTCTTCTCATCTTTGTATTTTTTCTTTCTCCCACTTGCCAGTCATTTATCTCCCTCCATGCCCAGATGCCATAACAGTTCTTCCTCCTTAGCCTGTTTCACCTGCCTGAACTTTCAGCTCCCAATTTTCCAGTCTTTGTTCTCTTCTTCCCAGTGCCTGTGCTAAGATCTGCTTCCTTTCTTTCCCCCACTTTGCTCTTGTTCTTCCCCATTTCTTTTCCAGGTTCTTCCATCCACCACATGTATATAGAACTGTATTTTCAGCCACTTCTATTCTTCAGTGTGGGATATCTTTGTACAAATCTGAGAATAGGATTTCATTGTGAGTCTTAAATATGTTTTGGATATTGTAGTGGTGATTCATGCCTCATTCTCACTCACACTGGGCCTGTTCCTAAGGGTTGGCTAGGAGTCCTTCCAAATCACTGACACTGGAGGATGTAGGGGTATTGTTTCTTCTGCCATTGGATGTTACTGGATCAGGATTGCCTTGAAGGCATTATAATATGAGAAAATACTAAAACAGCAACCACATAGCAGTGGCGTGTGGGGAGGTGCAGTCAGCATCAGCTGAAAGGGGTTTTGGGACACTGCATCTTCTTTTTGCATCTACATAATATATTTGAGTACACTCCAACCCCTCTGTGTCAGTCTTCACAATAGTTTCCTCAGGGTCTAAAACACAGTTCCTGTAGGAACACAGCTTGAATGTTATCTCTCACTGTACCTATCAGTTGATACTACACTGCTTGTTGCAAATGCCTTAATACCTGTTTCTGCAACTGCTCCCCATAGTGAAGTCAATGGGATTTCTACAGGCAGAATGAATACCAAACGCCACTACTTTAGACTGTAAAAGCTTCCCAGGAGTAAGGAGCACATATCTCTGTGTCTGTACAGTGCCAAGCACACAGCTGGTGCTCAATGAATAATATATGTATGGGGTTGGTAGGAGTGACTTCATCTAGTGCGGCAGAGGTGAAGTATCTTTTTGTAGCAAGAGGCAATGCATTATCCCTTTTACTGGTCTGTTTTATAATTTAGGCTTTAAATGGTAAAAGTATATTAGCCAGCTAGTTCAGGAGAAGCTCACTTACACCACCTTAACACACCATGTCCCATGTTTCAAATGACAGGATGTCTACAGTTCTCTACAGCTGAATGCATAGTGATTAAACTGTCTGGGCACCAGCAGTAGGCAGCCATTGAACAGATCATTATTAAGATGGCTATAATTACAGAGTCAAAGCAGGCCCTTGCAGCACACTGGTAATCTACTTTGAAAACTGGAGGCACAAAGGCATATCTCCTTTTTATGTTGAGGCCCAAGCTGTGTAAAGTAACTGCAGATTTTTATGTTACGTCACTCATGTCTTAAGCTGTTAACTGCTTCTGCCTGCTCTTTGGAGGCTAGTCTGCACAGGGGGCTCTCAGGTAGGAAGAAATGCTGAGTAAAGAGCTACTGAAAAAAAAGAAGTATATCTATGACACCTCCACAAGAGCTCTCGTGGTATTGCTTTAGTCATTAGCTGAGTGGATACTTGAGCTTAATCAGTATCAAAGGGACATACACAAAGTCATCTATTTCATTAAGCTAATTTGCATTACTCAGCTTACTGAGAATCAAATTTTCATGTATTGTCCATCTTGCTGTCAGGAAAATAAGGGGAGGGGGAGGAGTAAGTGGTAAGCAATGCAAGACTGAAGTGTGGTGGTGTTTATTCCTTTTTTCAGAGATACCTGCTAGTCTCTCAGGACCTTTCATTGCTTTTAGATACCAAAAAATACTGACTAGTAAGTTTTATAAAGTTTAATTTTAGTAACACCTACCTAGAAATGAAACTTCCAGAGCTTTACCAAGTGAGAGATCCTTGAAGCAGTGCATAGTTCGGCTTTTAAGTGCTGCTGTTGTTGAAGAAGAAGTAAGGTAAGTGTTAGTTTGGGAGGAGGTCATAGAAGGATTAGAGTAGTTAGCTAAAAAAAAGACCTTTAGCCTCCTCTGGTCCCCAAGAGACATCACTGGCGTGTTTTGCGTGAAGCTTCACACAACATTGCAGTGCCCTGGGACTTGCTGCTGCCAATTCTATTGTACCAGATCTGGCTGTGGCTTTAACAGAAAGCTGTAATGTGCTGAGATGGCTATTCCTGTTCTTCTGTTTTGTCCCTTGTGCTCATGACACTCTTCATGTGCTGACTCTTTCTTTCTTTCTTTCTTTTTTTTTCTTTTCTTTGCTTTGCTTTTCTTTGCTTTTCGTTGCTTTTCTTTGCTTTTCGTTGCTTTTCTTTGCTTTTCGTTGCTTTTCTTTGCTTTTCGTTGCTTTTCTTTGCTTTTCGTTGCTTTTCTTTGCTTTTCGTTGCTTTTCTTTGCTTTTCGTTGCTTTTCTTTGCTTTTCGTTGCTTTTCTTTGCTTTTCGTTGCTTTTCTTTGCTTTTCGTTGCTTTTCTTTGCTTTTCGTTGCTTTTCTTTGCTTTTCGTTGCTTTTCTTTGCTTTTCGTTGCTTTTCTTTGCTTTTCGTTGCTTTTCTTTGCTTTTCGTTGCTTTTCTTTGCTTTTCGTTGCTTTTCTTTGCTTTTCGTTGCTTTTCTTTGCTTTTCGTTGCTTTTCTTTGCTTTTCGTTGCTTTTCTTTGCTTTTCGTTGCTTTTCTTTGCTTTTCGTTGCTTTTCTTTGCTTTTCGTTGCTTTTCTTTGCTTTTCGTTGCTTTTCTTTGCTTTTCGTTGCTTTTCTTTGCTTTTCGTTGCTTTTCTTTGCTTTTCGTTGCTTTTCTTTGCTTTTCGTTGCTTTTNTGCTTTGCTTTGCTTTGCTTTTCTTTGCTTTTCTTTGCTTTTCTTTGCTTTTCTTTGCTTTTCTTTGCTTTTCTTTTCTTTCTCTCTTTCTCTTTCTCTCTTTCTTTCTGATAAGTAATGTTTGGTATCTTCCTTCTCACTACACTAGAATTTAGACTTAATTACTCGCAAGTGAAACTGTATTCTTCTAGTTGTATAATTGTTTGCACATTAAAATTTCAGTTTGCCCGGGAGGTTGTGACCAAGATTTGCTTTTAAATGTGAATTTGTTGTGATTATTAGATTATTCTGTTTAAGCCCAGAGGTTTGAGTCTAGAAATTAAACATAATTTAACTTGATTGATTGGACAGAATGATGGAAATCTTTCATAGGACAACTGAAATATGTGGGGCATCATTCTTCTTGGTATTGAAGTGAGACTGAGGGGTTAATTCTGTAGTCTGTTCCCAGATCCTGCGCAAGGTTTCCCAAACGTGTGTTTCTATAATCTGCTGATTAGGAAAAAGATTCAGTAACAGCTCTTTGGTTATTTGTGTGACTTTTGTATGTATAACTAGAAAAAAAGTCACTCTGACAGACCAGCTGGTAATGATGGAAAAACTAAAAAAATGCATGATTTTGAATTGAATATTTTCAGTGAGATGAATCACCATGTTTGTGCTCTTTGAAGTGCAACACCGGGCTCCAAAGCTGTGTCCCCACTGAAACTGCAAGCAATAGCTCCTCTATCTTGGCGAATGCATCCCATCTGTGTGCATGTGTGCAAGATTCAGTTTTTAAGGACTTGGTCCTGAGCTGGAAGTCAGCAGTTGAATGCATTCATTTGACCCCAAAATGTTGTTGTGAGAAGTTTGGGGTGTTGGAAGTCAGTTATGGATGCTGTTATGCTGTAGAAATACTGTCAGTATTTTTGCAGTTTAGTAACTAAAATATTTGCTTAGAGAAAAAATGGGCCCGAAGAAGACTTACATATTTGAATCAGGAGAATTGCAGTTGGGAACAGCTTTTCTGATACCTGTAAAAACTTTTTAAAAATCTCCTTTACCCACACATGTATGTGTTGTCTATGTGGACAACTTCTCAAGACAAGGCCTTTTTTAATAAAAATTGCACAGCACCTAGGATTCTTGAAATGAAATACAAGTTGAGGAAAGAATAACCAAAAGGAGCTCCAGTAAAGTAATATCTGCTGATGGTGTTCCTTTTTTTCTTTCTATTGGTAGCACTGTTTTAATCTCAAGCAGTATTTTACCATATGGGTTCTAGCCGAAAATTTATTTTTTCAACAAAGGCAGAGAGAAAGTAATTTACAGTTCTATAGTTTATAAGAGGGTCCAGCCAGCAATAGAAATTATAACATTGACAGGGCTGTCTAGTGCACAATTTTGTTCAGCTGATGCAAGACATTTCTTGGCTGTAGATGATGTGTGGTGGGTTTGTGGCAAAGTAGCAATCAGTAATCAAATTGCTGTTGTAGGAAATCATCAATTCATCCATCTATTGTATAGATAGGTCTTCTTATATATCTACTTATATATTGATAGACATATCTATAGATAGAGTCAAAGAGAAAAAGTTTTAGGAAGGAAGGGCATAAGTCTGCTTGCTGCTGAATAAGCCCAGAGGAGAGGTTTCTTATCCTTGCATTGCAAACTGTGCTACCTCAGATGCCATATCTGGTTTTGCTAATTAGAGCTGGTTTATTTCAGCTTGTATTGTCATAAAAGAGAGCATACCTTTTTTCTGTGTTTGCGTTATAAAAACCTTGAAAGCAGCATATTGGAAACGACAGGTTTTTTTCCGTTTGTACATGTTCGTTCACACAGTCCAATTAATCCTACTTGAGAACCGGGCAGGAGGACCCTACAAGGGATGCATGGCTTAGAATTTTTGTCCTAATATATTTGACCTTGTGTGCTTCTGTGCGTGCAGAAAAAGAGAAGAGATTGAAATGTAAGTTGTGCTGAAAAGATTTCTGTCCTCATTTTTATTTCCAGTCAGGCAAAATTCTTCTGAATGACTGTGTCCTGCCCCTGAGGAACACACAAGAAGGCAACACACTTTTTTCCGGTGTGAGGGAAACAGTTATCTTTGGCAGGTCAAAGGAAAGGAGGGTGACTAGCTCTGCTGACTGAGAAAGAGCATGGGAGTCAATCTGTTTCCACAACAGAAAAAGAAGGAATGTGCCTGGTAGACTCCAGGAAGAAGGAGCTTGCTGTCCATCTTCTTCATTGTCTAGCACCTGGGAGAAAGCAAAGACATCTCTCTATCCTGGCTTTTCAGTATAATACCTGCCTTTAGAGCTTGCCAACATTCAGCTAAGAGAAATTAAGTCAGCTTAATTAAAATGTATATTAAAAGATATATTCCAAGTTTAGTCATCCTTTGAACATCAAGTACTAGCTTTTTATTTATGGGAAGCACAAGCAATCTTCTTTAAGGTGTCCAAAAAAGGAGGGAAGATGCAATCTGTCTCCGTGAGCCTGCAGCAGAAATAATGTTCTCAGCTTTTGGGGAACGTAAGGGTGTGTGTGAAGAAGGGGAGTAATCTGTTCCAGTATAAGGAAAGCCAAATCTGTTCTTGCATGAGGAAAGCCAAGTCCTTTTACGAGAGAGAGAGAGAGAGACCCTACATGTCAGTGCTGGGAACGGATTCTGGGGAGCTCCTTGGGATTCAGAAAGGAAGTATACAAGCATTCTTCACAGTCTTTATCATGGAGGCATCAGAGTTTTCAGTCTCACAAACCAGTCCCATTCTTTGTAAAAGCACTTTATTGTGGAGCATTGCCAGTTTGCAACTTCATCTTGCTAATCATAGGTTTGTGTTGCCTCTCCTATCTACGTGCTTCTCCATGCAGACCTGTGCAGGTTGTTTCTTCCTGCCTTGGACAGTAAGTAATACCTTTAGGATCCCAGGGAAGAAAAGGCATGGTAATTTTCTGACAGAAAAAAACATTATTTTCTAGCTCTACATGGGGGAGTGATGTTATGGTAGGCATTGGTATATAATGGGGTAAATTATCAATAAATTCCCACCTTTTTTCCTCTGTGCTTTAAACATGTGAGAACACAATATTTATGTGTAGGGGATTTTTAATTAAAATTTTCTTTGGCATGCTCTCAGAGTGTAGTTTGTTCTGTGGCTGGACTTCGTCTGACTTCACATGCAGTAAGTGTAGTTCACTGGTAAGTGAACTAAGTAAAGGTCTTTCTCCTTTCAGAAAGTTTTGTGAAAGCATTTAGAAGCTCTGGTCTGTCTCACCAAGGTACCTCTATGGCTGGTGTCTAGGAAAAGCGGGTGTTAACAACCCCAATGTGTTGAGTAACAGGGTCCTTCAGAGTTCCCGGAAAATATTTTGTAGGTTAAGTGCTTTCTTTCAAAGTTATATTTTTTCCATCAGAAGAGGAGAAGTGCCTGAATATGTGTTCTTCAGATCTCTTTGTTGCAGCAAGACTTTGAAAGAAGACTTTCAAAAAATCTATTATTATTGAGCCATCATAGTACACATTTTTGGCATTATTGGTGATGTTGTTCAGGATACCAGAAGTTATGAATATATGTCATCATAGACGCTGCAAATTGACTTTTTCATAAGTGTATGTTGAATATAGGGGCACTTATGTGTGAAGAATCTCTTACACTTCAAGCTGGTGTAATGATGTTTACCACAGAAAAATAATTCTGTTTTGGATTGCTCACAGGAAAATTTTAACAAAAAGAAATACAGTAGAACATGATCAAGACTATCTGCTTTGCTTTCTCTAAAAGAGTAAGAATGCAAACCAAAAGAAGAATTTCTTCTTTTAAAAGATTAGGTATAACCTCAAATTCCACAGGGAATTTGGATGTGTTTATTTCCATTACCTAACTTTAGACGGGAGACCTTGCCAAAAACCCATGTAAAATTAGCAGAATTTAACTGGGTCTTCATCTAAGTCTGTGTACTTTTATGAGGATGAAAGTGTTAAATATATACAATTCTCTATAACTGGAAGGCTTATAAATAGGTAAAGCAACCTCATGCGTGAGCTGATGCAGATGGTACAAGCTGCAAAGCAGCTACAGGTCTTTGTGAAGTCCAGTGGGAATCAGTGCTCCACAATCTTGCAGATGTCAGTGTCAGCATTTTCACTGGCATAAACAAAGCCAATGGCCTTTAGTTGTAACAGCTGTGTGACTGTGCTGCAAGCTGGAGAGTCACTGCTCTGTGACTGTGCAGGGAAGCAGAGCCTGTAAGACATGGGTCATACTTGTGGGTGTGGGGGGGGAAGCCAGTTGCAGTCCATTTGAGAACATCGTGCCTCAATGCCTACCTGGATCTCCTCAGTCTTTTCTAGTGAGTTCAGCACAGTCTGTGCATACAGCCTTAAGTCTCATTGAAAAGTAATTTGATTCTCTGGGCTAAAGTCTTTTATGGATTTTTTTCCTTCTAAATGCTGGCAGGAATTTGGATCTTGGCTGTAGATCAGCTCCGGGCAGCCGATCAGTTCAATGTGCACATTATGGAGGCCAACCTACAGTAATAAGGAAACTCTCTCTGCAGCGTTTGATATAAATCACATAAGCAGCAGAACTGCAGAGTAAGAAATAACAGCAGCAGTTTGTCAGCTATGCAATCATCTTACTTGTTCCTGCATAGGAATTTCAGTTCTATTGGGCAAGCTAGGAAGGATTTATTTGGGTTAAAAAAACACCAGGCAGACTTGTTAAAAACCCTTAACTGTGTGTTAATACTCATGAAGCGGTTTTGCTGAAGTCACTTACATGCAGTCAGCTAATGAATCATTGGTGTTCCTGTGTCACCCACCATTACAGACTGAAGTTGTAGGGTGTTGGGGAAGGAGGAGGTTTGGGAACAGGTCCTTGGTTGTCTGAGAAAGCCTTGGTATTTTGGTTAAAGTCAAGCTTTTATCAGTGAACCCCAGAGCAAGGGTCTTCCCATCCTGATGCTGGTGGATGTTGCTTCATTACTGGGATGATGTTTGAAGTCTGTCTGTTACACACAGAGTAGGCTTTTTCAGCTCCTTAAAATTATCTGGAGTATTAGAAGTGTTTCAGTTTCATTTTCAGTCATTAGCTGAGTGCTGGTGCTGATGCCTTTTTGTGACTACCTAAAAACAGAGGCCAGACAAAATTAAGGGAATAAAAAGCAGTTATATTTATTGAAGGGCCTTCAGGTACATTTAGGGCAGATGAAGCTCCCCCAGGGGCTACACTCAAAAATGGATGACAGATCACGAGTTTTCATACATTTACTAGTTTGGTCCATTTGCATATTGGAGATTAATCTTCTGATTACAACTTCAGGTAATGAAGTCATTTACCCCAATGTGCTCCCCCTCAACTCACTTTTGTTTACATTTCTCAGGGCCTGAGACAGTAAGGTGTCCTTGATTCCCAGGCCTGGAGAGGAATTGTTGTGGCTGACCAAAATGGGAGAACAGTAGATAACACTCTATATGGAGTTTAGAGTTATACACTAAAGAATTGCAGGATTACAAACGCATGGAAAATATAAAAGCTAAAATCCTAAGGCATCTGTGTCATGAAAATAACTTCTCTTCCTGTGTGTCTCATTATTCATTGTTGGAACCTGAATGTATGCAATCATTCCTAAAATAGCCATAGGAAGCACTAGCAACATAGAAACATCTTTGTCTCGCTTCCGGGTTTTGGGCTGCATAGCTGAGTCTACCCTGGAAATAGGCTGTGGTCTCATCTGGGTGACAGTCTGGACTGTCCTTTGCAAAATCTTGCACGTGGTATCAAAAAGGCAGAAGTTATTTCCCATAGAAGAGACTGACTTTGCCTTGCTCTAGCAATGAGCCGGAGAATGGATTAGAGGCTTTTCCTATCTGCAAGGAAGCTCATCCGTCATGCCCCATTCAGGCAGTCATACTTCAGTGGGTTTGTTCTCTCTTGCTACACTGAACCTTTTTCCCCACAGCTTGTCCAAAGAAGCAAAGCAAATAATAACAGAGCTACTTCTTTTGTAACTTATGCTACAGCCATTTGTCAATGCTGCTTTGACTTCCTTTTCTATGCTGCTCTAATTCCCTCATGCTGCGCTAAGAAGCAGGTGTGAACAAATGTGTAAGGATGCTTATATTCTTCAGTATGTGGATGAATGTGTGTCAGTAGTGTATTTCTGTGGTGCAGGGACTCATCATACTCTAACTATAATCTCTTTTCTTACTTTTTCTGACCCACACCACCTCAATTTTAAGTTTGCCCATGCAATCACATCAGATATTTGATATTTCTTCTCAATAACAGCCCCTCAGTAATTAAAATTATCTTGAACTATTCTATTAGTTACAGGAATTGTGATTTTTGTATTGAGGTTTATTGATTATATCTGCATATAGCATTTTCCCTTAAAATACACTGAATTACAATAATTAAACTTATGTCCAGGTTAACATACAGTACTATTTTTCTGAGCACTATCCTGGAAATAGTATATTTCTTAGGTATCTGCTGTCTTCTTGTTATGCCTTCTGTCTTCTTCATAACTCTGAAGTGGTGGAATGAAGAGGAGAGTGGAAAATATGTCACGTTGGCATATTGAGATGATCTCTTTATTCAAAAGGCATTCTTGAGGATAAGGTACTTTCTAGTATTAACTTGTCCATAAGGCTGCTTGGATTTTACATGATTTAAAATTTGAGAATTTATTGGGCATGAATATATACAGAACAAAGCTCTGAGTCCTCCACTTGCAACTAGCAATTACTAGCAAGCTGCAGGTGCTAGATTGTTGTAAGCATGATCACCTCAGAGGAAAAGCAAACTACATAAATTTTTTGTCTCAGAGTCAGATTTATTCTGTTCCTTTAAAGCTCCCAAAAATACCGGCAAAAAAAATTGGCAATGAAAAGTAGTCATGAAAGATAGAGATCTATGAAATTGCTCTGAAGTTTTAACAGGAAAACCTTTCCTGTGATCTGAGCCTTTTAAATCTGAGTGAATGTCTGTCACTGTATGGGCACCTGAGAGTGGATGGTTGTCTGAGGGAGAGAGATTTCAGAGGTGGTGCTGAGAGTCAATGTTCTCAGTTAATTTTTGTTTTCTTGGTAGTCAGAGTCTTCTGGTTTTTCCTTCTACCTGTGTCTATCCACAGCTATTTTAAAAGTTTCCCCCAGGGATTACATTCGTTTTGTGGACATTCTTCATTTTTGGACATTTTGCATTTTTGTAGTAGTCTATTTCATGCTTTTCTTTAATGCTTTTCTGTAAGGTATAGAGAAACTTGACATAACTAATTCATAAACAAATTAGGGGCTAAAATTATAAATACATATTGAGAACTCGTTTCTTATCTGGATTTTTTTTTTTTTATCAGTCAGGGACAAACATAATTTTCTTGAAGACTTTGCCAGGTTTCCAGAAGGAAAAGCCTTTCCCTTTTTTCTGCCTGTCATAATTCAGATTGTTTGACCACACCGTGTGTGTGTCCTTGTGCTGAGCATCCCTGCCCAGAATATGATGCTGATGTTTGGCCTGAGTTTTCCTGCCATGACTAAATTACTGCAGTGTGGAACAATTGGTGCAATCTGCAGTGGTGACTGTCAGTTTCAGGTAGTGTATTGTCCACTGCTGGAGTAATTATTATGTAAATGGTAATGTTCTTGAGTACTTGAAGTGCTACAGTAGATTTTATTCACGTTTTAGGGTAAGGATGTAGTTCAGTGTGGTATCAAACCGCTTCACAAAGTTGATTGGTTGCCATTTGAAAAAATAACCTAACAAAATTTGCTATTTCTCCCCAGGTAAATCAAGGCACGTTAATGAGTCGATTTTTGCTTAAATGGATTTAGAGGCAGAACTGGCTGAATTGCACAACAGCTAAGCAATGTGCTCTGATTAACACCTGACTTGAGTGTGATGATTTGCATTTCTCTACTGTTTCATCACAATTAAACATGGACACTTTCATTTCAAGTGAATGAGACAAGTGTCCTGAAGAATACAGCCAGGGCTTATATTTAAGTGCTGGAGTGTTTCTTGCATTAACAAAAAGAAAATGAATGTTAATTGTGATTACACTGATTTTTAAACATGGGAATATTAAAATCACAAAATCATGAAATTTTTTAGGTTGGAAGGGGCCTTAAAAATAATCTAGTTTCAACACCCTTGCAAGGACACCTTCTACTAGACCAGGTTGGTCAAAGGACCATCCAACCTGACACTGAACACTTCCAGCACTGGAACCTCCACAATTTCTCTGGGCAACCTATTCCAGTGCCTCAGCACCCTCCCAGTTTGAAGCCATTTCCCCTTGTCCTATCATTACATGCCCTTGCAATGTTCATATGGCAGCTGAGAAAATGCCTGCAGGGCCATGTCTAACTTTTAATCAGTGACATTTGTAAATTTTGTTGTGAAAATATATCAGACTTGATGTTTTACCTTTGCTGTCCAACAAGAGAAGAAAACAAAGGGAGGGCACATTTTTCTCCCATTACATCTTTGGGTCACCTGCAGCTACATAATTTTTATTCCATCTGTCAGATGAGAGAATAGAAGGTCAGTTGACTGGCACTGATATTTCCCAGGCAAAATGAGTGTTGGAGAGAGTAATGGTGTTGCTGGTAGTGTATCTGTTTTCTATTAAGCATGCTGAGATGAAACAGCAACATACATATTAGAGATGGTGTTCTCTCCTATCAAAAGGCGGTGATTGCTACATTTAGCTCTCAAATCAATTCAGAATCCTGAAAGAGTTTTGCTGAAGTCCTGCAAATAATCAATACAGCTATTTTTATCTCTTAAATGAGTGAGACTTTTAAAAATAATAAAGACATCTGACCGAGCTGTTCCAGAGTTAGGTCTATTGCTCTATATGGTTGGGGGTACTGAGTGAAAGAAGTTATTTAGGCATTGCCTTTGTTCCATTCTGCAGGTTTATAACCCCAAAATAAAATTGCAAATATTTCTGGCAGTCATCTTCCAGGCACAGATGGCTTTCCTCCCAGTTTTGGCAAGCCTGATTTCAGTATAAAACTGAGCAATTATTAGAAAGTGAAATATTGCATGGTATCATATCACTACCACCACCATCAACATCTTGACAAATGGTGCATTTGTTTTTTTCAGAGCTGTGTGAGAAAGCTAGTGCAACTGCATTTCCCCTTCCTTTAAAACCTGTACCTGTGCTGCTGGTGGTGATGCATCTTGCTAGAGCAGATGCTGTACCAAGGAACTGTGGCCATTTTCTCAATTGTGTTGGCTCTATATTTCAATGCAAATATCATTGAACAGGTGGCTGGTGAGGCCCCTGTGGACTGTTTACAGTAAAGGTTACAACCAAAACTGATAGGCCTGAGACGCATCTCCATCTGGGAGATGTTCATCATACATCTGACTGTTTCCCCTCTGAACAGCAGCATCCTATTAACACTGCAGTCATCAGAGATGTCTCACTCAGATCAGCAGACGGTTTCTTCTATTTAGGCCTCCATTTGTTCTTTACATTTTCTTTTTGCACTGCGCTGGAGGGAGCAGCAATGTGGATCTTGACAGGACAGGTTGCCAGCATTAAGCATGCTGAGTTTTGCCTACTGACTTGACACCTGCTACTCCTGTTCGACAGGCTGAGGCTCATCACTGGTTTCTGGGGGTTGTCCAGAGCTTTTCAGTTTATCACTTACTGAGGCAGGAGATAGTGATGCCACATATCATAGGTGAAATTATTGTGTGAGGTATGGCCTTGTAAAGGTGCAAATGAGAGGAGAGAAAAGTTGGTATAGACTCAGGTTTGCGTAAACCTGAACAAAATAAGCAATTACCCCTGAAACTTGCATGAAAATACTTTGTATTTGGGATGAAATGTTATTTTAGACGCATTTTTGGAAGTCTTTATGAGAAAAATCTGCATGGCCCGTGTATCTGTGTTTCATTGAACTAGTAATGAAGTTTGTATTATTCTTTTTAATGAAGGTAGGTACTGTTGCTTACTATATGTGGCAAAATCACTCTTATTGGTGTCTTTCCCTTGGGCCTGACCTTCATGCCTGGCATGCAGCCCACAGCAGCTGGGCAATGAATAAGCAGTACTGAATCCAATTAAAATGCTAGTAAAGCATGTATAGCAGAGAGCACCCATGCAGTTCTCTTATAGTCAGGGAGAACTTTTTGATATGCACAAATGAGAGAGACTGGTGCATCATACACGTAATTTAGGGTCCATGGTGTTGCCAGACAAGTGTGGGCTTCACTTAGGCACTGCCTCTCTCCCCTCACCATTGTTCAGGAGCAACCCCTTGTTACCCTGAGATCTGAGGAGTACAGGTGATTACCCCAATGCGTTCATGCACCAGTCTTTCTGGCATAAGAGCCAGCTACCCGGAGTGCAAGAGTGCTATTTTGGCCACATGAAATGTATGGCCAGCTGTAGAGACAATAGGAGCAGAACAGGAGAGGAAGGATGAATGATGGCTGCACCATCAGTCACAAAAAGATGTTGGAAGTTGGTAGTGATGATAGGCATGGAGCTGGCATTGAATCTCTGTAGCCACCTGCACCACCATTCAGGTGACTGAGCAGCAATTGGTAGAGAAAGGACAACACGGGTGAAAAAGCTGTCCATCCCAGGCGCTGCCCTGCCATTGCCAATTCAGTTGTAATGTCTGGTGCTCCACGCTGTGTCTTGCTGATAGCCACTTGTGGCTCATCTCTCTTGAGCTTCCCAAGCACTCGCTGAGCTTCTGTTCACTCACATCTGTCTGATCCCCTTGGCACCACTCAGACCAGGCATTTTGCTCAAGCCCTTCTGCTGCTTGGTGCAGCCATGCGAGGTGGCTGAGCAGCAGCTAACACGCCATACAGACAGGCATAGACAAAGGATGCTCTCCTGAACAGCTCTGCTGGTGCCAGCCTAACTTTCCTAATTTTCTGGAAGCTGCAGCCTTCAGATTGTATTTTTGGTTTTGTATTATTCCTAATTCCTTCTTCTGACTTGCACAGAACTCTTGTCTTTCACTTTCTAGGAACTGTGAATTTAAAAGGGTAAATAGCAGTGACAGTGTTTTCCACACAGAAATTTCCAAAGGCTTAGCCAAAGGAGTTGAAGGATGCTTGCCAACATCTCATGGCAAATCTGTGCCATAGCAGAGAACAGCAGGCAGGTTGGCCAGCTGGTTTCTGTGCTCTGCCTTCAGCAAGGCAAGGCATGTGCTGTGTAGATCAAGACATGCTTTTTATGTATGGGCAGATCTTGCTCTGTGAATCTCTTTTGATGAGACACTGAAGTAGGACTTGGGCTCATAAATCACCTGTGTGCCTGTAAAGCTCTTACCACAGAAGAATCTCCAATCTTTTAACCTCTGTTATGAAACTGAGATCAGTTCCTTCCCTGCTTTTTAATGGTACTTTTACTTTTGCTGGTTATGATTCTAAGGGCTATTTGCTGAATATTTCCAGGACCAGTTCATGTAGGCAGATGCTTTCCCTGTTGTGCATTTTTCCTTATGCAGTAGTTCAAATTCATCTGGCTTCACTTTTTGGTTTCCTCACTGTTTGTTTAAATGTTGTTCCTTCTTGCTGGACTGTCTTTTTGAAGAATAAATTATTTCTACATATTTGTAGAAACAGAAGTGTTTGTTGAAGACAGTCACAGGTTTTCAGGGCCAGTAGGTTTTCTGGCCTTGCTTCATGCATAACACAGACCATGGAATTTTGTCTGGTGATTCTCACATTAAGCTTAATAATTTGTGGATCAAAGTGCAGCTGTTGTGTATAAACGCAACCCATCATGGTAGAAAGAAGTTTTGTAATAAATGAATATAAGAAGATCTGTTCATTACAGACCAGTCTTACTGTGCCATGGGAAAATTCTGACATGGTTGCATACTTTGATTTTTCTTGGAGTTATGCTGGCATTTGCTGAATGTACAGTGAGGTCAAAGCAACAAGATAGGAGGTTTTCTAACATGGAAGAGCATCCCTTTAGTTCAAGATGTGCCTTTGCAGTCATTGCTGTTGCTGTTTGTTTGAATTTGTTCTCAGGATCAAATCTGGCCTTGCACTTTTATGGAGTTTACCAGGAAGTTCACTCTTCTGTTTAGATTTTTCTTTGAATTTGTGTAACCCTCCCGGAACAAACAAGCTGGAGATAAAATAACCTGCCTACTAGGATATTGTGGCAGGAACTACGTCATTCTTTCCTTAGCCAAGCAGATATTCTATATGCATTTTCAGCCAGACTGTTTTAAATGCTAAAAATATCAGACAGCAAAAAGCAAACCTTATCATGGTTTGATAGCCACGGATAGCCATTGTGGAAGAAATTTGGCACAGTAAAATTAGACTTTTCTCCTTGTTTTGAAATGATCATTACTTTCTTGGCTTCAGAAACTCCTTCATGCCAACAGCATGAATTTTACAAAAGTAAATGATCCTGTGTCAAGCATGTATATGTGGGTAGTTTATATGTATATGTATATGTATATGTATATGTATATGTATATGTATATGTATACATAGATTTTGACTAAATAAAAATAATAGTAATAGCAACTATGTTGTACTAGTATCCAAACATCCTACTTAGAAGTGATTCGTCTTTGGGCTGAAGTGTACAAACAGAGAAATGTATTCCACCTCAGAATGCAAAATTTTGATTTCTATATACATAAAGAGATCTTGTGGTTTGTTTATACTTAATTATAACACAACAAAAAGGAGGGAACACATAAGTGGCCTGAACAAGATGTCTTACATAGGTATTTGAAACATCAGCTTCAGAAAGAAGAATCAGAGCACCAATGTATGTTTAAAACAATTCATATTTTCCTTGGTTTAGGAATGCAAAAAGCAGATTATTTCTGGGTTTTTTGAAGCTTGGAAGAGATCTGATCTACCCTGCCAATTCAATGGCTACGAGTCACTGGATTAGACATAGAACATGCTCATATAAAACATGCTCTTAAATATTTTCAGGACTGTATTTTAATAGCATGCTTGATAATAAAAGACCATCAAGACTCATTCTTCTTGTCACCAGTAGCTTCCTTCAACAAGAGCAACAATATTTTGAACCAGAAGAAATGGAGTTCTCAGACCCAGTTCTCTCTCAACCAGTATGGCTTAGAGCAGGCCAGATTGAATTGCAGTTCAGATTTCTGCATGAAAGATGGAGAGCTCTTCATTGATGTTTGCAAAACTTTTATTTTGAGACAGTGCCTGTACTCACTTGGCATCACTGTCTAACTACTCATCTTCATCAGACACTGCATTCACAAGCACTTTTGATTAGAAAGTAGTTTCAGCACAGTTGCAAGTGAGAACGTTTGCATCACTCCCAGGGGCCAACTAGAGTGAAAATTGTACTAAAAATAAGTGTGACATTCTTAAATCAGCACTTTTCTGAAATTCCACTGAAGCAGTATGGCTCCTTCCGCCATTGTAAGAACTGCAAAAGTGGCAATATGTTTGAATAATTACCTCTGAGAAAAAGCTGCCTTTGGATGCAACTTAGTCCTTCTCAGTGTTAATTTATTGGCACAGACACTGATACATGTGTAGTCCACTTGAATCATTGATATGTCAAAGCAGATATTTTGCGTACACATTTTGTGAATTTGAACAACTATGTTGGCATCAGAGCAACAGAGAATTATGCTTTTTTTTCTTTCTTCTCCCTCCTTTCTTCCTCAAAAGAATCCCCTTAAGAAGGAGAGAGAATTTCATATGCTTATAAACCTACCAATCTATGTCAGTTCTGTTGCCAGTTTGGTTTTTTTCCAAGGTAAGAGAAAGCAGATTTGGCCTAATAGCATGTACATGAAATCACAAAGTAAGCATGCTAGGCATTTTTCATTTTCCTGGAAGCTGTCTCCCATACAGATTTACATGGAGCAGTACATACATCTGAATGAGAAGTAGAGACTGATGGAGCAGAATCACCCATGGGAAAAGTTTTTCAGGCTCTAAAGGGGAGTGGTAGAGCTGTGTCTGCAGTACTGTGATGCTTTCCTCATAGCATACACATTGTTAGATAGTGCATTTTGTGATGATAGGGAGTAACAGAAAGCAGCTATTCTTATGTTCCAGTCTCACTGCGAGCTAAGTGGTTTGGATTGTTAGCCTGCAGACTGATACTGTAGATGAATAGAGTTTAAGTGGAAGAATTGGATTGCTTCCTAAGTTCTTCTCTTTAAACTATTTTGCCTCATAAACATTTCAAGAAAGATTTGTACATTGGATTGTAGCAATTTCATGGAGAAAATAATTTCAATCAATTTGTGCAGTAAGGCATTTTGTTTTGTCATTTTGCAGTGTACTTACAAGGGCAAAAATTTTAAACCAGCAAAATGACATTTTGAAAAATTGCCTAGAGATAAAGGAATTAGCCCCTTTAATGTGTGTGTATATCTTGCTTTTAATTAAAACCTTTTGAGGGAAACTGTTTTTCCAAGCATGCTATTTACTTCTGCTGCTTATTTCTTTCTAACTTCTGCATTCCGAAGGGTCCCAAATGACAACAAATAGAAAGAAATGGGTCCTACCCCAGAGAGCTAACAGTCAAGAGAAAATATAAGAGATGACTAAAGAGACAAATGGAGGAAATGCATAAAGAAAGTGTCTGCAGACAGACATAGCTGTGTCAGTAATCGTACAGAGCTATTGGCCTAGCCAATGCTAGATGGAAATACTTCTATTTGGGCTTGTATGCACTATCTTTTAGTATGCATTCTCCTATAAGGTATAATAGACAGACAGTGTCTGCATTGTATTGCATTTATTCTTGATATTTTTATCCTTCGCTATCTATATGAAACTTTGTTCAGTTAAGGTGTCAGTCATTGCCTTACATTATTTTATATTTTTTTCCTAGTCTTGGTCTAACTTGGTCTTTTAGTTATTTTGTTAATAGAAGTAGAGAATCAGCCAAATTTCCAATTTGTGTGTTGAAATAATAATACACTAATACAGAGAATGTAATAAATCAGTAGTCCTTATGGACTCTATCACCCTGCAACAGATCCCCTGCTCAAAACCATTTATAGCAACTGAAATTTTATTTGAAAACAAATATCTGATGAGGCAAATTAATTATTGTGACTTTTTCAATTGGTTAAAAAATGAGGAATCCAACATTTAAGACTTGCTAATGCTTTTTTTGGCATCAAGAAAGGAGACACAAGTATCTAATATTAAATAGTGCTGCAGAAGGGCAAGTTAGCACTTTGTTTGCCAAATTAAGTTTCAAAGACAATGCAGGTTATGAAGTTTTGCTTTCTGCCCATAAATCTTGAATGACTGATAGACCACTGTAAGATAGCTTTGTTCAAAAGGAATCTTTGCAGGCAGCATCAAAGGTTTGAAACTCTGTAAGGGATGAAAAGAAAACCTCACTTTGCACTGATTTCCCCTGCAGATCAATGTCTCTGTGAAATTTGCCTGGGAATTATGAAGTATTTACTATTATGTGCTGTTTTCTTTCACTGTATCCAAAGGCCCCAGTGGTTCCTTTTATCTTAAATATTTAAGGATATTTTTGTACATTAAATCTGAATGAATGGATGAATGAATGAATGAATGAATGAATGAATGAATGAATGAATGAATGAAGGCATCAGTGGAACATGAGGAAAAAAATGCTGGATTTTGGCAGTTCTTTTCTTCCTTATTTTATCACAAATTGGTGTATTGGTTTTATGACACCTAAATTCATGAGTACATATTTTTATGGTAAAGCCCAATGACATGTTCTGAGTGCTCCATCAAGCTTTCTCAGTGTTTCTTCACTTGATTCACAACTCTTCAGGGTTTGAATCAGTCTTGTACCATAACTCTTAATCTCTTTGTAACCAGAATAATGTAGTGTGGGGGGTTTTTTTAATTTGTGGTGTGTGTCATCATGTCATCATCTAATTATGTAGACCAAAGAAGAGAAAAATAAAATATTTCTTGGAAAACTCTTGTCAGCTGTCAGTCAGTGCAGGAGGTGAAGCATCTTTATTGCATCTCTGCATCTCTGCAGCAGAGGCAGAAAATTTTCTGTAACACACAGGTCTATCCTCAAGCAAGATGTGGCCCTGCTGGGGCATGGGCTGAAGAATAACTCGCTTTGCAGGGCAATTTCTGCTTAGAAACACAGCATGCCTCCTCAGGTACAGTGAGAGGCTTGAGGAGAAAAGCTCCCTCTACTCTCCACGGACTCTTTAAAGCTCTGATTCAGCAGAAAGTGCTTAAACTCTTTTTTTGTCCTCCGCAGGGTGAAGTGAAGAAGTGAAGCCTCACAGCTGAACTACTATGAGGTCGGAAGCCTTGCTGCTATATTTCACACTGCTACACTTTGCTGGGGCTGGTTTCCCAGAAGATTCTGAGCCTATCAGTATTTCGCATGGCAACTGTAAGTATAAGGGGTCAGAGGACTTCCTTTAATACTGATCAGGGGACTTTGACTCAACATTACTACAGTTGCAGTAGATAAAGTTGTTTTTTCTTGATTTCTCCCATGTCAGCCAATTTACATTCTCAGGTACTAATATAGGAACATGACTTTTTCACATGGTCTTATTATTTGTTAATCTAATACAAATAATTGAACTTACTTCTTTAAGCTCAGATGGATTCTGCTTGAGCATTAGACAGTTTTTTTCCTAAGCCCAATTGTAGCTAAAAAACAAATCAAGACAAAGAATCTTTTATGACAGAAGGTCTCTCCATTCTTACCAATTGGCAAACTCTCCAACATCTAGTGTAACACCAACAGCTGCAAATCATATTGATAAACAGGTGGTGATCTTTCTGTCCATTTTACTGTAGACATCAGGCTTGACTTAACTGATTCTTTGACATTTGTCTCAGCTCAGTTGTGATAATGGCAAAGAAAATTCTTCAAAGTCCCAAAGATATTTATAAGGAAGTCTTTAGCATCTGTGCCTCTAAAAGTGTGCCAGGGAGTAGCAAGTCAACCAAGAGCAGGCTTGTGTTAAATCCTCTTTTTTGTTCAATTCTCTTTTTGTT
This sequence comes from Callaeas wilsoni, assembly GCA_013398955.1. Classification (NCBI taxonomy): domain Eukaryota; kingdom Metazoa; phylum Chordata; class Aves; order Passeriformes; family Callaeidae; genus Callaeas; species Callaeas wilsoni. The sequence goes on along the minus strand of VWPU01009944.1, from coordinate 6,501 downwards.
CAGGAATTTGGTTTTAAAATTGTCCATGTTTTCTGTGCTTTGGAATGGCCTTGGTGCCCATAAACTTGTCTGTCATGTGTAACATCAATCTGAAAGACAAGACTCCAGGGCACACCTGATTTGCTGCAAATGCTAATAGACCTCTAGGATACAAGAACAGGGAAGAACTGCTCTGAAGCAAACCCAAGTGAAATATGTCTAGTGTGACCACTGGATCTTCAGCACCAACATTTTCACCCTCCAGAAGGGTAGTGCTAATCATTCTTGGAAAAATTTGCCAGGCATGATCCTTTTGGAGAAATAGAACATGGGATAATTTTTCCTCTGAAGCATAGCATGCTGAAGTGGACATGAATGCCCCCAGTTTGTTCTATATCCATGAGTTACAGAGGAAACATTATTGAACAGAAAACAGCCTGACAGTAAATCTTGGCATTTTGCATGTAGGGCATGGTCAGAAAGATAAGGCTTCTGTATGTAAATCCTGCCTGGTATCTTAATTTACTTTTTCAAGAGTTCTCAGCACCTGGTTTGGAGAGAAGTTCCTTTTTCTATGTAGTTTTATCACTAGACTTTGTGGCACATGACACTTTGAGGTGCTTTGCTGAAGCCATGCTGGGAATCAATACTTTGACCAAGCTTAACGGGTACAGTGCTTTTAGAAGACAATAGCTGAAAATACTAAAGCAGTAGATGAGTTTCTGAAGAAATAGACTCCCTCAAAGAGCTGCAGTTTTCTGGGAAAGCATATTAATAGGGAAAACACATAGCTAGATGCTAGTCAACTCTTTATAACATTCACTTGCAGCAGGTCTGCAGTCATAAGGCTCATCAGAGAATTCTCCTCCTCCTGTCTTCTGTCATTTTATTTACTTAATTAGGTCCTTGTTTGTGTACCTAGATGTCATGATCATATGATATGCATGAATGTAAAGTGGCCCTTGATCAGAAGTGTTCACTATTGTTACATGTTGTACACCCATCTGAGGAGCAGTAGGAACACCCTCTGTATGCTGAGTTCTCACCCAAAAAAATAATGGGAATAGACAATAAATGCTCTTGCTGACTGATAGAGTTGGAGGGGAAGCTGACTTGTTGATAGCATAAGCTCAATATAGGGATTCCAATCAGTGTTGCTGTCCAGTTGCCAGAATGACTGGAGTATCAGACTATCAGGTTGCCAAAATAATGTTTAGTGACTTTCACTTCATAAAGTTCAAGTGATTTCCCACCATTTTTCAGAAATCCCTGCAGTTGTTCTATGACAGCAGTCCAATCCTGTAGAAAACCCAGGGAATTGGCTGTTTGAACCAATGAGAGCCAAGCCTTTTGCTTTAGCCACTACCAGTCCAGTCATTGTGGTGATTAATAGGCCACTGAGGAACAGCTTTGTCCTGATAGACATGCTTTAGCAGCCAGGAGCTAGCATTTAAGCTCTGCGAGGAGTGAAAGAAAAACTGTGAGAAAGTGCCACGTACCTGTGTGCCAAGAGCTCCAGGACAGCTTTATGCTTAAAAAAATTTACAGTTTTTGTCTTCTACAAAGGTGACGGCTTTCTCCTTTGCAGTTGCAGAGACGGTAACCTTGAAGAGCTCTCCAGCTCTCTGTGCTCATGCCTTCCAGCCCCAGGCTGTGCTTCCAGGACAGAACAGAAACCATGGGTTTCGGCTATAGCTCGACTGCATGGTGCTTCTTGTTAGCACCATTTCAGTTTGTTATTCTTTTGACTCTGTTGATTTTTTTCCTTCCTACAGATACAAGACAGTATCCAGTGTTTATGGGTCACAAACCAGGACGGAACACCACACAGAGGCACCGTCTGGACATCCAGCTTGTCATGGTCATGAACAGGACCCTCTACATTGCTGCTAGGTCAGTAGTCTCCTGCTTCACCACTCCTCTCTTACTGCTTTAAGAGAAGGAAGGAGAAGACAAGGAATATTCTGAGTTCTTCTCTGATAGATACATTACTTTTAGGATTGTCTTCCACTCAGAGACAGCTTTGCAGTCTGTTAGTAAGACATATTAGAAACCGTGCTAGATGAAACTAAAGTTTTGTGATGTGTTATGCCTGTGTTTTTGGTCTACACCTTTCTGCCTTCCTTTGAGACCTGCAAGAGGGAAGTTGCCAGAGAAGTAATTTAGTTCTATGGAGAAGCAATTCCATCCTCATCCTTTTATTCCACTTGTGCTCACCAATAGTGACAAATTTTAGAAAATAATTCTGTGCACAAATGTATTTTTTGATAAGAGTTATTAGAATGTAATTTTGCTGCTTTAGGCATGTTTTTAGTATCTTAAGACAAAAAAAAAAAAGAAGCAAACATGCTTCCTCGAGATTAATTGAATTTAGTGTCTTGATTTTTTTGGAGAGCGATACTGTGCAGACATGAGAACGTGTTTTTCTAAAAATTGCACATAGAGGCACCCATTCAGTTTGCCTAGCTCAGCTTGCACTATCAGCCTCAGTGGAGGTATACTCATTACACAACTGCCAACCTGGTACAGATCAGATATTAACATTTCATCTTCCTACCTGTTGTTAGCAAAGGCAATTGACAGAGCGAGAATTACATGAGAGATGCAGAATGAATGCAAGAGGGTCCAGATTAGCAGGGGTGGGTAATCCAGATTAGGAAGGGCAGGTAGTCTAGTTTAGGAGCTCTTGGACCCAGATCCTGATTGGGACCTCCCTACAAGCTGCCTCTCAAATAGCAGCTTGTTTCCTGCCTGTTTTCTATGTTCTACATTGGAAAAATATGCACCTTTCTGCATGTGCCACATAAAACCAGGCTATTGCTGCAAATGAGAGAAGTGGTGGGCGGGATGGCCAAGAATGAAGGGGAACAGCTGCTGCAGGCATCCTCTCACCACCAGCCCTATCTGCAAAGCTCTTGGCAGCCTCTGGGAGCTGCCTGGCTTTCTTCTCAAACAGCCACTCCCCATCTTCTGGGTGGTCAGATGTGTCCTGTGGGGGAAAGCTGCCTGTCGACCTCCATGCGACACCACATAATTGGTAATTGCGTTACGCCAGCACAGTCACTGAGTGATATTTTCAGAGTCATGTCCCTGGCTGCTAGAAGAACACACCTGTTCCGCTACCCAGCCATCACAGCTGCTCTGGCTAATTGCAGCTTCCTCAGGCTCCTTGCATACCCTGCACTGCATAGGATCTGGATGGCAGAGCTCACAGCAAGACCTTGAATCAAGTCCACGCAGGGAGCAAGTATACTTCCACAGGAGCTGCAGTGTTGGTTGTAGGGCACAAGGAGAGGTCAGCCCTGTGGCAAGTGGCAAAGCCCTGTGCTTTTTCTGAGTTCAGAGATTTGTATTTTTGCTGTGTTTAGTGGGATAATGAGTGGGACAGGCCAGACGCATTAATAAGTTTGAAAGGTGGTGGCAGGATTTCCTCCTTTTCATTGCTGAGCTCCCTTTGCTTTCCTTATTTGTTTTCCTTTAAATTAGGAAATTATTTGCAGTGGTACGGTGGTAAATCCACTTTGCAGATTTTGCTCTGCTGTTTTCATAGTTTGTTCCCAGACTGAGATTGACGCAATTAGACTGTCTCAGTGCCCAAGCAACTGGCATTACAGCAGGAAAACCCAGTGAACAGTTCTGGGATATGAAACCACTGTGTGCACAAATTAGATGAGAATGCTAATATTTGGGGGAGAACGTGTACTAGTATATGAATATGCATTCTTCCTTATTTGTATAAAACAACTTGCTACAATGAGAGTGCTTATATAGTCCTAGGGTCTTGTGACCTACAAAGAAGTATAAAGATCTGGTCTGTTTTGTACTTACACAAACATGAAAAAAATCTTCTTACACTTTTTTTCCTTCAGTAACTCAAAACCTCTTTGACATATTCTTTCCCTCCTCTATGTTACTGAATAAAGTCTCTGCTTGGCTGACAAGGCTATATGATACAAGTTAAAATTCAGAGGTAATTTTTCTCTTTGAGTAACAAACTTCAGAAAATGAGGCATCCTTCAGTATCTAGCATGAATGAAAGTTTGTAATTTAAATACTGCATTTCCTTCAAAGGCAGTAGTAAATCTAGAGATTGGATGCAAATTTGTACACAAGCGAAGGTGTTTGCCAAAGAGTTTTGTAACAAGATTCATTGAAAACTGTAGCTAACATAAATCTTTGGGCTATTATATGAGATATTGCTTTCATGCTTTTTTTTATACATTGAAATACACTGATCCTAAGTTTATGTTTTACCCAATTATCTGGAAAACAATCAAAACAAATGGTTAAATATTGAGACTTTTTATTTTAGGGCTGTTGTGTTTATGTTGGGGGATTTTATTGTTTGCTTGTTTTGGAAAATCCATTGTTGACTTTTGCAGAAAGTTTCAGTGCACCAGAAAGGCTAACTCAGACTTGAGAACTGCTAATATTTGATTAATGAGCGACTGGCATGGAACAAAATTTTTGTCAGTCCACTGCTTACTTTGTCATATGTGATACATGATTTCTGCATTAGCTATTACCAAATAAAGTTCTATGTCACTTCAGAAAGGCATTATTTCATGTTATCAGGCAGAAATACACAGCCAGTATAAATCAGAATAACTCAGTCAAAGGCCATAAAGCTATACTGTCTGAATATCTGGCTTGCAGTCTGCATAAGACCAGCTCTGTCATCTTTTTTCTCGTGGGAAGGGGACTTCCTCACCATCTCTCTTTCACTCGCCCACACCCAGGCACACACACCCTTTTCTAAGTTTGCTATGTCTCCTCCTTCCCTTGTCTCGTGCAGTGGCATCTTTTGTTCACATTATCTGTCACCCCTCATGTGTATGAACGAAACAGACACGGAGCAGGGGATGGGATGTCTCCCTCCTCATTTGCACTTACGTGTTTTCAAACCATGCTGAGTGCCAAGGGTTGTGCACAGCTAGTGGCATTATTTAAATTCTCTTCCTCGACAAGATTATGCCATGGCAACAAAACTCGGTTCTGCTGACTGGAGTGGTAAAAACGGAAGCTCTAGGATTAAGTAAATTTGTGTTAGAATAACTTAATTAGCAGTAAACTGTACACATACCACAGCTAGTAGATAGTAGGAGTTGAGCAGCAGTGGGAAAAGGAGGACAAGGACAATCCCACATTTTCTGTGATTAGGGAGCCCTCCCCTGAATTTGGCAGCTCTTTCACTCTCTACTGACATTGTCAGCAACTGTGTTTCATCTGTGTCATGTGGAAATGATATGTGATTTTCTTGATGCTAACCTTCTTTCCAACAATCCTGTAACTTAACATCTGAGTTTCCTTTGAACTCTTTCTTGAACCAGAAAGTAAATCCTCTAAAGGCTGTTTTATTCAGAGTGGAACTAAATAACTTGAGTCTCTGAGTACCACTGCTGTCAGCATTGTCTTGTTGAAAATGAAAAAATCGTAACCTCTGGAAAGCGAGGCTGATGAATAAAATCAAGAGCTTAGCCGGAGGAAGGGTTTTGGAGGTCCATCCACACCTCATTTGCAATTCAAGAGATTTTTTCCCCACTTTTATATAGCAGGAGTGACAGCAATAAAGAGCAATACACATAAAAAGGGAACCATGATGTAATCTATGAAACTGATATCGTGCTAATAGGTAATTTTATTCCCAAATCAACCCTGACTACTTCTGTGTCACTGAAGTCAGGCAAATAATAAACTGAAGTATTAAACCAGTCTTGAAAGTAAATGACAGCTCTGGTTTTAGAGTCTGGAGGAGAAGAAAACCCATCATCTCCTCAATTTGGCATCTTACAAGCAAACAGCCTCAAGCTCCATAGGAGACAAATTTTTAAAAGCTAGTTCCCTACCACAGTGCTGCCTGTTTTCTCCACCTGAGAGAAGTGTTGTTTATTTCTCTTGCAGCAGTATTCTATGTTCGCCTTATTTAAAGAGACTAGCACTATTTCCCCAAAACCCAATAAAATGAAGCTAACCTTGAGAGCAGGAATTTCTAAAATGGAAACAGCCTGTATTCTGCTTTCAGCAGACCCCTCCAGTGCTGTGGATCATACTTCAACTGTGCAGCTTTCTGCATGTTGAAGAAAATCCAATTTTATTTCAAAGAAAAATGAGATCTCAGTCCCAATTTGATGTGCTGGTTACTACAGTGTTGTGGGTTCGTGGGTTTTTCCAGCTTTTGGGTTCTATACAGAACTGTCCTTCTTCTCAGCTTACACAGAGGAGAATGTCTAAAAATATCTCTTTACCTGAGTAGCTGTGTCTATTTCCTCTTTCAAAGAAGAGATTTGCAGCTAATTTTAGAGAGGGACAGGTTCTCAGGAAAACAGAAAATTAAATGCAAGAAAAAAGTGTGAACTTTTTCAGAGTAATATTTTACAGTTTACTTTGGCCAGCAGTGTGTGAAGAAAAAAATGATTTCTGGGAATAGTTTTGTGTCTGTCAGCCTTCTGTCTACCATATTGTCAATCAAATTATAACAGCTAAGGTTAGACATATATTTAAAAGGGAAAAGGAAAGGAAAGG
>VWPU01009943.1:0-85530 GCA_013398955.1 Callaeas wilsoni | reverse complement strand
CCCATCCTTGCCCCCATCCCACCTTTCCTCCGTGGCAGGATCTAACTCTGTCAAAGCCTGGCTGTGTAAAGCTGAGCCGGTGACCTTTGGGCGTGGTGGCAATGGAGTTGTAGTGACATTGTAAGGGCTGCTTATCTCCTGCAGTAATTACCGGGTGTTTAACGGCCTCTCGGAGGGGGGAACTCCTCTCCCACCGGGAATTGCCGGCCCTGGGCTCTGAAAGCAGGAATTGTCACAGAGCTACGAAGGGACACGTGGGCACATGTTTGGGAACATGCAGACAATTACCCTGAGCAGCTCGTTCCCCTCTGACAGGCCGTTACACATCAGCGAGATGATCAGGAGCTGGTGATACACAGTGGGGAAAGGATTCTGAAGCCATCTGGCTGTACCGAGTGTGATATGGGGAACATCTGGTAGGCACGTGTAAAAATAGGATTATCAGCAAAAAAAAAAAAAAAAAAAAAGCGACTGTGGAAATGACGTCTTGCCGTCCTGCCTTAATCCTCCTCCTCTTCTTCCTCACTGTGACGTCAGAGGTTCTCAGGTTGCACTCAAAGTGGTTTTCTCTGTACATCCAGTACCGTTTAATAGCTGTTTTAACGTGCTTCAAGCACAGGGAAAATAACGGGGTCTGCCCCCTGTTAAAAGGGGAGGGAAAAGGTTTGGGGGGAAGCCAAAGGCCGTGAAGGAAAGGGTGCTTTGCTGTTGGTCGTTCGCCCAGTTATTGGTAAAGAGAAAGGGATGACTCCCATACCATGATGACACTTCCTCTCCTGCAAGGTGCTTGGCAAGGGACTGATAGAACCTCCTGATTTCAAACCAGCTGGAACGTTAAGTTAAAATGCTTTGCAGAACCTCAGGTGAGGTTTCCCACCAGGAAAAAACCAAAAGCATGAAGTGAATGAAGGGGAGAGGAGAAGATGATAGTTGGGCTAGGAGAAAACAGCTGATGCCACGCTTCCCTGACAAGCCTCTCTCTTGTTTTGACTGATCTCTGTGAGGAACAAAGCTTTGCCAGGCTGCCAAGTGTCTTGTGTACCCTGTCAGGCTGGTTTTGAGTGCCTCTGTCTATTGTGAATGTGAGATCTGAGAGGAATACATCTTGCTTGAGATTTAACTGTGTTCCTTCTGTTTCCATCCTTTCCAGCTGTAAATATTCCAGGATTAGAGCAAAGCTGGCTGTTTTGTAACTCCTGAGTGATGCAGCCCAGGACAGGCTTTGCTGGTCACAGTGAACTGTCAGTTTTCTCATTAAATTAAATAGATGCGATTCACAGGGATGTGATACGGGCAGCACATTAACCCCCTCCTCAGAAGGATGGACACTGTTCAAACCACAAAAAACCACCCTCCTTCACATGATGCCCTGCCTTTTGTCCCATGCTGTTGGGAACAGACCTTTGGATGTCATGAAATACTTTGATTTCCCCTTTGAAAAAGCGAAGTGGAGGAGGACAGGAGCATTCAGCTGCTGGGGCTGGTGTTTGCTGCTTTCCGAAGCACCCGGCAAAGACAGAGAATCTGCTCCTCGTGTGAGGGGAAATAAAAGCCCAGGAGCTCGTAAGTGTGGGCAAAGTGGCTCATTTTGTGCCTGGAGGAGGGAGATGGAGAGCATGTGTCTTCTCTATCCTCGTTCCCTCCTTCTTCAGGGCAGAGATTCCTACAAACGCCCAGGATATGAGATGAGGATCAGCTTTTCTCACAGCAGTTCAGCCTTCACTTAGAACCCTAAATAACAGCCGGATTCTTTCGGAAAGGCACCGCATCCAGCAGCTCTTAATACTGCTGGACCCACTTGGAACTCCTGGCTGTAATGGCTGCAATTATGAATTAATGGCCTTAAATTTGCCACCAGACCTAATGCCTAGTTCTCCTGTCTGGTTCTTGTTTCCATTCTGCCTTCTCATTGCTGTTCCACAGCCACAATTATTTGTCATTAGTCATTAATCTTGAAAGCATCGGCTTTATTTTCTCTTATTTTCCTCCAAGAAACTCTTGCCTGCTCCCAGGTTTTTATTGTTCACCGTTTTCCATCACTCCTTCCCTTGCCTCAATCTAATCAGTTTTGTACTGCTCTAAAAAGTATTTTTTTCCGACAGGGGAATAAAGCACCGGAGCGAATGTGCCCAAGAGATGTGTGTGACGCAGCCGATGCTGCCAACACCTGAGGGATGTTTATGCCCTGCTTACAGCTCAGCCTGCTGGGGAGGGGGCAGCATTAGAGCATTTTTCCATAGAGCTCTACCAAGCCTGGATTTTTCCTGTCCCACACTCGTTCCGCTGCTGCAGGAGAACCTCCACAGGGCCTTTCTCCTAGACTCTGGCTGGTGTGGAGCTGTTTCTCCCTGCAGAGCCCAAATCTCATTAAAAAGCTGGCACAGGTGGTTCTGGGCTGGGATCTTGCAGGGAAAAGATGAAATAATCCAAGAGGGACAAATCTCAGACCTTTGACCAGCACCTGAAGTGAGAAAAAAGAATAAGGTCATGTCTCAAAGGGTGTAGAAGAGCTCAGAAACTCATGAGGATGTTTAAATTAACACTTCTCTCTTTCTCTGGGAAAGAGCTGGCAGAGCTGTCGTGCCAGAGGCAGGTAGGATGGTCCTCACTGGCAATGCAGGGGAGGATGCTGAGAGATGCTGGGACCTGCTCCCTGGCAGGCGGGGAGCTGTCCTTGGAGCTGAATGAACCCTCTGCTGCCAGAGCATCCAAATATCTCCCAGCTCTTATTGTCTGCATCCCTGGACAGTCCTGTGTGGGAGAGGAGTTGGTGAGGAGGGGCTCCTCTGATGGGTCACATCTCCTTTGCCTTCAGTCATCCAGTGTCTTGATCCCACGGTGGAAAGATGTTCCTAGAGATTGCTTCCTACTCCAAGATCTCCATTTTCTTCCTTCACTCTCCCTGAGACTGACTCCAGCAGGGTTTTTCACCACTTCTGAAGTTCTTGTCTCCTTGCTGTTGCCAGGTTTTCTTTCTTCTTCCACATTTCTCCCCACACCCCGTCCTCCCTTGGACCCTGAGTCTTTCCAAGGAAATGGCAGGGGCGTTGATGCTTCAGCTGCTGCCGGCCCCTCTGGTGCCTTCCAGATGGAGAAACTCAGCGCTGGTCCAGGTTTTGCTTCTTCCCTGCACACACAGACTGGTAGGATAGGAAGGGAAGGAGCCAGCAAGGGATGCTCAGGGCAAGGAGTGAGAGATTGCGTGTCCATCCCATCAGCGTGAAGAAAGTGGAGACAAAGCAGGGGCCAAAAGGAGCCGGTTAAACCGGGCACGTGTCCAGCTCCTGTGTGAGATTTTGGCAAAAGTGACCAACAGTGGCAAAAAATATTAACTCTGATAGCTGAGCATTCCATGGCTTTAATTACAAAATTCACCGGGGCTCTGGTAGTTGATCTCTGGGCAATAGAGATTGGGAGAGGAAGGTAAAACAAAAGATCCTTATTTTATTTTTTGAAATCTTTTTCCCCTCAGGGTGTTTTTTTTCCCCCCTGCCTGTCTCCCTACTCGGTGAGACCAAAGGCACAGGGAACATTCGTTACAGGGGGTACTAAAGTGGAAGAAAATTGGACATTTTGGGGAGAAGTGGGACAAAAAGTTCTCTCTCAAGAAGACAATAACCAGTAACAGCAGAGAGCTGTAGGAAGCAGAGAAATTGTGACATTTAGGGAATAGCCTAAAATTCAGGCAGACGTGACCAACAGGAAAAACAATAGCCTTGTGACATTTGGGGACCAACTCCATTAAAAGTAGTGCTGCTGAAATGTGCCAGACCCACATCTGTGGCCTCCTTCTCTACTGTTAAATGTGGGGAAATGGTGGTTGGGAGGGAGAGGGAAGAAAAGGGTTATTTTTGTGTAAATATGTTGGGACTAGAAGGGATCAAAAGCTGCACCGAGTCTTCCCTGAAGCACTAAACATTTTTTCTGCCAACCAAGTGCCCAGAACTTGGCAAGGCTTCACTGACTTGATCGCTATCCAGTAGTCAAATGCTGCTATGGAAATCTTCCAAGGAGCTGATGACTGATCATTAGTGTTGTTCAAAAGCACGTTCAGCTTTTCGCACCGGGTAAAGCCATGTAAGGAACATAGAGGTGCCTTACCTTCCAAAGCTGAGCTCAGTGCTTCCCAAGCCATCCTAACTCCCTCAGCCCTGCATCTGCTGCTGTTGGTAAGCGGGGAAGGTGAGGCTGGTTTTGGCAGGGGACCAAGTCCCCTTGGTGGCAGACCTTCGGCTGCTCTCGCTCCGTGTCCCCACCCGTCATCTGCAGGGATGCAAGTCCTTGGTGGTTGTGCCCCCCCAGTTTGGTTTTGCTTCTTGTGGGGAAATATGTGACCCAATATATACCCAAGAGAGAGAATTTGTGGGGGTGACAGGCGTTTGAAGGGGACATCCAGCAGACACCTGCTGTGTTTGCTCCTCCCTCCGTGTGTGCCCGAGGGAACGAGGCTCTGGGAAGGATGGATGCCTTTGGCTCAGCAGTTTTCCACCCAGTTACTGCCCAATGGAGAAGGGACAACAATGGAGAAGGCACAACACCTTTTTGACTCCGTTTCCCATAAGAAGAAGCCCACAGCGATTTTTCCTTGGTGGGTGAGGGGTGCTGGATGTCTGTCTGCTTCCTTCCTGATCGCCTCCAGCTACTGGCACTGGAGAGCCATGGGCTGGCTGTGACAGAAACAGATGGGAAGCTCTCAATCCAATAAACTTCCCAAGTTTTCCCTCTGTTTGCCATGGATGTGTTGCCTCCTCTTGGCAGCACTGGAGGCCTCTCAGCCCCAAGGCCAGGCACCACCTCCTGCTGCCACAGCTGCTCCCGGCCGGAGGACCCCCGTGTCCTTCCTGGGTGATCGGATGGCAGGAGCAGGGTGGCTTTGGGAAAGGGGAGGTGAGAGTAGCAAAAGCTGCCCCTTTGTGCCAAGAAGGGGAGGAGAAAACCTGCGTGTCTCTGGAAACCCTTCTTCCTTTTCCAGCCCTGGCTGCATCAGAGCATCCCTCTAGGACAGTTGGTTTTGAAGCTTGTGGAAGGGGAGAGTCATGTTTGACATATGGCTTAAAAAATCCTCGTGTGTTCGCAGCCCTTGAATTACCCAAACATTGTACCAGGGCTAAGGGGGAAGAAATCAGCCAAACACTCTATTATTCCACCTAAAACTAGCTATGATGGATGTGGGAGAGACTGTGAGGGGAGAAACACAGGCAAAGAGGCCCTATTAAGGCAAAGTAGCAAAGGCAAGTCCTGAATTTCAGAACACAGTGCTTGCCCTTTCTTGCTGCCTAGCAGAAATCAAAACAAAAATAAGATGAGAAACCTTTTTCAGCCTCATTTTCAAAGCCATCTCTGACCAGGAAATAGCCCTGAAATGAGTGTGAGAAGTTAAGAGCCACACAGGGAGACTTAGGGAAGGAACTGGTGGAGTGCTAGGAAGGTTTGTTTGTGTGCAAAATGTATTATTACCTATCTTGGAAAACACAGGATATTATATTGCTTTACATTTGGGGTATTTTTGCTGCAAGGCTCCGGAGTGATTTGTGGTGGTGGGGCCGAGGGAAGATAACGAATGGAAGCTTATGAAGAAAGGAGTTTCCCCTCTGCTTCAGTTATAGTATTAAATAGCTGCTTGTATCACAGCAATTTCTCCCCCTCTTTCCCCTCTTTTTTTTTTTTGTGGCATGCCAAGATTAAAAAAACCCTTTATTTGCTAATGCCAATTATTTAATTTAATCAGGCTGAAGTACACCTTTAATAAATTTGCCTCCGAAATGAAAAATTACAAAGATGTGGCAGAAGAATATTTTAATGAAAACTGATGATGTAGCAAGTTGGAGCAGAATTATGTCCTCTCCCTGCCCTTTCCTACCACGCAGCAGCACAAGAGAGCAGCCAAACATCCCTCAGAAAATCACGGGCTGTGCTGTAGAACTCTTTTTAGTTTCCTTGTCCTGAGATCTACTCTCTTGTGGGGTTGTTTGCTGATTTCTGGACAACCTGCCAAGAAATCCTGGAGTAACAGCACTGAAATAAGGCAGGCAGCAGGATCAGCCTGCAGGATGTGTGACGCCAGGCTGGACTGTCCAGGTGTTTGGATATTCATGGAGGAGGAGGTTGTTCAAGGGCAGGGGACGCATGACAAGGAGAGCTATTCTTAGATGGATCCTCAGCCAGTCCCAAAATCCACCCTGCTTTCCTTCCAGGTGATGGCACTCAATGGTGCCAGCAAATATTTACCTGGCCCCAAAGCTGCTTCTCGTGCTGGGAGAGCAGCGATGGAAGGATGCAAAATATCAGCATTTGCAAGTGGCTGTAAGGAAGAAGATCTACGGGAATTCAAGAAGGCCAACTCCAGCCTCTTCAAATAAAAGGGTCCTTGCCCCCAGAAATGCTAGGATTTCGTTTTTTGAGCATTTCCCTTTTATTCTGTGCAGGTATATTAAGGAAAAAGGCTGCGGGGTTATCACCAGGCCTAAAGTGCAGCACCACAGCAACCTCAAAGGAGGTCCTATCTACTCACAGCCCTGTTTTCCTCCAAAATATCTCTTTACCCATAAAACTGCTCAGCTGTTGTGTGGAGGAATGGAAGTTCTTGGAAACAAAATAAACCCACGAGGTCAGCAAACCTCCAGAATCAGGAGACACACACCTGCTCTTGGAAGCAATGTGTCCAAACCCGCCACACTGACCAGGCCTCACGGTGGCAATGCGTAGAAAAGATAAATCTGGGTTGCAAAGTGTGAATCCCTCCCTATTTTGGAGTGTTTCTCGGGGCATTTTGGTGTGAATCACCAGCATTTGTTAGAGAGAAAGTTCTTTGCTTAACCCTGGAGCCCTTCCTCCTCACGCTTGGCCTGTCAGTGATGTCGTGGTGATGACAAATTTATGACATCAGAACGTGAGTCCCTGGGAGCCGTTGTGACAGATGAAGTATTGCAGATCCCCTGCAAGCAAAAGGAAAACTGAGCAGAAGGAAACTCGGATGAAATTTATGAGTCTTCTCCAGGAACCGACGTCACTCCTGGCCTAGGGCCACCACAGCCAACAGGATTTACGCTGCCTGGGCCCTGGGCCTTGTTCTCAGGGGATCAGGCTGAGATTAATCCAGCCAAAACCAACACTGTGCTACAGGGGCAGTTGTTGGGCAGAGCTGGAGGGAGAGATCAGCCAGAGGTGGAAGTGCCCCAGGGGAAGTCCAGTGCATGAGAAGCTCTACCCAATGGTCCATTTTTACCTGTTACTTGGTGAAAAATGCAGAGGATGAAGCCAGTTACATCCCTGTAGGACACAAAGCTGATAACGAGTCTTTTATTTGCTGTCTCACTCACTGGATGGACCCTGGTGGTTCTTGAGGCTCCTCCACCAGCCATGAGGAGCAAGCCCACGATTTCATTCTCTGATAACGAAGGTTCAGCAATGAACTCTCTCTGCTGACGAGCTGGAAAGTTGGCACATCTTGTGAAGTACCTCTCTGCCATTTCTCCCTAATTCAGGCTAAATTTCAGCCAGTGGTCTCTGGATCCCGCAGCTGCTCTCTTGGGTTGGGCAGACCTTTTGTGACCTCCCACCTCCCAGGCCCCATCAGATGTAGAGCAGAGGTGGCAACCAAAGCTGTCCATAAAATATCCCCTTTCCCGAAGGGTGAGCCATGTTTTTCCAGGTTTGCCTGCTATCCTTTTACTAGTTTCCATGAAAACAAACTGCAGTTTTCGTAAACATAAACTACCATCTGGCCCTGGAACGTTGGTGGGTGTTTTTATCCGCCGTCGACGGGATTTGCAAACTGTCAGGAAAATCCTAGCGAGGTGAAAAGGAGTCGTTTTGGCACAGCTCCACGGAGCCGCTGCTGCAGCCCCGATCGCTCATGCGCTCTGAGGCCGGCTTTGCTGTTGCGGGTTCAGTTGCCTTGACTTGCTTGAGAGCTCCAGAGTGTCATCCCAAGGAGGCTTTTCCTCATCCCTTCACCTGAAAGGAACCACCCAAAAGCTCTTCCTTTAACGCTGCTCTGGTGCAAGCTGTGTTCAGTGGTGACTCAGTGCTGGGCGCGAGCCTGGCACCATCTGCCCGCAGCCCTGGGGTCCCCATCCGGGCAGCACAGCACCAGGACAAAACCAGCGCAGGACTGGGCTGCTCAGGTGTCCCATCAGCACAAACCCAGCTCAGTCATCCTAACCCAAGGAAAAGCTCCTCCCCTGTCCCCAACTTCACTTAACAAAGCCATTAGCACTCCCATTAAATGTTTAGCTTGGTTTGTCATCCTACCTGCGAGCAGGGAAGGGCAAAGGCAGGAGCAGATGGAACAGGGATGATTCAGAGCATGGTGTTACATCCCAGAGCGCGAGCCAGGGAGCTGCTTAAATCAAATCAGGCTTAGTAATGAGAAAGTACATAATTAGATGCTTTAGCAACCATGGCTGCCCTGTGTGAGGTTTTGCATCGTCTCTACAGGTTGTTTTTTCAGAGTGAGGTGAGATACGGATGAATTGTGTGGAAGGTTTTCAGTGCTGGATCTGGGCTGTGGGAGTGGAGGGGGCATCTCCAGGATGATGGGAATTGAGTGAAGGGGTTTGTGCTTGTGGCAGAGGAGAAGCATAAAGGGGAGACCTTACCAAAGTCGGGGATTTTGGCAAAGGTGTGCCAGCTTTTTGGGTGCTGGAGAATAGAGGTGGCAAGGGGTCAGCAGAAGTATGGTTGCCTTCAGTTTCCGTGTCCATTCATCAAAGGAATGGATGGGAAAGCCTTTGAATGCCCAGAAGGCTCCAGCAAGAGGATTTGGAGAGGTCTTTTATCTGTGCTGAGGTTTCAGTCTATCACTGGTATTCCAAGATGACCTGTAGTGAAGGAGGGAAGGGGACTTGGCTGGACATGTTTTAAGGAGCTTTTTCAGGTAGAAAATGCTTCCTCATAGGGCATCCATCTGGGATACAGCAGATCATGGTCAAAACCTCTGCCTGAGAGAGGGCTGGTATTAATTAAATATGCACAGGGCCAGAGAGGGAATCAGCAGAGCAAACATGAAAATCCTTCATCTTCTCGGGGAATGTTCGTAACCCACGTATTCCATTTCTTAGCCCGGTGTAAGTTCCCTCTCCCTCTCAAAAGAATCAAACATTAAATTAAAAGTTCTTGGAACAGAAATCCTCAGATCTCACAATTCACACAACTGCTGTTTCCTGGCTAGTTCTCGTTCCCAGCACAGGATATTGACATATTCAGATAAGGGTAATTCTGGGGATCTTTAGGTCTTTCTTTGACTCTGGACTTGAACACCGTGTTTAGACATTCAGAAATGGGAAGCGAAGCACTTCTTCGTGGTCTTATTTTTTCCATCATTCCCATGTTCCTTCACGCCCATTCTCCCTGTCAGCCACTGTCCTCCTGCCTGAACTACGCGGAATCTGAACATGCTCCTCTTTAGCACACCCCGCCTTGGCTGGTCTCTGTGCCCCCCACGCCTGCAGGGATAAGGAGCCAGCACATCTCATTTCCCTGCTCAATTCCCGTGGGCAGCGCCTTCAGTGTGCTCAGCTCGAGGAAGAGACCCTTCTGTCAGTCACTGGGGTCCCCTTGATCTGAAGCATGTTGCACAAATACAGGGTAAGGATAAAGAACTGATCTTTATCAGTTGGTGCTTGCCAAAAAGGATTTTTTATGCAAGAACCATCATAAATTGTTGCAGATGAGAGCAAAAAAGAGAAGAAGTATCAATATGAGCACCTACTTGGACGGTGCTGCTCTGAGCTGCTGTTTCCTTTCCAGTTCTTTCCCTGCATCTCTGAGACAAACCGGGAGCACTCTTGTATTTGATAATAGCGGAAATTCAGGTGATTTCGATGAATTACTCTTACCTGGGGTCTCTGGAGGACTGCAGTTCCAGCTCTGCTCCCCTTCCCTGTTACACTCTAAAACTACTCAAGAAGATCACATTTGTAGGTTGGCAATTAATAAAGCAATCCCATCATTCAGAAAAATAGGGAAATTGTGTTAGAGTCAGACTACGGGCTCAGCTGCTTAACAGCAAGAAATGTCTGCCAGGCTGGATTTTAACCTGCTTGGCATTTTTTAAACAAAGCATTGTCCATCTACTTCAACTCATCAGGGCTTGAAAGAGAGAAAGAAACGTTTTCCTGGGGCCAGCCTAAAAAAGCTCTTCATCTCAGCTCTGAAAAGGAAGACCCGAGGATCTGATTGTGAATGGATCAATTTTGTCCTCCCCTATGAAGTCCATCAAGCTCCCATCTATTGAAATCTATTTAAGCAGCCTCCTCATCTCTGGTGGCCTCTTCATGGTGGCACCCCCAGATACTGGGGAAGAAGAAATAAGATGCAACAGGGAGCTGGTGCAGGGGTGTTGAAGAATAGAGAAAATGAGAGCACAGAATCTCTTCCATGCTTTGCTCAACATGCAAGGAAAAAAATCACCTCTTCCCTTTAGTGAAAGCCATTAAAGAGGGAAGGAGAAGGACAGGAAGAGGAGAGTCATTACAAGGCTTTGAATCTGGAGGCCTTTTCAATCTGTTACACTCAATGTAGGTTGTCAGCAAAGAAGAAAAGCAGCCGGTCTGCTGATAACGCAGGTACCAGTAAAACCTGCTGTGCTTCTAATGAATCCTGACAAAGCACTTTGGGAGAGGAGGCAAAGAAAAAACCGCTGGCTGTTGGAGTTTGCCCTGTGGCATGGCCTTCCTTCATCTGAACCAAGGAGGGACCCGGTGGTTTCTCCTGGGCTCACAGGACTCTCCCTGGGTAAAAGCCCTGATGGGCTCTAGGAGCACTTTGGCGTGGAATGACTGCAGGAGATGGCTCCCTTCTTCTTGCACCTGATTTAATTCCGACCATGGGGGTTGGGAGGAGGTGGCCCTGCTCCTGCATGGGTTTAGGAGGAACCTCCTGAACTCCCAGAGCAGGTCTTTTGAGGTTTCAGTGTTCCCCAGGGCTTTCCACGGAGCCTTTCTGAACTCAGCCTTGATGGAGTCGTCGGTGGCTGGTTTAGCAGCTGGGGCCAGGTGAAGATGCTGTCATGGGATTATCCCTAAAGCTTTAGGCTCGGGATCTCTGTCCATGATTGCACCTGTTCTCGGAGACCAAGCGGTGAGTTCATCATGACAAAGAATTTCCAACTCAGGTGTGAGCTCTTCTACCACCAAAGCGTGCCATGGAGCGAGGAGGTACAGCAGCGCGTCCCTCCCCTGCTGCCTCGCATTCCAGCTGGGAGCAGCTGGGTTTCTTTATGGATGGTCCCGCGGAGCCTGTCTCCCTGCACCCGGCTGGGAAAGCAAATATTCTGGTTCAGGGCTCAACTGTTTCTACCAGTGCTGCCTCCAGCAAAGGCAACTTTTCCTTTTGTGGAAAGAGGGAAGAAAGAGCAAAGATGGACGAGCAGGGATGACAACAGTGCGAATTAGCAGTCCACACAGCCCAGAGATGTGTGTAGTAACCTCTTTTATGTCTTATTCTCGCCCAGGGATACCTTTATCTTCGGCAGCACGGAAGGATTTTTAATCTTCTTCACAAAGACAATCTTTGCAGGAGGAGGAAACAATCAGCTTTTATGGGGCTGTTCACTCCTTTATTTATTTGCAAATTCTCAGCAACAGTCAAACTTGAGCAAAGGATAAAGAAAGGAAACAAAAAAAATAAGAAACAATCCAGAAAAGGTGAACAGAAAGATGGGTATTTTTCTTCTTACTGTATCCCACAGAAAAAGAAATGGATGTCTTACATGTCTATAAATAATAGCCATCTATAACTTACCAGCATTGAGATGTAAATGAGGTAACAGTGGGAATTTCATCTCGTTCAGCATGAAAAATGAGCCTCCTGTTCCAGAGAGTTTCAGGACATGCCTTTGAAGCTGGAGACAGACCCTTTGCTGGGGCAGGGAGCAGTGAGGCAGGCAGGTGACCTTCAGCTGAGCCCCCTCTGCCACGTGAGGATCCCCTCCCGCGGAGTCTCCAGCAGCACGGCCGGGCTTCCCACCGCTGAAAAACTGGAGCGGAAGAGGAAGGGTCCGTGTGCTGCTGAAAAAGGGATGTCTGTTATTCTGCTTGAAGCCTGGGAAGAGGTCAGTCTGGATCTGCTTCCCTCTGAATTGTCCACATGGCAGATGTGGAGACGGGCGAGGGGACCGTGGGCTCTTCAAACACCGAGACGTTTTTCCTCTTGATGTGATGAGTATCTGACAGCGCTTCGTATCCATCCTTATCTCCAATTTTCCATCAAAAAGTTAGCATACCAAGGGCTCTTGACACATCTCCTCGTTCTCCATGAGCGTTTCCAACCCTGGCATACCAATTTCTCAAGCTCCTTATTAACAATTCCGAGGGAGATCCTATTAAACTGGTGCTGTCAAGTTGGGTAGGACCAGCCTCTCTTCATCTGTCAAGGAGTCTCCTCTTGATTCCAACTGCTTTAAAAACACAATGAGACAAAGAAAAAGACAAACTACACCTCAAATTCACAGCATTTGCTGAGAAAACACAGATTTTGATCGTTGTTACCCAATTTTATCGAAGTTGCTGTTTATGCAAGGTTAAACCACGTAGTTCAGAATTAGGAAATTAGGACCGCAAAGGTGAAGATCGATCGTAGTTTGGCTCCCTCTGAGAGGTCTTGTCAGGAGATGGAGGAAAACACCTGCAATAAATGAGATTCCCTCAGTGCTGTCACATCCCTCCTTTTTGCAAGAGGTTTTTGTTCACAACAGTATGACTGGAAACATTTTTTTGGAAAAAATCATGGCACACTAGTGGAAAGATGCTGTTCCCGAAGAGCTCTGTGGTCTCCACTCCTGATTTCTTATATACATATAAATAGTCTTTCACAGATTCTTGGAATGATTTGGGTTGGAAGAGACCTTAAAGATCATCTTGTTCCAACCCCCAGCCAGGGGCAGGGCCACCTTCTTTCACTTATTAAAACACAGAAAAGCAATTAGATCTTACAGCTCAGACTGTGATTAATCATCCTACAAACAGCATATGGACACGGAGAAAAGGAATAGTTCCTGAAACACGTGGGATGTGTTCAACTAGTGAAGGAACTGGGATAATCTGGGAAAACATCTGTTGGCTTCAGCATGCTCCCCAGGAGGCAGGGCTGCCATGTGCATTCTTAGCCCTAAAACCTGGCCTTGCCCAAAACAGGTTTATGGATAGAGAAATGCTCTAATCTTGGTGCTTCGTGAACACGGAGCATGGAGATTCATCCCTCTGCTCCTCAGCAGCGGGAAAGGGAATAACAGCATTTCTTTCCCATTGCTGCCTCTCCCTGCTTTGCCTGCCCAAGCTGCTGACCTTTCCTCGGAGAAGCCCTTCTCTGATGCACGTGGTTTGTTCACCATCCAGGCTACTGACTTTTTTCTTTTCCTATCCAATATCTAAGTGCTGCCATAGCAAACGGTCATTATAAGGCTATAAATAGTTCACAGCACTCCAATTAGGAAGCTGCACTTAATTGTGTGGGGAAAAAAAAAAAAAGACAGAGGAAAAAATTAGCTGCTGCTGCAGTCCTTGATGAGGAGACCCTTGAACTCAGCAGAAGGCATTCTCAGGTCACTCCAGGGGCCGGAGAGAGTGGGATTAGATGGGGGGGTTTATTCCTGCTGGGTCAAGGGTGTGAGTAGAGAGGAAGGGCCCTCTTAGAAGACAGAAATGGGTGGTGATATTGGGAGAGTGGGAGACAGAGTTGAGTGCTTTCAGAGCTGTGACAGCCGAGCCTGACGTCAGAGGTGCCATTTGGGCTGTGGATGAGCAGCTTCACCCCTTTCTCCTTGCTGCTGGCATCACTCTGAGTGAATGAAGCGCGGCCCACGGCTCACCTGTCCCTCCAGCTATTTCACACTTGGGTCATCCAAGTGCTCCGCGGCTTTCGGGGACCCGGGGAGAAAGCAAGGGGTGAACGTGGAGGAGGAAGTGATGGCAGAGCAGCCCCTGCTTGCCCCCAAGGCTTTGCTGAACTCATTGATGCTGCTGGGATCTGCTAAAGGATGCAGGGATCCATATGGGATTATAGCCCGGGGTGGGCCGGCAACCTAGGGAGTTTTACCTGCCAACTTCTGCAAGAGTGTCCCAAAAAGCCGAGTACAAAGTATTGCATTGGGAAGAGTACTTGAGAGTGTCCTTTTCACATTGCTGGGCTGACGGTGGCCTTCCTTTCCAATGCCTTTGGAGCAATTTGCATGGCATTACCCACAATGCCTGCAGCTGTAATGCTATTACAGCTTGGCAGCCTCTCTAACCTAATGATGACAAACACTGCAGCATTCCTTATCTGCTCTTTGCCAAAAAAACCCAATAATTATTTGGGGGAGAAAAAAAAAAAAAAAGTGATTTGTCTGCTCTTTTTTCCCCTCTTTTTTTCCATGCTTTTTTTCTTACCTTAAAAAGGCTCGGGAGGAAGGAACTGGGAGAATGGGAAGTTTAGGAAAGGGCTGGCCTTGGTGCCAACTATGAGGTGGAGACCACACTGCTAAAGCACAGCCCATGTCCTACACCTTCCCTAGCCCTTCTCCTGCCTCCTACTTCTGCCTTTTTTCTACTTCTCCTGCCTTTTCCCCTGATTCATTTATTGCAAAGTATATTTCCTTTCATCCACTTTCACCTCAGCTTCGGGGCAGGGAGCTGTGCTTGGCAGTAACGCTTCCAGGTGATGGTTTCGGTGCTGTCGTCTTCGAAGTTTGTGTTGCTCTTCGGGCTTCCATGCTCATCTTTTGATAGGAAATACATATCTGAGTGATAAAATGGGATATTCTGTGCCTTCAACGTTAAGTTATGCTTTTCTGGCAATGCTAAGCTGGTGTTTGAACCTAAGATTTTGCCCAACAGCTGTATATTCCCTGGAAAAATGCCTGTGGAAGGGGAGTTGCAGACCTGAGTTTTGCAATGGGTGTTTGGTGGGTGCCTGCCTCCAGCAGAACCGCGGGATATGGTCCTGGGGAGGGCCGAAAGGACACCCTCTGGAAAGCCAGGGAGACAGTGCCTTGGCAGGGTGGCAAGGTGGCGTTTTGTCGTTGTTCCCTGGCACGAACCCAGCTTTTCATTATCTGGTTAAAGCAAACAGAGCTGGGACAATAAGCTCTGTTTGCCCACGGAGCAGAATTGGCTCCCGGCACGCGGCTGCTTCTGCTCCAGCCCGGGTGATGGGTGACCCCAGGTGAGGGGGTGTCCCAGGGGGTAACAGAGCTGAGGGAAGGGCTTCATGGTGAGCCTGGCACACGGCTCTTCCAGCCTGGAGAAGCTTTCTCCCAGGGAAGCAGGGGTTGGCATGGGCAGCGTGCCCAGCTGGCCCGTCGGCTGCGTCTCTCCAGACAGAAAATGGGAAGAATAAAGCTCGTAAAGCACCCATAATAGCTGTGGGTTTGGCTCCTGCAGAAAGCCCTGCTACTTTCCCCTCTTCAGCTCAGTTCCTTTTCAAACACCCCATGGGCTCCTGAGGGACAGCAGGGAACCCACGCTTGGGATGGGCCAAGCATCCACACCCCAATCCTTTGTTTTGGGCTCTGTGAGTCCAGGCAGAGCAAGAGTTTAGAAACCATCCCGAAAATAGTCACAGCAGCACACTGGGAGCTCGCTGAGGTGTAGGAGAGGTATCCAGGTTCCCTTGTGAAGCTGCCCCTCCCTCCTCCTCCCACTCTCTGGCTTATTAATTAACCTCTGTTAATTAAGCCTCAGCTCTCATTGCTAGAAGGTATTGGTGTGTTCGGGAGCTTAGCAGGATTAAATATTACTAGATGCTCTTGGATAATAGGAATGCCTCTGTGCTCGGAGCTTGGTTTCTGGTGGCTGGCCTGTAAACTGCAGCTAGAAAACTGAGAGAGAAAGTTTTTATTTGTGTAGTCATGCCTGAAGCAGTGAGTTTGGAGAGAGGGGAAAAAAAACAAAGCTGTTTTCAGTAGCAGAACTCTCCTTAACTTCACGGTGAGCAGCTTCTGGAAAGCAGGGAGCAGCAGGTGACACAGGAGGTGTTACAAACCGAACGCAGGTGCTTTGTTTGGCTGAGATCAGCTGAAGTTTGCCTGGTTTGTGACCCCTGTCCCACGCGTGCTCAGCGCTGAGCCCTGCGGTGCCACCCTACGCCCTGGGAGAGCGCCCGGCCCGGAGCGTGAGCGGGATGTTTCCATCCCTCTGCCCCTTTGTACGAGGATCCTATGGCAATCCTATAGAGCAGCCGGGGCAGCAGGAGCGTGCCGGCTTATAAAGTGAGCAAACATAATATTTACATCAGTAAGACTGCCTGTGTTTGACCAGAAGCTAAACAATTTAAAGGGAAGATTGATTTGTTACGTTAAAGGGTAAACCGGGTCAGGGTTATGAAAAGAAGCTTTAAATACCATTCACAAAAGCAACATCCCAAATCCCTGCACTGCTCTTTCAGAGCTGGAAATGTCACAAAGAGATAATTCAGGCGGTGGAGGAGCTGCCACATGAAAGCGGCTGGGATGATGTCCACTTCATCCAGTTCAATACAGCTGGATTGGGAGCTGGGATTGGAATATTCAGGCTGTTTCCAGGTTGTTGGTTGATTTATTATTTATTTTAACTCAGGGGCAGAAAGCTGAGAATTTCCCGGAAAATAAGAAGTTGGATTCAGAGAGGCAGCTTGTTTAGATAACAATGCAGCAACCTAGAATTGTTACAAAGAGCTTATAAAAGTAAACAAAGCGAGCGTGAGAGAAATTCAAATGGTTCCCTTCCCCCACTCCAGTCAAACTTTTAATTGCCGGGAATTCAAAGCAGCTGCATTTTCTGCTGGAAAAGTGCTCCGCTGCGTTTTTATAGCAGCTCCTTTTAATGTAGGAGCCTCGGGAGCAGGACGGGGCCTTGCTCCACGGGTCAGATGGGCTGTGTGTGGAGCAGGGAATTTCGGGGAGGTGTGTGTGGGAAGCCAAAATGGCTCTGGCTGCCTATTAGGCAGCTCATAATATTTCATGGCAGAAAAAAATGAGGGTTTTTTGGCCCTGAGTCATGCCATGAATGGCCTTCAGCATGTTTCACCCGTTTTCCCATGAGCAGGCTGCGACTTTTTCCTCCCCAAATGAACCATGACAAGCCCCTATCCAAACAGTAATAATAGTAGTAATAACAGTAATTATCCCAGCAGCAATATTAATCATAAAACCCTCTTTTTTTCTTTTTAATTCGCTGCTCTCAAGAGCACTGAGCCACTGATTGCTGCTGTGCAGGGATCCTGCTGCTCTGGGGCCTTCCTGGCCAGGAGCTTGATGACCCAGGGCTTGTCTGGGGTGCACTGAGACCTGTGGGGCAGAATTTGGGCGTTCCATGCTCGGTCCCTTTTGCTTTCAGGGATGCCCGGTGGGTCTGGCTCTGCCGCGTGGGTGCCCTCTCCCACTCGCCAAATCCCAGCAGCCTTGCCGAGAGGGGATTAAATCATCCTCTGATACCACTGAACTCATCCCCAGCCCCAGGTGCTGCTCTGAGGCGCTGCCCTGTGCGTTCCCAAAGCTCTCTGGGTGCATGGAACACTCGCAGAAGGGATGATGATGCTCATCCAACGGGAAAGGGCAACTGGGAGAGCAGCATCCTGGATTGATATTCTGCTGCTTGGGAGCTTTTCCCCTCTACTCTCTTTTCTCCCTTTTCTCTCCCAAAAGCAGCTTCTCTGGAATCCATGTCTTTAGAGGCCTGCTGGTGTTTCTCCATGCTGGAGAAGCTGTGTCAGGGCTGCAGCAGGAGGTGATGCTGATCCACGGTCGGCACGTGGAGGGGTTCCTAACCAAGCCGAGGAAGTGCAGCTCCCATCCCGGTGCTATTCTGGGTGCTCAACACCGCAGCAATTCATCACTTTGTAAATATCTTCTGGTTTATTACATAAGCAATAAGCACTTTGTCGGAAATTGCATAACTTATAATCCAATTAAACAATAATTACATTGTAATGGCTTTGTAACTATGGCGTTAATTAACTTTTATTGCCCTGTAAATTAAGCATGGTATTGATATGGAATTGGGAGCAGACAGCTGGCTTTGGTGGCGGCAGGAGAGGGACAGGGAGCCCCAAAAGCTGTTGTGGGAGATCGTGCAGATCTATGGTTGCATAGTTGGCCTTAGCAAGAGGGAGTTTTGTTCAAGCTGTGAGCATCTCGTTCCTCCTGGGGAGGCCTCTCTTCCCATGGAAGAGAAGGGTCCTGGTGGCCAGGGGTTCCTGGGGACCAGATTTGAGGCACTGACAAGGAGCTGGTGACTGGTGGAGGAGTGGGAAGCCGGTTCCATGTGGGGAGAGCTCCTGCACACCCACACATGGATGTTCATCCATAGCAAGGCCCCAGGTCACCCACGGTTTGCAGGTGCTCAAGAGGTGGGACCTGTGGCCGAGGTCCTCCGAGGTGCTCTGCTGCCTGTCGTCCCTTCTCAGGGGAGGATCTGCGGCTCACCGCTGGGAAATCCTCCTCCTGGAGAGGGTTCCTTAGCTGAGGATGGCACTTCAGAGTGCCTGCTCTGGATGGCCAGGCCGCGTGCTCCTGCCAGCCTGCTTGCCATGGGTGAGCCGTGCTGGGATAGTGCTCCCTCCCCAGTTAGCAGGGAAAGAGGAGCCCTGGGAAAGGCTGGGCTTGCAGCCGCTTTGCACACACAGCTTCCCCCTTCTTCTTTCAGGAGAGATGTGTTTGTGCTAAACATTTCCAGCCTCTTCGTGCTCCCCTGCCTCAGCACGGGTGCTGTGGGTCACGGAATTTGGACTGGCAGCAAATTCTGCCTGTCACCCCCACCCATCCCAATCCTTACACCCCGTTTTAGCTCGGCTGGAGACAGCGACTGTGACTCCTGGGCAGCAAGCTCCTGCCTGCCCAGCACGAAGGGCTGCAAGGGGCAGGAGTTTGCTTTGGGAATGGCTTCCTGGGAAGGATGGGCCACCAGAATCCTACCTGGGCCACCTGCCACAGGCCTTCAGGTGGAGGAGGGAGGCAAATCCTGCCTCTGCTCCTCACCCCCACTTATGGCTGGATTTGTGTGAGGGTATTAGCGCATCCTGGGACAAGCAGTGACGCTTTATATGGGATGGGTGGCTTTTCCTAAGTTCAAGCAGGGAACCAGCAAGCTGAATCCTGGTGACATTGGTAGCCAAACTGAGGTGCCAAACTGCGACCAAATACAGCTGCTTCATTTCTGGGGGGATTCCGTGGATGTGCATTGATGCTCCTTGATACCTCGGAGGTGCCGAGGGAAACATTTGCAGTCTAAACCTTCGAGGTTTTGGAAACTAAATCTCCAGGTCTCACGGGGTTTGCCTCTGCTGCTCCTGAGCACACAGCAGGCAAGTCTGATGAAAGGCTGGAATTTATTGCTGAGGCTTTAGAAACATGTTCCTTACACCAGGCATGCTTGGAAACTTGAAAATCAGCCCGGCCTCTCGGCTGCTCGCAGAACCGGTGGAGTGATGCAGATAGGGAAATGTAACAAAAATAATTATCCTTTTGATCTGGCCTAATCACTGAATCTCCTCCCCACCTTCTGAACCTTGTTGAACAACCTCTCTGCTCCCCCCTGGGTTTCTGCCTCGCCGGCATCCTCCTGCTTCACCACGTGTCTGCTCTGAACTCTGCAATCACCCAGCACGCACAAGGAGCCAGGATTTGGCTGTGCCTTGTCCTAGTTTTTTCTTGTGCTGCTTTTTAAAAATTTATACAGGCATATTCATCTCATAAAAACCACAGTTTATATGTGCAAGAAAACCATCTCATTCATGGAAAACAACTCGCTGGGACTCAGCTCTCCTCTAGGCAGAGCAGGCAAGCCACGGCTGCTGCCGGTGGGCTTCTGATCGGGATAAAACAATTATGGAGACCTGCCACCTTGTGGGAGCTGGGAGATGTGGCAGGACCCCCCTTCCAGCCCCTCACCTCCTGAACAGACTGGGTTTAGGGGCATCTTCAGGCTGGATTTTGGGATGTGCACCTCTGTGGAGGCAAAGCACGGGCTGGAGGGTGGGGATGGGCAGTGCTGTGTTTGGCCTTGATTTAGACTGGCTCCCTCTGGGTGCTTCTGTGCCCAAAAAGGGGCAGAATAACTTTAGCCACTAAAAGAATGGTTAAAACCCACCCTCCCTTAGAAAAACAAAGGACGAGGAGAAAGAAATAAGTGAAGAGAGACGGTAGGAGGTGAGCTGTGGGGATGGGTGATGGGAGTGCCATCCATCATGTTCCCTTTCTCCCGATGGGAATTTCCACTCTCCCTCTCCAGCCAGCGTTCCGGCTCTGCGACTGCCTCAGTGTGCGCCTCCCCAGTGCCCCGTCCCCTCGTCCTGGGTCAATGCTCCATCTTCTCTCGCTCTGCCCTGCTCCGCCGGGCTGTCAGGGGAAGGTGAAGGGCATTTGTAGGAGTAAAAACTGGTCTTTGTGGTGGCTTGGTTTTTCTCCTGGAGAGTTTCTGGTCCTGGAAGAGGGGTGGATGTAGTGAGGCGTGGAAAGCACTCCTCAGTATTGCTCCCCTACTTCTGCTTCCCTCTCCTTTATGGAATTTCCGTTTTCTTTTTAATTGGACAGGTTAGTTTATCTCTCACCTGGATGTCCATCCTCCCATGCCCAGCCAGCCTGTGCTCTCACAGCATCCCACCTTCCTGCAGTGATGGGATAGGATGCTGTTACAGGCACCTCTGACTTCAGGTGGGCACCAGGCAGCAGGAGGATCATTCTCCTCTGGCAGAATGATCCAGCGTGCGAGCAGCTCCAGTGACCGAGTGGGGGGAAGAGAAGGAAAAAAAGGAGATGCAGGAAAAAAATTAGAATGAATTAAGTGGTTTCCATAAATAGCTCTGAGCTGTTAAATGAAATACTTTTCATGGCTGGTCGTGAAACATCCACGGGGTTTGTTTCATGCCGGGGTTTTTCCATCTGTCCAGCCCTGCTGGCAGCTGTATCCCGTTGTTTTGGTCCCCCCATCTCATCCTGGTGGCTGAAGGCTGTGCCCGTGGCAGTCTGGGGAGAGGGGAAGGTGCTTATGGTCCAGCAGAACTGTGCCTGCAGATTCTTCAGACTGCATTCCTGCCTGGCTCCTGGGGTAGGAGGAAAGCGGCAGCCTGGAGGTGCCACCCAATGCAACATTTTGGTGCCAGGAGCAGCCTGAGAGCACCCAGCACTGCCCTGCTCCTAACTGGAGCTGACAGGGCTGAGGAAGGGAGAGGGGCCAGGGGAGGCAAGAGGAAAGCAAAGTGATGCTTCTTCCTGAGTGAGTCCTGGGGTACCACAACCCTTGGATGAGCACAGCGAGGTGGCAGCCCCTCACCTGACAAGGGATACCTGGGCTCCGTGCCACCCCAGGGCTGTGCCTTGGGCAGTGTGGGCAAGAGGCACCTTACTGGGAGTGATAGCATGGGGTTAAAATGTTCTTAAAATCATGGTAGCTAAAATGGGCCTTGGAAACGGGAGTGGGCATTGTCTTTACTAGAACCCTGCGAACCTACACCTGTGTACCCTCCTGTACAATAGATAAGAAATGCTGGGGGGAGAGGGGGCTTAAATTCATGCTTGAGCAAAAACAATACACACACTAGAACAATATCAAGTTAATAATCAACATATGATTATGTAAAGAAGAGTATAAAATTTGTCCATCTCGAATCCATGTCGGAGTCAGATTTGGGTTTGTCTGTACCCCTGCTTCCCAGAGCTCTTCAATAAAAGCACCTGCATATAATCATCCAGTGATTATGTGTTTCTACGCTAACAGGAGGAATAAAATAAAGCCCCTTCCTGAGCGGGAGGAGGGGGTAGGAGAGGAAATCTTCAAGGAAATTTCCATTCCTTAAAGGAAATATGTTATTTCCCAAATGGCTGCAGGAGGAAAACTCCAGAGGGGGTCAGGCAGGACCCAGCCATGGGCACTGGGTGCACCGGGTGTCCCAGTGTCCCTGTGGAGGCGGTGTCCATCTGGAAGGACCCAGGGAATGTGGTTATTGCCATTTATTTAAACTTTTTAAGCTGGCAAGCCAGAACCTGAGCCTCATCCCAGTGAAAACTCGAGTCACACAAGTCCACTGGTTGACTGGGAATTCATCGGGCATTGAATCCCTGAAGTTTTTTGAGTTTTTTTTTTATTAGATCACTGACACCTCCCAGCTTCCCTGAGGCTGAGCGGGCACTTCCAGTGAACCCGAGCATCCAGATCTCCCCTGTGCCAGCTAAAACATTCTGGGATGCCCTGGATCACACCAAAACATTTTCCTGGGCTGTGGCATATGTGCTTGTACTTTTGAAGGGAGGGGGAGGCAGGAGGAAAGAAGAATCACCAAAGATACTTTGCTCATTTATTTTAACAACTGGAGTTTAGCTTGAATTATTTATGCTGCAGCTTCATAATGCACTAGGAAATGCACTGCAACATATGTCATCCAAAGAATGAAGCCTGGGAAATGTGAAACCACGCTCCGGCCCTATTAAACCTCAGTTTAAGTGGGAAGAGGAGGACCTTTTTTTTTTCCCCCCCGCTTTCCAGCAAATTAATAATGTGTGCTGATTAGCACAAAAGAGATTAGCAAGGTTCCTCTCCATGTGCTTTGTTTCTTCAATAGAAAGTTAATTAACAGCCCTCTGCCTTCTGATACCCAGTTACAAGACAACACTCTGGTCCTTAATCTTAGATTATGAGTTTGTTAGTTTTCTTTAATTTTAGATACGAGCTGGCCAGGAGGTGTTTTCAAAGTTTGGATTTACTCACGCTTTCCACATTTCAGGGTGATGCTGGGTGGAGTAGAGCATTGGGGCTCTCTCTTCCAGCATGAAATTTACCTCTTTTACCCCCCAAATGCACCAAAAAGTTATTAAAATCATATGTGGGAAATTTGGGGTGTTCCACAGATGAGCAGAAGCAGTAAGGACCAAAAATATTTGTGGCTTGGGAGACAGAGGGGATTTAAAGCATTTTTAATAGTAGGGTAAAGCTCTCTGAAGTGAGACCATCACCCTGTTGCAGCCCCACGGACCGAAGAGATACAATTACAGAGACTCCGGCCCTAAGGTGCAAATCCCCGGAGGGAGGTAACGGTTTGCTGGGCTCGGGGTGAGGAAACGTCGGGTCCTGTAGAATCGTGCTGCTAGATCCAAATTAAAAATTAAGTGAAGGCTAAATGTCTTGGAAGCTTTGTTCGGCCCCCCCAAAACAGACACACTCTTAGAATGCTTGAAACAAATGACATTATACCATGGTCCTTTGCTCATACCTTCAGCTAAGGCCTCTCTTTCTCAAATCCCTGAGTGGTTTGTTTTCCCACATTTGCCTTTCCCATAATTAGTGCTCTCTCTCCATTAAAGCCCTGGCAGAGCTGCAGGCCCCATCCACATCAAACCTGGTCCTGTCCCCCTCCCCGAGGGGAGTGTCTGGACCATCAGGTTTTACACCCGGGCATCAGCAAACCTGCCCAAGGTGCCCACACGCCGAGCCCAGGTGCCACCCAAATTCCTCTTCGAGTCCTTCCCTAAAGGAGACGAGCCAAAGTCCTTCTCCCAGCTCCCCCATCCCGGGTTTCAGCCCTCCCTTTCCAGCCCAGCGTCCCAACCACCATCCATGGGGAAACCACAAAGAAGAGAGGCTTTTGCCCAAAGACGCTGCCCAAATTGCGGACGAGCCGGGAGCTCCCGGCCTTTCATCTCACGCGCGGCGAAAATAACTCATCTGGCTGACAGCAGCTTTGCCCTCCCCTCGCCTGCCCCCACCCCGCTTAATTAAAGGGAACAAAGAAAAAGTTGCTAATTAAAAGCAACAAGGGAAGGAGCTGGGAGAGCACGTGGGAGGGAGGGAAGGGGCGGCAGAGCAGCGTGGGGCGGTACAGGGACACCAGGATTGGGAAGGAGCCAAAAGCAAAGCTTTGTTGCTCATGTCCTGGTGCAGGCTGACCTGTGCTGTTGGATCTGGGAAAGGGGTGCTGCTGAAGCACCCCAAACCTCCAGGAAATTAAATCCGGGGGCAAGAGACAGCCAAACGAGCCATCCCAGGGCTCGCGTTGCAGGACCTGCTGTGTCGTGATGCTATTTCATCACAAAGCTGCCATCTCCCCACCCTCCAGCTGCTCTTTCCAGGATGCAGGAAAAGGTGGCCCATGATTTTGGCTGGGTGCCCACTGGGCATGGCTCTGGTGCCTGTCTCCCTGCTTATGGCAGTCCATAAAGTGGGAGTGGTTGTGAAAGAGGGACTGTGAAGCGCAGTCAGGGAGTGAATTTGGAGGCAAATGAGTGGCGGTACTGACGCGTGAAGCATTCAGATCTGGAAGGGTCTTCCGTGACTTTCAGAGAGGAAAAAACCAATACGGCTTGTAGGTCCTAGCTGTTGTAACCTCTCCTGGCTTTACTTCATCTACTTGTTCCCAGTGACTTGGCAGAGTCTCTTCCTTCCCGAGGAAGAACGATGTGCACCAGCAAGGATTCCCAGGCATGTTCACGTGCATTCCTGCAAAGCTTCAGGTTAGAGGCACCGTGCATGGAAAGGAGGGATGCTCTTCAGAGGGATATATGGCACAGACCTGCCTGGCTGCTCCCTGTGTGGCACAGCCCATCTCTAAGGATGGCTCCTGCCAGAGCACATCCTCCCTCCTAAACAATCCATAAGGACTTTTAAACATTCGGTAGAACTGGTTTTTAGTCACAGTTTCCCTGGGCAGCTCTCACTTCATAGCTTTCCTGCTGCCTCGCAGTGCAGCGCTTCCAAACCTCTAAGGCATGTGCTGGTGGGAAGAGAGCCCAGGTTTCACGTGCTGTCCCTCTTTGGCAGGTTCCCCTGCGCACATCTCCTTCCCTGGCTCCACCTGTGCTCTGTCTGCCCTACCTTTGGGGTTGCAGGCAGGATGTGTTCCCTGGGGAAGGCAGCAATGCCGGCAGTGCTGTTTCAGGCGCCGCGTCTCTCCCTGTTGCCGAGGGAGGCTGGCTCCCCTCTGAAAGGTGTGCTGATTTGGGAATCACCTCGCCTTGGAATGTCTCCAGCCAAGGCCAAGGGAGGATGCTCAGGGAGAAGGCAGGGAACAAAGGATGGGTTTAGATCTGCTCATACGTAACCTGCCAGCAGCTTGCAGTCCCCAGCAGAGGTCCATGCGCATCCTCCCGTCCTATCCCTGCTCCATGTGTTCCCATGAAGAGCACGGAGCCAGGAGCTGGACTTGACGATCCTTGTGTGTCCCTTCCAACTCAGGATATTCCATAATTCTGTGTTCCCCTTCCAGCTGACGCTGGAGGGCCCTTTCAGAAGCACAAATCAAAGCTGTTTCCATCTTTACCTCCAAGCTGTCCCTGTGCCTGGTTTTGTGCATAATGCATGTCTTCAGGCAGATGTGCCCTGCCCCTCCATAGATAATGCCAGGCTCCCACTGAAGTTGTTCCTATCTCTACTGCCATGTGTCTGAATCCTACCACCTTGCAGGCCAGTGGCATTTTTGGAGGGAGACCCTTGAGCAATTCTGCATCCTCTCTGGGAAAATCTCAACTCTTTTTGGGGATTTTTGTGTTTTTTTTATGATGGCGATGCTTTTTCTCCTTGTTGTCTTCCCTGTGAGTCGTCCTTCATCTGCTGGCAACCTGATGTTGTGCTGACAGACAATCTGACCTGACATCAGTGGGGTCGAGAAAATGTTAAAAAAACACAAACAAACCCAAAGTTTAACAATAAAATAAACAGCCAGGGCTGGCAGAAGGAGAGGAGAGGATCAGAAGGGTTGCTCGGGGAGCTGAGCAGCTGCCAGCAAGCAGAGGGGTGAAAAAGCAATGCAGGATGGTGAGAGGGCAAAAATCTTGTGAAAGCCAAGGAGAAAAGGAGGACACAGGGAGTTGCAGGGGAGCAGGAAGAGTTTGTGAGGGTGTCAAGGGAGATTTCCTCGGTGTAGCTGCATCCACGTGTGCCGGGAGCACAGGGGTCCCACTGCAGCTCAGCACTACCCAAATTATCTTGGGCTCCAGGGAAAACACCACTCACACCTACTCTTTGGAAAAATGGGTCCCGTTCCACCTGTCTTGCCATTACAAATAGAGGAGCGACAGGAGACAAGGGAAACATCAACTTCCATCCGTGAGCCAGGAAGGAGAATGGCAGGAAGGGTGGGGGGACAGCCCATCTCCCTGCCTCCTTATCTGTCATTAACCCAGGTGCTAATGAAGTGCAACCAAACAGCTTCCTTCTCCTGATGGAAAGCTCAAAAGGAGCACCACTGGCTAATGAGGACATTAGAGGCTGATCTCTCCCTTGTCTTCCTCCTATCATTTTAATATCAGGCTAATTTCACTATAACATAGATTAATTGGCACCTTTCCGCCTGCGGATTCCTCTGACACTCAGAAATATTTTTGTTTTTCTGAAACTGTATTTCCCACCCAAACGAAACCGTTTCCTTGGGTTTGGAAGAGAGGTGGAGAAAAGGGGAGTATCTCTGCTGCAAACCAGAAACAAGACCCAGACAGAGGCTGAGCAGGAGGAAAAAACACATTTCATTATTCAGTGAGCAAATTCATCTTGTCCATTCCCTCACTGGGCAAGTGCCATTCCCTCTTTGCTCAGTGTGATGGCAAGGCAGGGTGAAAGGAGGCTAAATATGGCAAATAATGTGAGGAAAAAGCAGGGGCAAGCGTCACTGAGTGTCTGGCCCTGCAGACTAAAGGAGCCAAAAGCACTTCTCTTTGTATAAATGTCTTTGCTCGTTTTCCTCCTGGGGTGAATTTGGCAATTCCTTCGTTTCCATGTGGTGAGCAGCCACAATCCAAGCCCTTGCTGTCCCACAGTTGTGCTGCAAGGCTGGAGAAGGGAAGGGTAATTACACAGATCCAGACACTGGCTGTGCCCAGCTGAGGCAAAAGTTGTGATGGTGTGGAAAGGAGCTGTGAGGGAGCCTCCAGTTCCTCTTTACGAAGGTTGTCAGAGCAAGGCTGGGTGGAAAAACCAACACAGGAAGCCAACACAGTCTTCTGAAAGCTGTCTAGAAGTGGGACAGCAGATCTGGCACAATGGTTGATCCATCACTGCTGTGAGACAGGAAGGGTGATTCAGAAAGGGAAACAACGTTGGAGGAGTTTTGCAAATATCCCTCAGATTTTGTGGACCAGGCTGCCGGAGAACCCAGCTGGGATCGTGTGGAGCGTGGGCTGAAGAGTCCAAGGCAAAGCTGTTCTGTTGGTGCATCCACGTGTCCGTAGAAGTGTAGGTGGGGGAAGGAAGCGCAGCCTTGGGGAGCAAGGACTGGCTTGGCCACGGATCTCATTCCACAGTCGATATGGACACACCTGACATCTGCCAATGGGCTGAACTCGAGTGCAGCTGGTGACAGCCATGACAGCTCAGGCAGGACTTTGGGATCAATGATTTTCTGCTGCGAGAAATATTTTCCACCCCTGAGCATGCAATTCTGAGGTAATGCTTCCCATTAATAAGGGAAAAAACAGGTTTCTGCAACCTTGGATGTTCTTCGTGTTTCTCATTACTGGTGCCCTAATCATGTCCCCAGAAAGAAAAAGCAAGATCTTTTTACACCTGACTAATTCTGCTGCTGTTACTCAGTGCTGCTTTCACACCACTTCCCAAGGCTGCCAAGACACCCTTGAACCTGTTTAGAAAAGGTTAGGATGCTAATTAAGAAAAGCTCTTTCCCCCACCCCAAACCTGAGGGAGAAATGTAAAAAAGCGTGTGAGCAGGGGTTGGATCTATTATTACTCTTTCTCCTTTTCCTGTGTTATGAGACGTGTGTCCCACATTTCCTCATGGGAATCCACTGCTCCAGCGGGCCTCATGTGCCAGTGTGGATACGGGACAAGAGGTTAATTTGTAGCCCTGTGATGCACGAGCTTTCCCTTTGCACAAATATTGATCCACGGCTGTTCAAATATCCATCCTGGCTGGAATAGCAGCAGTGTGATATTGCTGCTGGAGATGCACAAGGACATCGGAGGGGAAGGGAACGGGGAAAGAAAGGAGAGCTGGGTAGAGCTGCTGGTTTGGCATCTGTGTTCTTGCCTTCTCCCCTCCCTTCCCAACTTAAATTTCCTCGTATTGACATTTGTCTCACTGGGCTGAGCAATCTTTCAAAGGACAGGGAAGCAGCAGCGTTGTTCCACCCTGGGCATTCATTAGACGATATTGTTTCAGCACTTGAGCTGTCTGAGCTGCCCGGGCAGTGTTTAGGAGAAGGTTAAATAGAGCTGTTGAGTTCTGGGCAAATAAATGTCCCTTTGCCAGCTCGAAACAGAGGAGAACTTCTGCTCTCCTGCCTCTTGCCCAGAAGAAGAGCAGTCAGAGCAGCTCCTTTGCCGAAGGAGCGCGAGCAGGGCTGGTTCTGTCCCTCAGCAGCACAAAACCAGTCAGGCTGAGGAGATGCCGAGGTTTTAACCCACCCCAGTGGGTTTTGAACATGCCCCGCTTTAGGCGAAACGCCCTCTTCCCTCTGCCCAGTGGGCTCCACCTCGCTCCACAGAGCAAGGGCTCTCCAGAATTCTTTCTCCGTGAATAATAATGAGAAGCCTTTGTAAATTAGCTGATTAGTCAGCTCCCCTAATTAGCTAATTACTCCGCTCTGCTTTCACTTGTGCTCTCCCGTTGTTTTCCCAACCTCAGGTTGAAGGAATGAGCGCGCACGTGGCTGCGCCGAGATCTTATCCTGCTTTGAAGGCTTTAAACTTGCATGATTCAGCCGTGTAGGGCTGACACGTGGCCGACCTTACACAACTTCTCTCTTTCAACCCTTTTTTGCCGAGTGCTGTACCTGCCTCCTGTGCCAGGGACCGGGAGTCTCCAGTGCCGGCTTATGCAACCGTTCCCTCCTCCGTCCCCGCTGCCAGCAGCTATTCCCGTTAAACTCCGATCCGTCTTCCCGCTCCGCGTGACATCTTGCCGTTGCCTACGGATCCGGCAGGTTCCCCCCAAAGCTGGGGGAGAGGGGATGTGTTGTCTGGAGCTAGCGAGGTGTGAAGGCACGATAACAGTCGTGCGGGGTCAGACCGGGCGTCCCCCAAGCACAAGATCCTGTCTCTGACTCCGGCAATGGCGTGTTCCTGGAAGCTTGTGTAAGTACAGGGTCACCAGCAGTGGGGATTCTCTGGAATATTTCCCCAGCCTCCTGCAGTTTGTAGGTCAGGGACCTCCTCACCCACAAGTGATGTGTTTGTTCATAACAGCTTCTGCACATGAGCTATCGGCTAGAAAAATCCAGATTTTTTTTAATGGGCTCTTCTGAGCTCCAGGCAGGCACAGTTCCTCTGCTGAGGAGTCCCATGGCATAGAGACAGGCTGGGTACAAAAATAGCTCATTTCGTTTGTTCTGAACTGGTGAGTTTCCTCTGATGCCCCCAGCCCTTGCTCCAGGAGAGATGGAAACAGCTTTTCTTGTGATTCTCAGATCTCTATCGTATCCCTTTCCGAGGCTGAGGAGCCCGTACCTAGCTAACGTTCCTTGTTCCTTTGATCATCTCATTGCCAGCCTCTGAAGCTGCTGTTCCCTGAATCTGTGATAGTTACCCTATAACCTTTGGATGGGGAGGAGGGGGACACAAGTTCATGGAGAGCTCAAGGCTGGGACAGTGCATTCTGTGTTGTCTCTTGCTCTTCCTCCTCTGCAAGCCTTTTCCTTGATCCTTCATGGAAATTTATGAGCATGGTGGAAACCTGAGAGGGTCAAGGAGAGGAGGCTGTTTTGGTCAGGGGGGCCCAGGAAGGGAGACTGCAGGGGGAAATTTAATGGGTTGTGAAAGAGAGAGAGAGGCATTAATGGGAGAGAGAAAAAAAAAACCAAGGGAAGTGCCAGGAAAAGAAAGCTCTGATAATCTTCAGGTGGACATTTTTATGTGGCTTTGGCTCTCGTCCATGTGGTACGTCTTCTGTCCCTTCTGCAGGGAGGGTGTGTGAGATGAGCAGGCACTGTGGGTCACACCACAGTAGAGACCTTCCCCTCACCAGGAGCTGCTCAGAGGAAGCTGCTTTTCTTCTAGCAGCGTCTTGGACCCTCTTCTGAGGTATTTTGGGGTGACTACAAGTGTAGGTGACCCACAGGGGTTGTTAAGCAAGGACCTTCCTCACCCCACGCTTGGCGTTGGCTTTGAGGGCGCTGTTAAGTTGACTTCACTCTTTTGTTGCTGTCACATCGTCCTCGTGAAGGGCTCAGTGATGATCCCATCCCATAATCAGCGGCAGTATTCCCCCGCCTCCTGCTCCTGCCTTTTCCATTTACAAATAGAAATGAAGTCTGTGGTACGGACCCTTAAGCTGGTTAGACACTTGAGACTTGGAAGTCCTTAAGCACATTAGCAGCTGGAGGTCCATTATTATTCATTGAATCTCTCCGGGCCGATTGGAATCCTCCTTTTAATTGTGTGCATTTCCCTCTGTCCTTTTATCACGGAAGAAAGAAAGAAAAAGGGCGAGAGACACAGCAATCGTGTTATCTCATTACCCATCCTGGCCCTGGAATGGGGCACAGGCTGGAGTCTGCTCTTCCCCTCCAGCAAAAGGAGGGAGAGGTGCCCATTTTACATATTAATGGCAAAATGTCATCCCCCACTTCTATCTCCCTTAGCACGCCACAGTTAATAATTCACATTTCATTAACACGTCTGCGTGGCCTTACGGTGTTTCCCTTCTGTCAATGAAGAGATATTGGGAAGGCTTAGAGGAGCGGGAATTGGGGCAGGACCAGCTGAAGCAGCTGCTTCAGGCCGGACTTGAAGCAGACGAGCTTTCAGAGCGGGGGAGTTTGGGGCTGTTGCCTGTAGGTTCATGTATCAGATGGACTGGGGTCACAGCTCCTCACCAGCCCGTAAGGAAGCAGAGAAGGATGACTGACGATATCCCGTCGGTCAAGCAGGAGCAGGGGAGGAGAAGTGTTGGGGACTATCACAATCCTGAAGCTGGGCACACCAAAGCAAGGGCCACCCCACACTTGTAGGTCGAACCCTGAACTAACCACACTCTCAGAGCACCAAGCCACTGGCAGGAGTGGTTTGGAAGGGGGTTAAACAAAACACACCCGCGGAGAAGTTGGCCATACAAGTCCTGCTGCTGGCTTAAAGAATTTTACATGAGGAAACTTGTCTCTTGAGCTTGGTTTTCCACACACTGAAACATTAATCAACTTTTGAACCATGTACCGTATGAAATATTCATCTTTTCTCCTTGCGAAAAACAAACCAGAAACCCCAGCTATCTTCAAAGTTGTCTCGTGGCGTTCCATGCTCTGATCCTTTAGGAATTGCTGTGTCATTTTCACCTAGGTTTATTCTGTGATTGCTCAAGAGCTAGCGAGCTAAAAATCACTTCAAGAGGGACTTTACTGGTGTGTCTGGGTTTGAGAGAAAAATGGGTTTTGGCTTGGAATTTGCTGGCCAGACCCAGTCTGGTTTTGTTTTCCCGAAGGAGAAGAAAGGAGTTTAATGCCATTTTCAAACCTAATTTCATGGGGAGCCAATTCATGCTGTGATCCATCGGCAGGTGATTTCTTGATTAAAATGTTGGAAGAGAAAGCAGCTTAGATCAGCCACCCTTGAAAGGGGAAAATTCTGTCCTGCTGGTCCTTTAAACCCTTCCCCAGCAGGCACTGATGTCTTTCGGGAAAGGCAAGAGCCATGAGACTTGAAGGGATGATCTTTCCTTTCACAGAGATGGGTAAATAAACCCTCAGCAAGGCTGCCCCTCTCAAACTTACTGAACTACGTGTGCTTGGAAAGGAGCCCTCATAAATAAGTGTAAAACAAAAGAAAATAAAAAATCAGATATAAAATGTCCCTTCCATTAGCAGACCTTAAGGTACTTTTGGAAACGTTGGATGAATGAAGTCTCTTCCTTGCCCTGTCTGGGGTAAACAAATCCATCCTGTCCTTCAGCTCGATCTTGCAGTAATGTCATAATCCCACCTTTATTACATCACTGTTGTCATGGAAATAACTGTGATTTCATAAAGTCTCCGTAATGACTTTACCACAAGATCCATTAGGATGGGAAGATGGATTGTGAAGGCTAGAAAAATGCTTTCTTTAAGCAAATGCATACTGGATAATTAGCAAATGCGGCAAAGGGAAGGAATGGAAATTGGATGGGAAAAAATAAATGGATTCATCTTTAACACGGGCTATTTATGAACATTTTCTTTGATTTGGTTTCAAATGGCACAAAGGCACTATTATAATATTCTGAATCAGTCTGGAAGTCCCATACTTCAGGGCATAGTCAGCACATGTTGAACAGAAGGCCGAGCCCTGCACTAACCTTTTCCCTCTGAGATTCCTCAGGCTTTGAAATAAAGGTTTTGGACTTTCCCTGGTGGCCCAAAAGTCACCTGGCTGAATGGAGGAGCAGGCTGGACACATGCTGAGGAGGAAGATCCTGGGGGCTGGAAGATCCTGGCCAGGAAGCCTTTCATGTCTCCAGGGTCTTTGGATTTGCCTGAACTAGGGAGCCTGGAGTGGGTAACCCCTCCAAGGCCGGAGAGGTGCTTGATGCTGGGATCCCGGGCATCTGGAGGAGGCAGATGGTGAGATTAAACCTTGGATGAGCGGGAGCTGGGCTACAAAGTGGCAAAGAAACGGCTTTTGCTCGAGTCTCATTAAAGATGTTGAAGGAACAAGGTGTGAACTCCCTGTGAGTGTTCAGAGGTGCGGCGCCGGATGCAATTCCTGGCTGGAATGCCTGCATGTGCCCCTTGCATTGCACCCTCAAAATACAAACGGGTGGCTGCTGCCCATTTCCCTGCAGGGAGACACAGGCAGGTGATTAAAGGTTTGATGGAATATCAGAGCTTCCTGAACAAGAGTCCTGCATCTCTCAGCACTCCACGCATCAAAGTGACCTTGCAGTTAATGCATGGAGGAATTCCCACTCTGGCTTCTTCTCTACAAGAACCTTCTGAGGGAGATGGTTTTTTTCCTTATTTCTGCTTCCCTTAGGAGCATCTCAATCCCTTATGCAGATGTATTTGTTTTTAATTTCTGGAGAAAAATAGTGTATTTGTGATGGTGAGGCACACGTTGCTCGCTGGGCAGCCTGGCCCACAGTGATGGAGGAGGCTGCAAAGCGCTGGCGGTGGATTCCTGCTCTGACCTGTGCAATCCCTTCCCTCCTGTCCCAGTGCCCTTGTGGCACAGCTGGCAGCACCACGTGCAGCCAGCTCCCCGGGGATGCTCGAGCTCTGGGAACAAGGGGAGCAGGGCACCGAGGTGTGGGAACACCGTGCTTGGGAAATGCACAGGCACCACACGGAAATGCTCGACTGCTCGCTGGTTCAGCGCTCAAACACCTCTTGTTGAGCAGGGGCTGCTTGTGCTGCCCTTCCCTTCAGAGTTCAGTGTCTCTGCAGCTCCTCTTTGCCAGCTCTGCCTGGCGTGGGAGCAGAGATGCAGAAAAGCACTCATGAGCTAATTGAAGTGGTCACATCCTCGCCAGCAGCATTTCCCACATTAGCCAAATTTGATCTAAAACTAATCTCCTAGTCAAGACAAATCTCTTCTCTGCAATCCTCTTATTATATTTACATATTGGAATCCAGGGGTGGTTACTGAACTGGGCCGTGGTGAGACTTGTGGGGATGGCTCCTGAAGTCCCTGGCGCTGGAGAGGGCACAAGGCACTAGTGACTCCTGCATTCCCAAAATCCCCGTCTCCCCTGAAGGGGTCTGAGGAGTGGAGTAACTGGAGCCCAGTTCAGCTGCTTAAAGTAGTCTTGAGCTGATGATCTGACTGCTCCTCCTGGTACGTGAAAAACACCAGCTAAGGGAAAAAAGCCCTGTGGTTGGACTCGACACAGATACATGATGATCAGTGAACATTATCTTGTTAATCAGATCTTGCCTAACTTTAATTGCCAGCGCTGTTACTGACTGCTGTCAAACCCATGATGGAGACAGAAAATGACTCGGCTTTGAGAAATAGCAACTTTCGGTGATTAATTATTGCTGCCGGTCACGTGCAGTCGTTAATGGTCTCCTGGGATGTCTGGCTGGAACGGGAGGAGACGGTATGAGCCCCTTGTCCTGGCTGGGCTCCAGCCCTGGCTGTGCAGCTTGGCCAGACAAAAGTCCTCCCACTCTGCCAGCCGCCCATCGTGGAGCGCTACGGTGAGAGCAGCCAGCCTCAGGTTGTGCCAGGGGAGCTTTAGGTTGGATATTGGGAAAAATGTTTTCATGGAGAGGCTTGTCAGGGCCTGGAACAGGCTGTTCAGGTAGAGTCACCCTCCCTGGAGGGATTTAAAAGCGGTGTAGATGTGGCACTTGGGGACATGGTCAGCGGTGGGCTTGGCAGTGCCGGCGGAATGGCTGTACTTGATGATCTGAGAGGGCTTTCCCAAACGAAACAGCTCCATGTTACTCCCTTCTTTCTGGCAGGGGCAGGGCAGGGTAATGTGTGGTCTGAAACATCTGTTGCAGTTCATAAAACCGATGTGTTATGGGGGAGGGAATTATTCCTGTCTGCCAAAAGTGTAGTAAAGCAGGTGACCGTCGCTGCTGATGGGGAAGGAAGAGATTGGCACAGCCAAAATGGGAATCACCTCACCCCTTCCCATGTGAATACCTCAGCCTCACCTATAAACCAGCTCTTGGATGCATCCCAAGTTGCCTTCAGGTGCTTTGCTGGAAAGTAGCGATATCCCAGTGCTGACTCACGGAGTGGGGATTGGGAATGCCACATCCCGGCGCTCAAAGCTCCATTCCTTCTGACATCACTTTGGGGCTCACCACCCTGGGCCACGGAGCTTTAGCACAGAGGGGTGGCCAAGAGGGTTTTTTGCCCAAGCTTTGTGTCCGAGTTGGGAAACAAGGCACCAGTGAAGGAAGTAACTCGTGTTTTCACTTTTTCAGTTAAAAAAATACTATTTAAAAACCACGCACATAAATCAACGGAAATCAGAAACAAACCTCTGCATTGAGGGTAAAACCAAGCACTTTTATTCACCTTGAAATTAATTTGTTGACTTCCAGAGCATTGGTTTTGGGGTGTGACTTTTCACACTGCTCTGCTAATGAGGTCCTGGGGTCTGCAGAATAGGTGCTGTATTGACACCTCACTCCCTTTTTGTGTCTGATCCAAACTCTGTGGAAGTCAGTGCAAAAGAATGCCTTTAACAGGAGTCAAACCAAGGCTCTAATCTGTGTTTTGTTGGGGCCTGGCTGAAGGATGTGGGGATCCCTTAGGATGCATTATGAACAGAGTCCTCTTTTAAGAAAGAGTGCCATCTTCTTCCTTCCCTGAAGTCTCTTCTTGGGCAGCTCTCAAACAACACCGATTTATTCAGATGGGCTGCTCAGGGCTGCAAGTTCTGCCTTTTCATTACCAGGATGTTTTCCTCTTTAAGCATGCTCTGCTTTTGATGAGGTCTGTAAGGAATGCTGCCTTGGCCAATGTGGTGATGGCTCACAGAGCAGCCGAGGAGCAGCAGGACAGGATGTATCCTGTCTCCTTGGCTGTCCGTGCCATCCAGGAGAAGAAATCCTTCCACTGGGAGAGGTGTCCCTGCACCACCAGGCGTGTGTGCTGCCTGTTCACACACTCACTTATCTTACTGGCAGTAAGAAATGATTCTTTTGGCAAATCACCAGAGACTGAAGAACTGCTCCCTGCCTGGGCTGAGGCTGAAAAATGTTTTCAACCAAGCCCTGATCTCAAACTTACCCTGCTGTGCTCACTTTGGAGCAGCCTGTGGGACAAACCCCTCATTTCCCACCCGCAGATGAGTTGCAGAGGTGCCCCTTCGGATATCTCCAATGAGGGACCAGACATGTTCTGGCTTTCTCCCCATGTTTAAATGGACTTGGATCATGCAATTTGCAGAACACCCCTTAGAAAGCAGGAACACATTACTGGCATAGGGAGCAATCAGGTGTCCAGGTGTGTTTTTCTTAGGTACAGTCCTCACACTCCTCAGCGTATCCGTAAAGGACACCCTGGGTCTCACAGAGTGGGATGGAGAAGGGGGAACATGGACAACTTCTTTTTTTTCCCCCATAGGATGAAGTTCAGGAAGGTCCGACTTGTCTTTTTTTCCTGACTAAAAGCACCCAGCTGCTGCCATGATTTTGCTTTCAGAGCCTCTGTTCTAGGCAAGGGAAACAACCGATGCCCCTGCAATTCCCTTCCGTCTCCCTAAGCTGTAGAAGTTGTGGCTGCCCTGGAAGTGTCCAAGGCCAGGCTGGATGGGGCTTTGAGGAACTCGGTGTAGTGGAAGGTGGAATTAGATGATTTTTAGAGCCCCTTCCAATTCAAGCCATTCTGTGATTCTAAGACACCTGGCTCAGGGCTATCCCTCGCCTGCCCAAGATGTGGTACATCTGTGAGTGCACTTGTGCATCAGCCTTTAAGGATGATGGGGCTCATTTGCCGTGATGTCGTACTTGTATTTTCCCTATCCTTTGGTTTCCCAAGGAGCGTTCCTGCCACCCTGGAGTCCTCCATTTGCTGTGAGCAGCCGCAATCAACCCCCTGTCTCACCCCGTGCGGTGCCTGCAAAGGGAAGGAGCAGATCACGGACATTCCGAGTGCAGCTCCCAGCTTGTGCAGCAAACACACGAGGCAGGGGGTCGGCCTCACGGATCTGAACAGCCACTCCTGACCTAAACCTCAGGCCGGGCTGTGAAACCAGCTGAGACTTGTTCCTACAGCACCGCAGGCTTGGAAATCAAAGCTGAGCTCCAGGGAGAACACGGGCAGCGTTTGGAGAGTCGGGAGGAGCTGGTGGATCTGATTAGCCTGGCACACCGGCGGGGGAAAGCGTGGGATGCCTCCATCCCTTAGCATTCCCCTCTCCAGCCCCGGCTCTAATCACAGCTGCCTTGATTTGCGCCGGGAGAAGGGCGAGGAGGAAATGATGGGCTGGATGTTTCCCCCACCGCCTCTCTGCAGAGGGGCCACTGCGGATCTGAGGGATCAAGAGCTTTCCCCAGAGCCAGGCTTTGGAGGCATTGCAGCCCTGGGCTGCTCCTTTCCTTCTTCCCTTTTCTATTTTCATTTCATCACCATGTTCAGGACTGAGTGGTAACGAGCAAGTCCCCGAATAACCCGGTCTCCAGCAGCAGCCTCGCTTTTCCACTGCGAGGAAAACCTATTTCTGGCATAGTTGGTCCCCATGTGTGTCCTGCACGACCCCATAGGAGCTGTGGGCTCTTTGTAGGGGCTGGGACAAGACCCAGAGCAAAGCAAACCTGTCTGAATTCACCCCCATGGGGTTCACAGCCCCAAAAGCCAAAAGGTTGAAAAATCCCTGACTTGGAGTCCTGAGTGCAGTAAAAAGCCTTGGGAATACACAGCCAGAGATTTGTGTGAGGGAGGATCTCGCTGAGCAGTAAGGATTCAGACAAACTTGCAGAAGTGGAAGTGCAGCTTAACGGCAGAGCTGGGTTCATTCGTCAAGCCCCTTCCTTGCTCCTGTACTTAGGAGAGTGGAACAATAATTGGGAGCAAAGCTTAGGTTAATCTACGCTGAGAACATGATCTTCAGTAGCTTTATTAAAAGGGGTGGGGACGGGGGAGGCACGGGGCTGCGTTGGCTCATTTTAATTTTCAGC
Organism: Callaeas wilsoni; assembly: GCA_013398955.1. Classification (NCBI taxonomy): domain Eukaryota; kingdom Metazoa; phylum Chordata; class Aves; order Passeriformes; family Callaeidae; genus Callaeas; species Callaeas wilsoni. The sequence goes on along the minus strand of VWPU01009943.1, from coordinate 48,089 downwards.
TTCATCTTCGGTGCTCACGAGTGTTGGAAAATAACCCCATGCTCCACTGACTGCGTGAGGAAGGAATCTCAGCTGGAGAAGATGGAGCAGTTGCTCCCTTTCAGAGCAGCCTGCTAATTGTGAAAGTGCCATTAGACAGCTTGCGGAAGGAGGCTCTTAGGTGTGAAAACTGCTTTTCCCTGTGCGGGCTGAAAAGGCCAGCGTGGCATTTGCAAAGCCCTGGTGAGCGTCATCGGTGTGAAACTTCCCTCTGTCCCCTTTCCAAATCCAGCTCCCTGCCAAGCTGTCCCTGAGCATCATCGCTTTCCTTCCCACTGCAAGCCAGGAGAAACCTGTCTTCTCCCTCTCGCCTGCTCTCACAGCTGGCTGCTCGTTCCAGCATGGATCCTGACTGAACCCGGTGGTGTCTTTTCCATTGGTTTGATCCATATGATCCAGGAGGCTTTGCCGGGTCAGTGCTCACCCAAGAGGGGGAATAAATGCCAATGTCTTCCAAGTTAGGTCGTTTAATTGAAATCGAAGTGGAAGGGAATGTATCAGAAGGGTGAGGGAGGCTGGGGGAGGGACAACATTGCCATGCCACCCAAGTCTGGTCAGGCTGCGCTTGCACCAAGCTGATAAAGGTCTTCTCAGGTGTTGGGCTGTCCCTGGTATCCCTCAGAGGAACTACTGATGCCTTAGGATTTTAATTTTTATATTTTCATATATTTGTAATCCTGCAATTCTTTGGTGTGTAACTCTGAGCTCCATACAGAGTGTGAGCAACTGCTTTTCCCATTTTGGTCAGACACAACAATTCCTCTCCAGGCCTGAGAATCAAGGACACCTCACTGTCTCAGGCCCTGAGAAATGGAAACAAAAGTGAGTCGGGGAGGATCAAACTGAGAGAATGGGACTGCACTGCCTGAAGCTGGAATTGGACAATTAACCTCTGATATGCAAATGGACAAAACTTCTATCTGTCCCAAAAACGTGTGGCTGTGTCCATCCTGGGTGCAGTCTCTGTGAGACTCCTGCACTGCCCGAGGTGCACCCTGTGAAAACCTTTCAATAAATCCCTGCCCTTTATCCTTTCACTCTGTCCAGCCTCTGCTCCAGGTCAGCCTCTACAAGCCATCACTATAGGACCATAATTCACAGCTTCTGTGCTGGGAATCTCCATGTATACAGGCACTTATTCCTTATGTATTTTTACAGCAGCCTTTACAATAGGTAGAGGAAAACTCCAGCTGCCTCTAGTGACCTTTTAATCACCGAGGGATGCCTTCAGCTAAAAGCCCTACACCTGAGGTGACAAACACCCAGCCCCCTGCTTGGAGCCACTTGGCTTGATGGGAGCTGCACGACTCGTTCTGTCTCTGTGGAAAGAAAACACAGCTCTCCATCCCCTGTGCCCGCAAAGAAAGCGGCTCTGGAATACAGCAGGTGTGGCAATGTTGTTCCCGAGTCAGGAAAGTCCCGGCACGGAGCCGTTTTTCATTGAAAGCCCCTCAGGTGGGGGCTTGGGTACCGTGTTTGCCGGTCATGCGCGGGCAGGGCTGGAGGGAGGCAGGCTGCCCGCAGTGATGCTGCGGGATCAGTTTTCCCTGCTGCACAGTTTGGGAGAATCCTTCTGGTCGTATCCGTGCCAAAGGAATGGACGAGGGGCCGTCCGCTGAGGACGGGTGGTTGTGTCCCAGCAGCGCTGGTTCCCAGTGTGGTTAGTGGGAAGGGATAAACCCCTTGGCAGGCTTTCAGAGGAGCCCTCTCCAAAACCGAGGCAGACCAAGTCCTGCTCCAGCAGACACCCAGACTGCAGGGGCTCCGATCTGCCTCCTAAATAAAGCCTGCTATCAGCCAGAACAAGAGAGTTACAGCAGGTTGCTCCAGATAAGTGGCTAAAGAGCCTAAACTTTTGTTCTCAAGGAAATGCAGGTCTCCTTACCAGGTTGCCTGGAAGTGTAGAGAACAGAAGTAGGAAGGAGATAAGCAAAGAGCTTGGTGCTGTAAAAGCCAAATAACTATCTCAGAGTCTCAACAACTGGAAGATGATGGATGAGCATGCAGAGAGATAAGGGCATGGGAGGTCCTGAGATGGTCTCATGCTATTTTAAAGGAGAAAAAAAACCAAAACAAAACTGTTTGCTGGAGTCTCACATACACTATAAGAAAAAATGCTCTGGTTTTTTGGAGCTCTCTTCCCAGATTCTCACTTGCTGAAGAGAGACGAGGGCTTTGTGTTAATGGAAGAGTTGGGCTTCATGTGACCAGGTGAAATCGCCTTAGTAAAGGCCTCCTTCTTGCCCAAGAGGGGCTTCCCATGTGGATTTTATTCCCCATTTTAATGGAAGATTGAGAAGAATTGGGATTAAATTTCCATTGAGCAGCATTGCCGCTCCTCACTGGGGTTTGCCACTCGTATTTTAGAACCTAAACCAAGCCCTGCCGTGCAGATAATGGGGTTGAAGTGTCAAACAGCTTTGTGCTGGATCTTATGGAATTCCAGATTGTTGGTGGGCTCCAGCAGTGATGAGACATTTAAAGCAGAAAAAAACCCCCAGCAAAACAAAACTGTTTGCTGTAGTCCCACATACCCTGTACGAAAAAATGCTCCAGTTTTTTGGAGCTCTCTTCCCAGATTCCCACTTACTGAAGAGAGACAAGGGCTTTGCCTTAGTGGAAGAGTTGGGCTTCATGTGACCAGGTGAAATCGCCTTAGTAAAGGCCTCCTTCTTGCCCAAGAGGGGCTTCCCATGTGGATTTTATTCCCCATTTTAATGGAAGATTGAGAAGAATTGGGATTAAATTTCCATTGAGCAGCATTGCCGCTCCTCACCAGGGATTGCCGCTCCTCACCAGGGTTTGCCACTCGTATTTTAGAACCTAAACCAAGCCCTGCCGTGCAGATAATGGGGTTGAAGTGTCAAACAGCTTTGTGCTGGATCTTATGGAATTCCAGATTGTTGGTGGGCTCCAGCAGTGATGAGACCAGTTCGAAGAAAGGGTCCAGCATAGGATTTTTAACAGAAGCTTAAAGCCAGGGTCTGGCTCGGAGTATGGAAAGCGCAGGCTGCTGGGAGAGTGTGTTGGGCTTGCTCTATTTTTATTCCTTTTCCCAATATTTCTGCTGATGAGCACAGCCTGGGCAGGAGATGGGTTGGATGGACTTTGGGTGTGACACTGAGCAGCCACACCGATGTCCTTTTGGTAGGCACACCTGGTGACAGTGCCACCACCAAGCCGACAGCAGAGAAGGGTCCTGCACTGGCCCTTTTCCCGAACACCCCTAGGAAACCCAGGCAGGTTTCTCCTGTAAAGCCTCCTCCAGGTTTTTGTTCCTCCACCAGACACAGCCATAGCTCCTGGGAGCTTCCTGCTCAGCTAAGAGCCGGGTTAAATTCAGTGTTCCCGGGAAATGTCTCTTGATATATTTTACAGTTTAATATTTGTCCTCTGTGAAGCATCTTCCTTTCATGCTAAATGTGCACCTATTATATGCATGGCTTATTTTCAAATTCCTGGAGGAGGCTGGAGGCTCTGGCTGCCTGTAGCACAGAGGAATGCAGCCCTCCAGCAGGAAGGCTCCCAACTTTACAGAACTCTCAGGCCTGGGAGCTGGATTTTCCCTGTGCCTCCTGGATCACCTGGCTAGAGGCTCCATGTGCAGGCTTTTCCCAGGTACAGGCCATGAGCGTTAGCCAGAAAAAAACATTCTGGCAGGGCAAGGTGTTGTTTATTCCACCTGCTGAGGAAAGCCTTTATCTCTGGATTTGGAGGCGTGACCTCCTGCAGCCCCTCTGCAGATTGAGCAATCTTATCCCACTGACAGTGATTTTTTTAAACCAACTTGCCAGAGCTTGATTTTTCCACTCTAAAGCTTGGCTTATTTGTCATCAGCTCTGGGGTCCTGCTAAAAGAAAAACCAAACCTGAAAAACCAGCGAGTCCTAGATTTTTACTTTGGTGATAAGAGTTCAGGATTGATTTAGGATTGGAGGCTGTAGATGCCCCACCCCTGGAAGCGTTCAAGGCCAGGTTGGATGGAGCCCTGAGCAACCAGACCTAATGAGTCGCATCCCTGCCCATGGCAGGAGGTTGGAATTGGATGATCCTTAAGGTCCCTTCCAACTCATATTATAGGTTGGAATAAAATCTGTGATTTTATTCAAAAATCTCCTCCAGTGCTCCTGAACTTCAGTGCAAGGTGTATTCTCACCTCCTTTGGAAACATCAATCCCTGTTTCTGTGCTCTCACTTTTCTCTTGACGAGAATCTGACCGTGCAGATCAATCTCTTCTCTCCCTGTGGAAAATGGACAGCCCAGAGAAAATTCCCAGGAGAAAGAACAGGTACAAAGTCGTGGTGGGAAGCTCTTCCTGCCCCGAGCTGCTCCACGGTGGAGATCAGGGCATCGCTTTGGCATCCAGATGGTCCCACCAGGAGCATTCCCAGTGCAAACCAGTCCCGACCACGACGGACTCGTGGGAAGGTCGCTTTCCCTCGCTGCTCGTTCGGGGCTTGCAAGACAAATGTCGGATTTGAACGACTACACTGTGGGCAGCCAGTGCAGAAAATCAATTAAAATACCAAGCAGCTTAGAAACAGGAGCTTTAATTACTCACAGACAGGTCTTTAAAGGGGAACGAAACCATCAGTCCGGAGTAAGGCCTCCTCTGCCCTTGGGCTTTTTGTTCCAGAGGTCTCAGGACGTCTCCATGGAGCGTTTTCCGCACATCCAGAGTGGGTGGCTGGATCTCTGTGCCGCTTGTTTGGCGGTGTGTGAGCTTTGTCACCCCAGGACATCGGCGGGGAGGGGGCTCCCTGCAGGTTGGGGGGTGTCTGGAGGTGGCCAGGTGTTGGCAGCTGGGTTTGCAGCAAGGGATGAAGCTGCCTGGCAGGGCGTCCCCGTCTCGGTGACGGGGATTTAGGCTTCCCATCCGCGGCACTTTGTTTATCGGTGGTTTGGGTCTGCAAGCCCCGGAGACAAACGATGCCTCGGCACACACAGACTTGCTGACAAAGTGATGGGCATTGAGGGGGGGAAAAAATAAAAAAAAATCCTACTTTTCCCAGGGAACACCAGGCTGCAGAGCCTGTTTATCCTGTCTGCCTGTTTATTTGCTTTCTGCTGACTTACTGTAATACATCCAACGTGGGCCTTCAGCGACGGCAGGAACCGCAGGGATTTCGGTGGCTCTTTAGTGGCCCAGCTCCTCCTCCCCTTTCAAAGCAGCCCAGTGCCGTTTGTGGGGCTGTTGCACAACCAAAGCAGCGTGGTAATAACACCCCGAGCGTGGAAAGCACAGAACAAAACAAAGCACTGATGAAACTCTTGCGGACTTTCCAGATGCCTGTCCACATCAATGTCCTGCTGGGAAGTACACAGAGTGAAATAAGGCTCGGTGGGAGCCAGCCAGGGAACTGGCTGAGCTTCTCCTCTCCTTTCCCAGCCCAGTGGAAGAGTCTCAGGACACAAGGTTGCTCTGCAGGATGTGCTGCTGGCTGCCAAAAAGAAGGAGGGAGCCTGGGTTTATTTTTATGTAACTTCGGGAAGGAAAGGCAAGACAAGCCTTGCTTTGTGCTCTGAATCAGAAGTTTGGACACACAAACTTTCAGCTCTTCTTCCTGACTGCCTGCCACAAGCAGTTCTGAGTCTTCCTGGGGGCTGCCCCCTGACCGTCATTCCCCCACTCTAAAAGGAGACAGGATGATTTAGACTCCTCATCCAGAGGAAAAACAACAATAATAATAAAAATAAAAAAGGAATCTGCCTGGGAAGAACAGAGGAGGCTTCTGCCTGCCTGCAGGGAGGAAGACATTTAAAAATACTCCCTGTTGACAGAGAGATGAGTTATTGCAATCCCTGAGCAGCCAGGGTGGGGCAGAGCTAAGAGGCTGTGCTGGGCAGGGGGGAGCTACTGGGGGTCTGCAAAAGGGGCTCCCACCCCTGACTGCTGCTTTTTGGTGCTCCTGGCCTGGACTGCAGCAAAACTTGCTGTGGATAGCTGAGTGTGTTTGCACCACGGTCCGTGGTTTCCAGGAGATGACGGAGCCAGGCTGGGGAAGCTGGAAGGGACACACACACTGACGTGTGCTGCTCCTGGAGCTGCTGGAGCTGCCTCTCGCTCTGTGATGTTCTCTGCTTTCGCTTTTCCTCTCTAAAGAACCTTTCCAGGCTTGAGGGTGCACAAATCATCCTGAAGGCAAAGAGCTGGGCTCAGTGGCTCAGGAGGAGCAGTGAGACTCCATCACTGCAAATCTCCTCCTCCTGCCGAGGGGGAAAGGACTGAACATGCCTTATGGATCACTGGGGTACAGCTGGTGCTGTTCTGGGATAAGTGGGATGTGAGTGTTGGAGTGAGCCCAGAGGAGAGGGCCACGAAGGTGATTAGAGGGATCGAGCCTGTAATGAGGAGAGGTCCTAAATAGGACCACTCCTGGGAGGAAAGGCTGAAAGGATTGGGACTGTTCAGCCCAGAGAAGAGAAAGCTCCGGGACGACCTAATTGTGGCCTTTTAGGGTCTTTTAGTACTTAAAGGGGCTACAAAAGAGCTGGAGAGGGACTTTGGACAAGGGGGAATGGCTTCACACAGGGTTAGATTGCATGTTAGGAAGAAATTCTTCCCTCTGAGGGAGGAGTCCTTGGCCCTGGCACAGGGTGCCCAGAGAAGCTGTGGCTGCCCCATCCCTGGAAGTGTCCAAGGCCAGGCTGGACAGGGCTTGGAGCAGCCTGGGATAGAGGAAGTTGTCCCTGCTCCATGGCAGGGGGAGTGGAAGTGGATGAGCTTTAAGGTTCCTTCCAACCCAAACCAGTCTGTGATCATTTTATGACAGGATTCCCTCTGGAGCCTCTTCCATGTCCGCGTCAGGGAGCTGGGATGTGCAATACCCAGCACAACCGCCCACTCCCAACTGCTGCACCCAGCTCAGACCTTTGGAGGGTGGTGTTTGGGCACTGAGCTCTGTGCCATAGCCTTGTCCCCTATCCAGGGTCAAAGCACTCTGGGCACTCCCAGTGCTGCAGGAGTGCCCGGGACACGCAGCCCCATCGGAGCTGTGTGGTGTAGACGCCAGCTAACGAAGCTTCCCACGTGCTGGAGCCAAGAGATGACATTGCAGAAACAGTCTAGGTCAAAATAAATTGCTTTCTGGCATTCTGAGATTATCTAAACCCTTCTTTTTCCCAGGATGAAAGGGAACAAAGGCTCTTGCCCGCTCAGGAAAGAGCCTGGAATACCATTTTCTGTGAGCCACGAGAGTTTATTAGGGGTGAGGGTAAACAAAGAGATTTGGGGTTAATTTAGTCAGGATGGGGAGGAGGGGAGCAGAAGCTGCTGGATTTTCAAGCCTGCCATTCCCGTGTCAACACCAGCAGGTTGCTGGCGTCAGGAAAATTAATCTACCAACACCAGAGGTTTATGTTCAAAAAGGAGACAGAGGAGTCCCGTTACTTTATTCGAATAAAGGGAGGCCATGGGGCATTCCCCTGGGCTCTCTCAAATTTTTGGAGGATGCAGCCTCCTTTTTATCCTAATTTCCCGACCGCATTTTCCCTCTCTCTTTCCCCATTGGCTGAGGTACTTGAGAGGTACAGATTTCCCGGAACACCTAATTTTTAAGGTTCCCTTCTAATGTATACCCCCCTTTGCCCTTTTTTAATTCCTATGGAATTTATGGTTCTCCTCACTGTGTCTTTCATCTTTTGCTATTCAATTTCATTTATTTGCAGACCTACAGTTTACAAATCTCTCTTTCCATTCATCAATCAGTGGAGCCCTTCCCATTGCTTCTTTTATCTCTTAGTGCTAGTTTTTATCTACCAGCAGGCCCACAGGTTATTTGTAAAGACAAGTCCCTCGTTCCCTTCCCTGGTGTGGTTGTCACAGGCGGCAGTGTCCTTCCAGGCTGTTGACTGGCAGCACTGGGCGCTTTCTCTAACGGCACCTTGATCTTCCTCGGATCCTTTCCAGCTCCGCAGCTGCCCAGCGGATTAAAGCGGTGCCAGCGCCACCCTGTCACTCCCGACAGGGCTGGAGGGGGCTCTGACTCGGCCCTGCCTGCTGGGGGGACTTGTTTTTTTTCCCCCAGCACTTATTTTCCTGTGGCCTTTTCCCACTCCCGCTGTTGCTGTGTTCCCCAGCCGACATTCCCAAGGCACCTTCCTCTGCTCCCGCCGTCCCTCCGACAGCAGGTGCCAGAGCACCTTTGGAGACAGAGGATGCTGGATGTTTTCAGAGCTGGCAGGCTCCGAATCCACCAGCAAATCCCCATCCTGGGTGGATACAGCTGTTGGCAGCTGCTGGAAGCTGTCGGTACCTCTGGTGTTGCCCTTGTCTCTGCTGAGGTACAAAATCACACAGAAAAAGCAACTTATCAGCCTGGATATGGATTAAAAATCATTTAAAATTTTAAAGGGAATGACTCCTCTGGGACAGGTGGCAAAGTAAAGCCTTTTCCAGAGCAGTGTGCTGAGCCTCCGCAGCTGGAGATTTTCTCTGAAGTTTCGTAAAATCCTCATTTTTTTCATAGAATTTTACAATGGTTTGGGTTGGTGAGGGACCTTAAAGATCATCTCATCCCAACCTCCTTGCCACGTGTAGGGGTTCATGACTCTGGCTGCCGCAGCCAGGTGACAGAGAACATTCCTAGGCCTTGGTGTAGCACAGAGAAGTTTGCTCTACTGGGTTTGGAAATTGGAGGGAGATACGAAGAGAAAACCAGAAGTTTTGAAAATTCTTAAGGGTTTAGAATGCTGACAATTAGGCACAGTGGAAGCCTTTTTTTTCCAAAAGGCATGTGGTTCCATGTTACTGCAGTCCATGGAGAACCAGGCATGAAGGGAGAATTCCTTATTCCTTGCTCTGAGCTTCCAAGCTGTGAACTAAATAAAATCTCTCCTTCCTCTTTCCTAGGAAATTTCTTCCTTTTTCTGCCCTGGTTTTTCTGCCTGTTTGTTTTTCCCTTATTTCTCCCTACTTCCCCTTTTCCCTTTTTTTTTTTTTCCCTGAGTTCCCTTTAGCAAGTGCTTTTCTCCTGCTTGGGAATTGAAGGAGAAGGGTCTGTAACTTAAAGATAAATCTTTAGGTTCCTGAGCAAAATCAGCACCTGCTGGGGGGCTGGCAAGAGCAGCTTGAAGGGTGTTTGTATCCACTGGAGCAGGGCTGACCTGCCTTTCCCCCTTGGAATGAAGCCTTTGCCTTCCAGAGGAAACCTGATGCAAAATTGAGAGCGCTTTGACTTATCCATGGAAATACCTTGTTTTAGCAAAGAAAAAAATCTAAAAACTTGGACTTTCTCCCCCCCGGCCCCCAGTTTGTAACAGCACAGCAGATTTGCCTGCTGCTCCAGCATCTTCCAGCTGCCTGTGGGATTCCTGAGGAGGAAAGGCCAGGCTTCCCACCTCTTTTGTAGAGCTGTGGATACCTGTGTGCGTTGGTTGAACGGCAAACATCTGCAGCTTCCCCCCGTTCCGCGGCGGAGCCGTATCCTACATGGCAGGAGCAGCACGGAGCAGCAGGATGGGTTGCCTGGTCCCCTGCCAGGTGAGTTGGCAGGAACCTGCACATCACTCCTTGAAATTCTCCGTGGGGTTTGATGGATGCTGGCCGCTCGGAACATTTTGGTTCTGTTTCATTGGCGGGTTTTGACGAGCAGCCGCTCGGGCAGGAGGCTGTCACCGCTCCCCAGGGAATTCCCAGGGCTGGCAGAAGCCGTGGGGGAACAATCCCTTCGGTTCTTTTAGTTCTGAATTTTGTGTTTGGAGCAAACATTTCCGTGCGGGCTGAATTTTAAAGGGTCATGCTTGGTGAAAGGTGACACTTGGCTGTTGCCACCTCCACCTTGGGCAGATGAAGGTGTGCTAGAAAAGACCCCTTAGTTTCGTCCCTCAATGTGTGAAAACAAAAACCTGCTGGGGGACTGAAGCTGAAAGTCACCTTTCTGGGTGGACTTGGGGCTTCCAGAGAGAATCCCAGTTCTCATCCAAAACTAATAGAGAGAAAATTTCCCTAGGAAATAGCGACACGGGCCTGAGAGCATTAAACTGGAACTTTACGCCAATTAATAGCCAGATAATTACAACCCGTCCCCTCCTACTTGCTGCTGACTTCCCCATGTAATTTTCTTTTAATTTTTGCTTAATAGGCGCACAGGAAAGATGAGTTACTCAGCATGCTGCTTGCATTTGATATGTGGTAGACTCAGCAGTAGGGAAGACTGATGTCCTCCATCCATCCTGGATCAGCCTCTGGGAGCAGGGAGCGTGCTGGGGGGACTGATGGTGCTTCTCATCTTGTCAGGGGATGGAGAAACATAAGGAAAATAGAGGGGGGGAAAAGGTCAAGGCTGGACAGAAAAGGCAAAATGGTGAGTAGAGCTGGGTGCTGCTTCAACAGGGTCACAGATTTTCATCCCTCTTCCCCCAGGCCCTTACTCTGCTCCGGGTCTGTTGTAGCAGCCAGAACCCTCTGGTCTTGCTCATTTTCACATCTGAAAATGCAAAACTGGCATCTTCTTCACCCAAAAGAGTGGCCCTCTCCCTTGCAGAGGGAGGAGTCATTGGCCCTGGCACAGGGTGCCCAGAGAAGCTGCGGCTGCCCCATCCCTGGAAGTGTCCAGGGCCAGATTGGACAGGGCTTGGGGCAGCCTGGGATAGAAGGAGGTGTCCCTGCCCATAGCAGGGAGAGTGGAACTGGATGGTCTTAAAAGTCCCTTCCCACCCAAACTATTCTGTGATTCTCTGATTCCGTGCCAGGCCTGACATAAAAGGCAGAGAAACTTCCACCAGCCAGGCTCTGCCATACCAATTCCAAGGAGGGAAAAAGAAGAAAGCAGAATTGCAGACTTTAATGAGCATTAAATTAAAACAGTGCAGAGGGTCTGTTTTGGTTCCCAGGCACAAACATCATCTCAACTCTCCCCCTGCCTGCTCTCTGATAACAGTGGTACCCACGGGCTAAGCCCAGCCTGGGGGGTGATATGCAAAAAAGAGGGAAAGAAATAAAAAGCACCAGCCTTGTGTAGCCTGCTAAATGTAATTTCAGGTATCTTGGCCTCTCTCGTTACTCCTGTTCCCTGGCTTCCAGGAAATTAATTCAGCAGAAGGAAAGTCCCAAACGTCGGAGTCGCATTACCCTGGAAGTGGTGGGAGCTGCTCAGCAAACTCACCTGTGTTAAGCAGTGGGGCCTGCACAGGGAGCAGGGATTTCAGAGAGTCATGGAGTAGTCTGGGTTGAATCTTTAAAGCTCATCGTGTTCCAACCCCCCTGCCATGGGCAGGGACACCTTCCAGGGTGCTCCAAGCCCTGTCCAACCTGGACACTTCCAGGGATGAGGCAGTCACAGCTTCTTCTGAACAACCTGTGCCAGGGTCTCCCCACCCTCACAGTGAAGAATTCCTTCCCAATATCTCACCTAACCCTGCCCTCTGCCAGTGGGAAGCCATTCCCCCTTGTCCTATCTCTCCATGCCCTTGCCCAAAGTCCCTCTCAACCTCTCTTGGAGCCCCTTGAGGCATGGAAGGGGCTCTAAGTTCTCCCTGAAGCTTCTCTTCTCTTCTCCAGGTGGAACAATCCCAATTCTCTCAGCCTTTCCCTGGGCAACAGGTGTTCCTTCCCTCTGATCATCTTCATGGCTCTCCCCAGGACTTGCTCCCAAAGTCCTGCCCTGTCCCTTATCCCAGGGCAGCTCATTTTCCTGCTGCTCCGCAGGCTTTGATGCCTCTCCCTGATGCACTTGTTAAGGTAATTAGATAACTGCTGCCAACACACGTTCATTTAATAAGTATGCTAATTGGTATTGACCAACGTGTGGCAGGCACTTTGTCACGTGCCAATTAGGAGTGCCTAAGAGCTGCTCCAGAGCCTGGTGAGCAGACCTCCAGGTGGGGATCCAAGGAAATGCCCAGGCAGGACCTAGCAGGGGTGGAGTGAGCACAGAGGCGTGTCAGGCCCTGATAATCAGCCCTGTAATCATTCAGGGCTTGCCTGGGATGGATTAAGGCGATCGGTGTCAGCCACACACGGTGTTTTTAGTTATGCCACCAGGAGTGTGGGAGGTGGGATAAAACAGTTGGATACACGAGGCGGGCTTGGGGCAGAGCAAACGGGATCGTGGCTGTGGAGGAGAGTCCTTGGAGTTCAGCTGCAGCGGGGCAGAGCTTGTGCTGAGCACAGAAAAGGGATAAATGGGCAGCCACAGCTGCCGTTGTTCCCCTGGGATGCTCCCTGCTGGCCCATCCTCCTCCTGCAGCCCCATTTCACCCAGTGGGTGCAAAAAAAGTGAACGTTTAGCCCTTCTCCATTTATTCCTTCCCCAGAAATGTACTGCAAAACGCTCTCCTTCCCCTATTTTTTCCTCTCTTGTGCCGGCAGCTGCTCAGATGCTCTCGTTTGTCTGGAGTGGTTTATTTATTGCCACCATTAATTAATTTCATTTGGGTAGGAAGGACACATCCTCTGGGATTGTCTGTGTGCTGGAGACCATTACTGCATTGGTGTCACAAAAGTCCCTGGCTGCTCCTGGCCTGGCACAATTAATCAAGTGGCGCCACTCAGGCCCGTGCACAGCGGGGCTGGCTCCGGGATCTTTCCCAAGAAGGGAAAAGATTCCATGCAGGCATTGCATGGAAAAGGCCACCTGTTTCTCCAGATGGCACTCAGGAGTTCCTGCTTCCCTCCCACCCCAAAGTGGGAGCTCCTGCCTTCTGCTGTGGGATGGCCTGAGAGCTGAGCTGAAATTCCAAAGCAGAAGTCTGTGATGGTCCCTCTTGACTTGGCCCAAATTCATCCTTTTTTGAAAGAGAGCAGCCCTCGCCTTCTCCGGGCTGTGCCGCTGTCTTGGCACACGTGGCCGGTCCTGGAGCACCACAGGAAGCGTGAAGGAGCAGGAGCTGGTGGGGTTTATGAGCTATCAGGAGCACATTTCTCAGAAATACTGTGACCTAATCTCACTCCTATTGATTCTGAGCTATATTTGTACACACACACGGGGAAAAGACAAGCGCTGCTGAAAATACAAAATCCTGTACTCCTGGAAGGGCAAAAATTGTTTCCTCCGGGTTTGTTTTCAAGCGTAAGGAAACAAAGGAGCAGGCAGAGAGCCTGACCCAGTTTCTGGTGGGTCTGTGAGAGGGGTCCCCATTCCCAGCCCCTGCCAGCGCTCAGGAATACAATCCAGGTTGTATTTTAAGGAGGTGCTCCTTCCCAATCCCAAAGGTATCCAGCTGCCCAAAAGCATGGATAGCTTTGTGTTATTACTGCCTCCCTCCCTGGAATATGCAAAGTGGGAAGAGAAAAAGCCCCAGAAAATTAGGCAGAGCAGTTTATCTGACAGGCCAGAGCTCTCCCAGATAAAGGAACAAACAGAGTTTGTCTCCTGGTCAGGGTGACACTTTGCCACAAAAGAAGAGCAGGGAGAAGTTAATTAAACTCTGAAGAAGCCATTTATTAGGAAGGGGAAGTAAGACATGGCTTTTCTTCAATACTGCAGGAAGGTTCATTATAGAGGAAACTCATCCTTTAGCAGTTAATAAACTATTTTCTCCCACCTGGCTTTGAGGGATGGCTAACGGAGGGCCCATGGCTCATTTTAATGGGCACTTTTCCAAGGTGTCCATGGCCCATTGGCTAAAAGGGTTTAGAAAACAGCTGTTTCTGGAAACCAGGGAACCAGAGAGCTTGGCAGGGCTGTAAACAAAGGCAGGGCCTTTTGTGGAGCATTTTCCATTTGCCATTTCCACTTCCAGTGCTTCCATGCTCTGTTCTGCTTGACATGCTGGTGGCAGGTTCTGCCACTGGGAAAAAAGGGTTTTTCTCTGTTCACCCCTCCAGTGAGAGAACAGGAGCCCTCACCAGGCAGGGCACTGGCTGGAGCACATCTGGAAGGATTATTCCAGATGTGCTGTCAGGGACAGCCTTTTCCTGCTGAGGCCTGACGCTTCAAAGAATCCATTGGATTCTTTGGATATATTTTTCAAAACAAAAACCCCTCAACCAAACCTGATATTTTGGATGATGAGGTCCCAGAATCTCCATGCTGGGAAACCCTTTAAATCCTGAGTCTCTGTTTGCTGCCAGCTGCACTCGATTTACCCTGGTAACTCCCTCCCCTGGGGTGGGAAAGTAAAACCTCTTGTTTTCCCCAGGCTCTGAAATCGCCCACTTTCACAGAGTTGCTGGTAAGCACCACAGTTATAAAACCAGAGGAGAATTTACAAGGAGTTTGAAAAGACTGCTTGCTTTAGAGAGTCTTTTTCTCATTTCAGCTTGTGTTAGCTATGCTAAAATTCCGAAACCTTATTGTCTGTAAAGCCACTGTGCAGTGTGGCACGTGTGACTTTGTCACCTGCACCCTCCACCCTGTGGAGCCTTGAGAAGAGGCTTTTGCACTTAGTGACAATTTAATATTGACAGGCCTTTTACTGTGCATCAGTTCCCTGAATTTGGGGAGTCTGGATGAGTCTGGGAGAAAATAAAAAAAGAGGTAAGAACGTTTGATGGCAATGCTTAGTTAATTCCAAAAAGATTAAAAGACAGCCAACCTCCAAGAACGGGAAAAGCACCTTATGATATTCAGTGAGCGGATAATAAAACGGCAGATGAAATTCAAGGCTGCTAAATGAAAAACAATGCACGGGGGGAAATCACTGGGCTCTGAACTGGCTGTTACTGCTCAGGAAGGAGATCTGAGAGTTATGCTGGAAATATCTATCAAAATGACACTGCTGGTCCATAGCAGTCCAAAAAAAAAAAAACCCAGGGAGGTAAGAGAGGCCGAAATGGGGAATGTTATTGTGCTGCTTAATGAATGCTGTATCTCCTGCCTTGAGTAATTTGTGGGTAGCCCACAAGAAATGGATGGGAAGAAGCCTAGAAAATTATCCACAGAAGGCAAGGATTGATAAAGGCAGGGCCAGACATGAGATCGGTTGTGCTGTAAAGCTGAAGCATTAATCAGCAATGATGGCTTAGTTCAAGAAACACTTGGAATCAGGAGTATCACAGTATCCCAGAACGGTTTGGGATGGAAGGGCCCTTAGAGATTATCCAATTCCACCCCCCTGCCATGGGCAGGGACACCTTCCGCTGTCCCAGGTTGCTCCAAGCCCCATCCAACCTGGCCTGGGACACTTCACCTGTTGAACTTCATGAGGTTCACGCAGTCCCACCTCTCCACCTGTCCCTCTGGATGCCACCCCTTCCGTTCTAGATACAGGAGAGATCTGGAGAAGTTCCAAGAAGTGAAGGCAAACTCTTTACCCAGTAGCCTGTTAAAAAGTAGGACTCATTGCCACAGGAAATTTTAGGTACTGGAGGCTCACGCAGACTTGGAAATTGGCTAGATATTTTCACAGGGGGAATAAAAAGAAGGGATGAAATGATTGTTTCTCTCCATCTTGTTCCAGGGCAGGTGGAGGGAGAAGACAAAGGGAGCCTTGCCAGAGGCTCGCTGGGACCTGCCTTGTATCCCATCCAGCTGGTGGCTTGGACTCTCGGCCTTTTCCCCCTCCATCCAGACCTGCTCCCTGAGGATTCTGAGTGGACTGAAACAGCCTCTGGAACAGCTTTGTTAGCCGAGCACGGAATTCAACTCATGATTTTTACTGCGAGTATTTAAGCCGTGTGCTGAAGGTGCTCGTGGTGCTTTCCTTCTATTGCAAACCCATTGGGAGCAGCCCCTCAGCCTGCTTGGCTGCCCAGCCGCCCTCTCCCCAGGGGATTTGTGGGATCTGGGCCTTGCTCCCTGCCGCAGAGGGAACCAGCCAGGGTTTTGCAGGCACAGTATCCTCGGAGCTGGGAGGTGATGCTTCATTCCTCAGCAGAGCCCGGCTGCCGGATGTAATCTGCCCAATGCTCCCCTTTATGGCCGGGCAGACAGGCTGAAATTCACGGCCACCACTTACCAAAGAATAATGAAACATTTCCTGAGGTGGCAATAAATATCCCCTGCCACGACAACACTCACCAGAGCCTCTTTGATCCAGGGAAATGCTTTAAAACTCAGCAAAGTGAGATTTTTTTTCTTTTTAATGCCTCTCTACTTGCTGGTTGCAGCTGCCCTGGCTGTTCCCAGTCAGGGTGAGGGGATCATGGATGGGGTTTGTGGCTCCCTGGGGAGCTCCAACATTGGCCCAAGTGGCCCTGTAAGGCAGAGGATGACTCTGAGGAAAACTCCTTCTCCTCAGGCTGACGGAAAGGAGAGGTTTGCAGCTGCTGTCCCCAACCGAGGGGTTTGTTCTGGTCCAGAGCAGCTCCTTCCCACCACGAGGAGGTGATGGCACCACAGCGTGCTCTCGACACAGCCAGCTTGGCTCCTTTCCCCCAGGACAGTTTTCCAGCGGTGGGGATGCTCAGCGTGGCCTCTTGGTTGTTGGGCTGATGCAGATTGCAAAGAAAAGCCAACGCCTGGGACAAAAATCCTCTCTGAGGGTCTCTGGGCCTGTCCAATTGTGGTCCAGTCCTCTTTAGGCAGCAGCAGGTCTGACTGTTAGTGGATGCAAACCAGTCTGTGCTGCTGTCCCTGCAGGGCTGGGCTCCCCTCACTCCACAAAACCAGAATTGCCACGGCCAGGGGAATGCTCCGTGCCAGGGACTCATCCTGCCTCTCCTGCCCTGGGGAAATCCAGCCTGGAGCCCAGACGTGGTGGCTAAACCCCATGCCTCGTGCACAGGCTGAAACCAGGAGGAGATGAGGATGCAGCAACACCAGGCTGGGGGGTTTGCCACCTCTGAGCTGGATGAGAGCCTAGGGACAGCCACCCCAGGAAGAAATGCCCTTAGCAGCCCTGGCCACAGAGGGAAAGGGAGGTGTTTGACAGCAGGAGAAAAGCCGGTGGTGGGAAGAGCGTGGGGAAGCGACAGATTTTTCAAACCCAGCCAGTGAATCAGTCTCGTGGCTGTGGTCACTTTCAAATGGATCAGCAGGAATAAAGTGGCTTTGGATCTGCAGTGGGAACAGGCAGCAAGGAGCAATGGGAAGCAGGAGACGTCAGATGGCAGCAACCAGCAGAGAAGATTGACTTAATGGGATCAGCCCTCATTTTGTTCTTATTATCAGCACCTTGGGAGTGCAGCTCCTCTTAATTAATTCCTTTGGTCTCTCAGACATGCAGCTGAGGCCTGTGTCCCATCAGTGGCTGCTCGGGCTGGTGCCTGTGGGTCAGGGCAGGCAGGGAAGCACGGAGGTCCCTGTGCAGTCAGTGCCAGGATTCCAGAATGGTTTGGCTTGGAAGGGACCTTAAAGCTCATCTCATTCCACCCCCCTGCCATGGGCAGAGGCACCTCCCACTAGACCAGGTTGCTCAGAAGAGGTCTTCTTAATCCTGGTTGGGAAAGAGTGGCTTTTCCCACAAGACACTTGTGGAAGATTCCAAAATCAGCATCTACTTTGAATGCGTTCGATTGTAATGTAGAATTCTCTTGCTGGCTGCACAACTGGGCTGAAACACAGCCAAACCTGGCTGTCCCTTCTCCTGCCATGGTGTGGCCACCAGTTCACTGGCTGCTGGGGGAAAGTGCTTCCCTCAGTCTCCCTTCGATGGTTCACCGGGTTTTTAATGTGGAGCTGGAAGAAAGAGAGAAAGAAAGAGCTCAATTTATACTCCTGGTATCACTCAGCATTTTCCACGCCTATGGTTAAGTTGTGATTGCTATCAAGGCTATCGAAATCTCCAGAGGCTGAAAATCAAGGTGAAAGCTTGCTTTCATGGATTATTTCCAGTCACTTTTCTTCTGGCTCTGCTAAAAATAACACAGGAATAGCTTTCTTCGAACATTCCTATTCCCTCCTGGCTGGAACAGAGAAGGTCAGGAGGATGAAAGTGAACAGCAGTGGGGGGAAGGAGTCACAGCAAACTCTTTTGCTTGTATGGGTTTGGATGAGATTTGTTTGCTGGTTCGTTTGGGTTTTTCGCTTTGATCTCAACCTGATTAACTTTCTTTCTGCATTTCCTTCCCTTTAGCCCACGGTGGGGAAAGCTGGGTGTTTTGGTCCTACCAAAGCAAAAATCTTGCTGGTTTTAACCATTTCTGTTTAAAAAGCCACGAGAAGCATCCCCAAATCTAGATGTGGATGACAAAATTGCCTCCAGTGTTTTAGGATCTTTATCGAAGACCTTGGGATGATGCTGTGTATCTTGTGTCAGGGCAGCCGACCTGCTTTCCCTTGCAATGGTTATGGATTTTCTTAATTGCTGGTTTGGTCCCTAAATTTCCGGCATCTTTTTAGTCTGGAGTGTTTCATAGGATCCAACAGGAGATAACAGTACCCCAGCAGACAGCCAAGGTGTTATCTCAGCGTGGGTATCCAGGAGAGGAGAACTCCTGGAGGCCACTCAGAGGAGGAGATGCCACTGCGAGGGAGCTGGAGCGGGAATTTCTGCTGTGGTTTGGCTAATGAGAGCCTGGCCGCATCGCTTGGATGGGCCTCGGGTTAATTAGAGGTGGAAACAGCCTTTCATTTGCAGATGAAACGCGTTTCCTGCTGGTTTGCTGCTCGCCCTGAGCTGGCACAGCAGCAAGAAGGAACTCTCAGAGGGTCCCAGCCTTCTTTCCCCGAAATTTTTGCTTCTGGGCCACCCCGAGGACACCCAAAGAGCTGACTCCCACGTGGAGGAGGTGCTCCCACAAGAAATCCACATCAGGGTGGCCCCTGTGGAGCCAAGAGAGCCCCACAGGAAGGCTGTTACAGGGATTTCTTTGTGTTGGTGCCAATTGCAAGTCCCACGTTTCTTTGATCCTGCGTTATTGGTACAAGCACAGGAGTTTCTGCCTTGTGTTGTCGCAACTTTTTCAAGGATGGCTTTCCAGAAACCTGTCCCAGGATGCAAGCAGTGGGAGGATAACCTTGGAAAACCAAAAGGAGAAACCTGTGTTTCTCCAAGGCTTGTGATACAAGCCCTGACTCAGGCAGGGCTTCCTGGAGAAGACATTACAGGCTTTTTTCAGCTTTCCAAAGGGGGCAAAGCCAGGGTTTTCCCTGTTCTGGGAGAAGGGTTTAGGTTTTGAAGCAGCGTGTGCAGATGTATAAGACAAGGGTCTTTGAGGGTGTTAGAGATGGTCCAGGGAGACCTAGAAGGGAGCGACAGCCAAATCCTGAGGCAGCAATAATCCCTTCAGCCCTGGAAGGCACCAGGACGTAACCCAGGGCAGAGGCAGCTCCACGGGACAGCATCCCAAGGCAGCTGGGAGTATCAGGTGGGATACCAGTGTCAAGAGCTCAGGTAGACTTTAAAAAGGATTATTAAAAAAAGCAACATGTGGAAGAATTTGGCATAATTCCTACTGAAAGGAGGAAATACATACTTATGTGTATAAATATAATCCAGCAGCTCTGCCAAAACTGTGGTCCCCTTGTTTTTCAAAGGGGAAGAAGGCCTACAGCACACCTGGCAGGTACAGCAAGGCAATTGCAATGCTGTATTTTTAGCGGGGGAAGCATGGCCATCGTGAAAGGTTAAGCTGGAGCTGCAGCCTGGAATGTGTTCCCAAAAATGAGGACCAGGCAGGCACTTACAGCATGGAATCCTCAAGTGGTTTGGGATGGAAGGGACCTTAAAGACCATCCCATTCCAAACCCCTGCCATGAAAAGGGACACCTTCCACTAGACCAGATTGCTCCAGGCAGCTGGATCCAAAAGCCTGCAGTAAAATTAAATATCATCATCTTGTGATGTAGTTCTCCACCTCGTTCTTAGAGCAGGAAACTTTATCTTCATAATAACTTTTTATGTCATTCTGAGGGTGCAAGAGGCTTCTTTTATATTTATCAATTTTCTTCTCATCTCCTAAGCGAGGTGCTGGCAGGCAGAGGAGGGAACTTGGCCCCGATCTTGCATCCTGAGTGCGTCAATAATCCAAGCACTGATGGGATGGCACAGGCTTGGCATTAAGGATGGCCTCGAGGGCGTGTTCGGCCTGAGGTCCTGCTCAGTGGGCACCGAGCAGCTTGGGTGAGCCCATGGATCATTCGGAGTGGTCACTCCAGCTGTTTGTTATTCCTTGTTGGGAATGTGTGACTGATCACCGGCAGTACGCGCTCTGGCTTCTGCGCTCTGATTAGATTCCTGCAATTTTGGGAGAAGTGGGATAATAAATAACAAATCCTGAGGAGTGAATAGCAAGTGCCTCTGTTCGTGCCAAGGGGTCCTTCTTGGCATGCCAAAATGAGGATTTATCCGCTCTTGCTCTCCTCTGCCCACGACTTTTTATTGGTGTGATGGCTTTGGGGGTGTTGTCCCACTGGAACTGAAAGCAGAGAGCTGTTTGGATGTGCATTAGCCAGGAGAGCTGGCAGCATTTTGGCCAGGTTGGCCAGAGAAGCTGTGGGTGATCCATCCCTGGGAGTGTTTAAGGATGGAGCTTTCAGCAGTGGAAGGTGTCCCTGCCCATGGCAGGGGGTGGAACAAGATGAGCTGTAAGGTCCCTTCCAACCCAAACCGTTCTAGGATTCAGCCAACTCAGAATCCACTGAAGAGCCTTTATGTGAAGGAAAACAATATTTAATAAACCCTGGGGGAGGGGAGAAACCCGACCCTAAAACTTCTTGTTCTACCAGTTAAATAAAGAACCAAATATGATCAGCCAGGTAGCAAAATGAAGTTAAGACGAGGGTTTGCTCAACGTTGCTGCTTTTTTGGCTGAGTTTTTCTCCCTGTGCATGCAGAATGCCACTGCTGACATAGCTCTGGCCGTGTCAGCAAAGGCTGGGAATGTGTTGGGTTGTTTTTTCCTCTGGTGCTCTCTGCCTGCTGCTTTCACCTGCTGGGATGGAGTCACCTGCTGCGTCACCCCTGCTCCGATGTCCTTGGAAAGCCAGCGGTGTCACCTTTTCAAAAGCGAGTGTAAATCTGAAACTCTCCTACAGCTTTGCTGGAAGGCTGGGGGAAAGTGGCAGGAAGGGTAGGGGAGATAATTTGCCTTTTCCTGCCCATCAGAAAAAAATCTGGTTCCCACGATGCCAGCTAGCTGTGCTGGGGATGCGGTGCCACACTGGAGTTTTGGGGTGGCTGCAGCCAGGTTTGCCTTTCCTCAAGGCTGTTCTGCGTGCAGAGCGTTTGCAAGGGCAATGCTGGAGGTACCAGTGCTGCTTGTGAGGCAGCTCCCCGGCAGCCCAAACCATTCCCAGCCCCTTCCCTGCCAGCAGGGGCTTAAAGACACAAACCCCAGTGTCCTGCTCTGGGCCCTGTGCACGGTAACAGCATTGCAGGCTCCTTCTCCCTCCTATTTGATTCCCCCCCCTTATACTCTCTAAGGACTTTTGAAATACTCCGTTGATTTTTTTTTGATCTCCTCTACTTTTGAAAAGGCCACCAGGAAGGTCTTGTCAGCAATTTAACGGGGAGATAAAAGAAGATGGAAAAGGGGGATTGTGAGCAGAGGGAGAGCGCCTGACATCTGGACGAGGCTAATGTGTGATAAGACGAGAGGGTTGTAGGAAATCTGCCGTGCTTGATCTCTCGCCAAGGCAGGGCTTGGACCTGATGGCTTTAAAGCCAGGTCCATGTGGATGGAGCCTGGGTTGCCCAAATCCCTGGCAATGCCTGTGGATCAGGTAGATGGAGGCCTGGGTCCCGCTCGCTCAAGTTAAAAGTCTTTTCTGATTGACTTCAAAGGGCTGTAAGCCCAGATTATCTGCACTGTCCGTTTTGACTGGGGGAGATAAAGAATGAAATAAATAAAAAGGAAGCTGCTGCTTCCAACCTGAGTCCCCAGAAGATGGAAAATTCTTGTAGGACCAGCCAGGGACTTGGGGGTTCCGATGTCCTTCCAGGAAGCTCTGTGATCCACCCAAACCTGCACACGGAGGTGGTGGGAGCAGGCTCTAGGAAGAGCAGTCACAGCCTTTTTAGTTACTGAGCTTGTTAATTATTTGGTTTATCTCAGAGTTTTTCCATTCCTCCAAGGACCTGGGGCTGGAGCAGCTGGTTTCCAGTAAAAACCAGGCAACCAAACAGGGATGTGTTTAGCTGCTGCTTTGGGGCTTCAAGCACCCTTTGGCTCCTGTGGAATTGAGTGCCAGTGCTTCAGCTGGTTGGGTTTGTAGCAGATCCCTCACCTTGTCCCCAGCCCAGCCTGGATCTGGGGGACAGCCCCAAATCCAGGCTCAGTTTTGCCCCTTAGGCCTCATTTTGGGTTTCTGCTGTTCTTCTGCAAAGTTTTGCTCTGTGCCAGAGAAAAACCCGATGACAAAAGCTCAGCTTTTGGGGAAGGAGTTTTCCCATGAGTGTAGAAGCTTGTGTGCAAGGAGAGCAAAGAAATTGTAGTTGAATACACAATATCCCCTTTTTTGGTCCAAGACAGCATTTTTAAACTTTTATATTTTTTTTTAGGGACGAGGAAGGGAGTGATTAGGCACGGAAATAATTTGGGCTACTGCCCGCGTTAGAGATAACTCTCCATAAGAGATGCTGGCTTGGGTGTTTCCTTCTCTCCATCCACAGGTGAGAATAACTTCAAAATTTAAATCCAGTATAGAAAGGCAGAGAGGGGAAGGTTTAATTGTCCCGACTCTGCGGCAGGCTGATAAGCTCCCATTGATTTTCTGTAGCCAAGTCTCCAGAGTGAACGTGGGTGATGTTTGTGCAAGTGAGTGCATGGAAGTTTCTCACTCCTTAGGCATTCCTAATTCTCTGTTTCCTATTTCTCGTGGAGAGAGCTTGATGCTTCCTCCAAAAAATTACCATTTGCAGCACAGATTTTTTTAGGATTTGGGTTTGTTTTTTTTTTCACCTCCTTTTCACCCTTTCTATTGGACTCCTACGAACTTCCCACCAGAGTGGGGAGAGAGGTCTCAGGAAAAATGTCCCTTCACCAACGTGTATCCCTCAACCTGAAGCTCAAAGCAGCTTCATATTCACCCTGTCCTTTAAAACCATCTGTTCCAGTGGTCTAATCCCTGCCTGTTTCTGCCTGCAAACTCACACAGAGGGAATAATAAAAATAAAGGCAGCACCTAACTGGGGATTTCCCAATAACTTGAACTATTTTGTCCCAGAGAACGCTAAAATATCCAGTTGACTCTTTAACTATTTATTTTGAGGGTATGTCGGAAAGAAAAATAAATGAGCACAGGAAGAAGGGATGGTCCAGCAAGTTTTTTGCTCATTTCAGAAGCCTACAAGCTCCAAAAATTTTGGATGTCTAGCCAGAACCTGGCTGCTTATCTCACCTGAGCCTCCAAACCCACTGAGATTTTTTGTTTTTTCCTCAGTGCTAATTATAAAAAATTGCTTTGTAGTGCTGAAGAAATGTCCAAAGGAGCCAAAAAGGAGACAAGCAGCATTCAGATGGAGGGGGCATAGGAAGAAGAGAAAACTCCAACCTCCCTGGAGAGGTAATAGGCTTAGTGGTCCTGCTTGACACATGTCGGATAAAGTGAAAAAAAACCCCACAACAATGTTTATAAGAAGATTAGCTCAAACATGGTGTAATTTCTCCAGGGACTGGCCATGTTTGAAGCTCAAACCACCAACTCCCAGAGCCTTATCAGAGTAATGAATTTCCACCACTTTGGGCCATTAAAAATCCTCGCGCTGGCCCCTTTCCCCACCTGAAACATCTTGGATTTGGGGCACATCTGCTGGGGATGGTTGGATTTGTGCCTGCCCCTCCTGGCCGGGCCGGAGGTGTGGTGTTGGGAGTTAACTTGCCGGAAATAACCGGATGTGACTGTCTAATTTGTGGCTGCCATCCCTCCGGGAACAATCCCTGTCTCTGGGCAGCAGATTATCCTTGGGCTCATTACAACATTGTTCCCAAACAAATCCCCCAGGCTTCTGCCTGTAATCACTTTTACATACGTGTAGGCAAATATCCCTCCATGCGTGCCCGCAGGTGGGGATGAACTCATCAGAGCCACGTGATAAATGGGAGAAGAGATGCGGCCACAACCCCTTGGACAGTGGCTGGAAACCACCAGTACTGAGCACTGGTCAAATTCCAGTCAAAACCGGGTTGAAATCAGGTTTGATTTCCCTGAAAACCAGTAGACATAGGAGGGGTTTTTTTGCCTTTTTCTTGGTTTGCTAAGTTTGGGGGTTTTTTTAAGAAAAGCTACTAAACAGCAAATGTAAAGCAACCAGCTTTTAAAAATTCAGCTGAAATTCTCAGCAGGTCTCAGCCTGGGGGAGAGCAGAGAGGTTATCCTGTACTTCCTTTGGCTTTTTGAGCCCGATCCAGCAGTACCCTGGAGCTGCTCCAGTGCTCGGTCCCTGCAAGCACTGCCTGGGGCTACGTTCCTTCAGCCCACTTTTTCCATGAGTGGTCTTGTGCTAAAATCCATAATTCTCAGGGTTTTAACCCACGTATTTTGGTGTATCAGAAGCAAGACACAGAGGCCAAGTGGCTCTTTTACACTTGCCCGTTAACGGGGGAGGATGTGCTGGAGACGGTGCCAACACCGAAAGCAGGATGGTCACCTGCAGCCACTCCTTAGAGCCTGTTTGGGGACCTCTTTGGTGATATTTTGGTCCCCCCAAAACTCTGGGGGAACAGGTCAGGTGGGGTTGATGAAGTGTTTTGAAGATGTGTAGTGATGGTGATGATGTTTGTAGGGTATGGGGTGAGCAGTTTGTGAGATTTGGGATGTTTGTGGGATATGGGGGGCAGGCCTGTGGTACTCAGGGAATTTGGACGGGATCTGTGATATTTGCGCGTTCCAGTTTGGAAGGTCTGAAAGAGCTTGTGGCATTTTGGAAATGCCCAGATCCACACTGGAGCAGCTGGTGGGGGGAGATCCTACGCCAGCAGCCAGCGCTCGTATCCCACTCGCCCATCCCTGGCAACCTCCTTCCCTGGGATTACAAGCGGTTGAGCAGGCGTGGAAACACAGCCACCCTGGCTTGGCAGGCAGAGGCAGGAGCAAAGGTGAGGAATCCCCTCACCCTTCTCCCCACCTTTCCCCTGCTCTCCTGGTCACGCACAGGGATGCATTTCCTGCTGGCCCTGCAGACTCCTATGGGAAGAGCCATGCAAAGGGCTTGGAAGTTGTCCTTGCTTTAAGAATTGGTTTTGCAGGAATTCTCTATGGCCAAAGCGCCCTTGCTAGAGCAGATACTTGGATTTGTGTGGTGCTCCGTGAGAAACTCCCTGAGAGATCTCTGCCTTTGCCTCCTTTCCATGACTTATGATCCTCCTCTTGTCATCCCCCTGCTCCACACGGTGAGGAAATTATTTATTTAGGGAGGGAGGGGCTGTTAAGGGAGATGGATTATGTGTTTGTGGCTTAAATACAGGGGAAAGGGAGAAAATACTCTTCTTCCTTCTTCCCCCCGCCCCCCTCAATCTCCCTTGGTGGGCTTGGGCCTACGTCCCCTATTTTTCATCCAAAGAGAACGGTTTATTTTTATCTCTCTAGAAAAATAAGCGTTAAAAGTTCCAAGATGGATCACCCACATGCACGTCTTCCAGGGCTGCAGGGGAAGGAGGCTGTGGGGAATATTGCGGCCGAGAGGAAGCCGAAGGAATAAGTCAGGAATATGTGTGGAACTGAAGGGTGGCTGGACCATTCATTCCCATTAGGGAGAGGTGCAGCACCATTAATAATCATTTTAACAAGAGCTGGCCTGAGCCGGCAGGGCTGGGCTGCATTTCTGGAAGGGGAATTTTTGTTTAATAAAAGAAATAACGCCGTGCATACAAATGAGAAGGGGCAGCGGGGCTCGCTTCTCCTACCTGATATTTATTATTGCTCCACCTGCCTTGAAATAGGAACATTTATTTGGCTAACACATATTAAGAGGGCTGTGCCTGCCTACCCCAGAATCCTTGGGCTTAAAGTGCTGGTTTCTGAGCAGCTGTAACCCTTCCAAGGAGGAAAGGGCCATCTCACCTGGATGAAAGCATCCAACCAGCAGAAATCTCGTGTTTTCAGGAGGGTTTTACGCATCTCAGAAGCCTGCACAGTGAGGCTGGGGTTGGCCAAGACTTCTTATTTCGCTCAGGTGTGCTTTTTGGAGCTCTTTTTTTTTCCCCAGAAAATCAGCGGAGCGCAGGTTCTGGAGACGGAGCGTCGCTGCGTATTTTACCCATAAACCCAAATGGTTTAAAATAGATAAGGCCTTCCTTTTTAAAGGAAAAAAAGGAGTAGAAACCTTTTGGGTCTTTTATGAAGCAGCCATCAGGAAGAAAGCTTTTAATCTTGGTGATTTAAGAGGGCAGGAGAATTAGCTTTTAACCAGGCACTCCTCGCCTAGTCGATTTTTTAGGGAAAAAAGCAGCAAAAAGAGCCAAACCTGAGATGGGACTGGGAGCTGAGTGAACGGCTACAATCCCTGCTCCAGCTGTCTTCACAAGGTGGTGGGGATGTGAGAATGGGGAGGGACGGGAGCTCTCCCTGCTCTCAAATCACCCGTGCACCCAAATCTTGTCATGGAGTCCTGGTATTTGTGTCCCACCAAGGCAGGGATGTGGGGATGTACAGCCAGTGGATCCTCCTGGTGGTGTGGGATGTGAGAGGGACGGGAGCTCTCCCTGCTCTCAAATCATCCGTGCACCCAAATCTTGTCACGAAGTGCTGGTATTTGTGTCCAAACCAGCCAGGGCAGGGATGTGGGGATGTACAGCCAGTGGATCCTCCTGGTGGGGTGGGCTGTGACACCTGGAAGTGCCACTGGGAAGGGTTCAAAAGGGCAGAGATGCTGTGCAATGCCAAGTTCATTTCGGCATGAAGGTTGTGGGTGAGAAGCCTCTCTCAGTCAGGAAATCTCCGAAGGAGGACTATCCTGTGGATGCTGAAATGCTGTTAGCAGGGAAATTTTCTCTTCTTGCATTCATTCTGTGAGAACTTTTCCTTTACTGTGTAAACTATGTAAACTATAAATAGAGTTTTTATAAATAGCATTCATATCTGGTATCTTCTGACCTTGTGTACATTATATTAGAAAAAAACATTTCTAAGTGAGTGTCTGAAACTTTAACCAATCACCCTAAGAGAAGAGTAAACACTGTTCAATTGCTTTATAAAATTATAATATATAAATGGTATTGTAAATTTAATAAATAGTTCATTCCTCACTCTAGACTCCTACCTCACTGCATCTCTGAACCCCTGCTTAGAAGCCCACACTATCCCAGGGAACTTCTCCTGCCACAGTGGTGCCAGAGAGCTCCTGTTCTCCTGGCACCTGATTCGGTGCCACCTCTCTGGGCAGGCTCTTCTCAGAGACAGACCTATAGCTCCATTAAGGTGTTTGGATTTGGATACAGTTTGCCTGATGCTGCTGGCACTTTGATTCGAAAGTGAATTTAACCAGTTTGTCCTCAGGAAAGTGTGCGGTTTTAATTAATACAGAGGAAAAAAAAAGAGTGAGAACACAACATCAGCTGGATTCCTGCCACGTCTGACACCTTCATCTTCCCCTCCTGGGGAAGCTCTTGGCCAGGCTGTCTAGAGAACATGTTTGATGCTTCCTTCTCTAGATGGGCAGGGATAACTGATGATGGTCTCCTGCTGAGCACAGGGAGCCACCTCTGAGGCGACAGACTCACTGGGACACCCACACTGGGGCTGGTACTGACAGCAAACCCCTTATTCCGGGTAAAAACCCCTCTCCTCCCATCTTTTTTCCCTGTCAGGACCCAGTTATACAGGCGTTAGGCTTTGGGAGGTGACTGGCTGTCTCGGTTTGAGAGACAGGTGCCTGCTAAAGGAGGCAGATGCCTTCCTTGGAATGGAAAAAAATGTGGACCCCCTTCCCTCCGAATTGTTATAATTTTGAAATTAAGGGGCTCTCAGGCAAAGATATGAGAATAGGAATAACAGTTCTTTACTAGTATATCTGATAGGGCAAAAACAACAGCAACTTTGGCATTAACAACAAACAGAACCACAAAAACCCAGTAACGGGCCATCTCACTCGCAGGCACCTTCCCCTTTGGCGCCTATGCCGGTCACAGCTGGCAGGGGCGCTCCGGTGGCAAGCTGGGACGGCAGAGACGGGCAGAAGTCCTGGGGTGGTGGAGGAGATGTATCACCGTCTGGAGCCGCAGTGGGAAAATCCCCGGGAGGTCTCATCAGGCAGGAGGTGCGAAGCTACGGAGTAGCGAAGGCTGGAAGCAGCCCCGAAAGAAGCGGCGGGGGCCGGGCGGGGCAGCGGCAGCCCGGCTCCCAGGGAGCTCCAAGGGAGAGGAGGGATCGGGGCACTCAGGCAGATGGTAAGAAAGTCCTTCCCTCAGTGAGGTGGGTGTTAATAAGGTCTCAGTTTGAAGGGCTGCTCTTACGAGCAGGGGCTCACCCACGGCAAAAGAAGCAGGACCAGGCTGGTCCCCGACGACAGCCGAAAAACTCCTCTCCAAACAGCCTCGGCCGCCTCCTTCCTCTTCTCCAGTCGAGAGCGAGAGAGCCCGAACCCGAGAGACAGGGGCTGTGTGCCGCCCTGCCGTCTCCAGTCTCCTGTCTCGCGGTATTCTCCCCCCACCTGGGCACTCCCAGGTAATGAGAGAGGGGCCATTGGCCCTCTCCCCTGGGCAGACAACCCCCTTTGTCTGTGAAGTGTCCCGTCCTTATGGCCCATTAGCCACATGTATGGGGAAAATTCCTTAAGAAAGAAAAAAAACCCCAACAAAGCAAAAGAAGAACTCCGCAAACCCCTACACTGGCCGTGGCGATCGCGGTGTATCCGGCTGGGGAGAGGGGAGATTTGGATAGTGCCAAGCTGTTCTTTGGAAATGAAGGTGATCCTGAGAGCTAAGGCACAGGGACAGCTCGCTTTCATTAGTCACTGCTCAGATCTCCCTCCCTGGGTCTCATAAAGGCCGGGAGAGGCTGAGGATTTGCTCTTTTCACAGTGTGGCAGCAGTAGATGCTGCGGGCTCAGTACCCAAAGGGAAGTG
Organism: Callaeas wilsoni; assembly: GCA_013398955.1. Lineage (NCBI taxonomy): Eukaryota > Metazoa > Chordata > Aves > Passeriformes > Callaeidae > Callaeas > Callaeas wilsoni. Next base: position 19,282 of record VWPU01009943.1, on the reverse strand, counting down.
GAGAGTGGAGGATTTATCCCCCTGGAAGATCCAAGGAGGTATCTTCTCATTTAGCTGAGCCACTTCAATCCTCTTCCCAGAAAGATCCTGTCCCATGGAACTACCTTTGTTTTGCCTTTAGCAGGGACACACAGGAACAGCCTCTCGCAGCGTTTGCCCCAAATTCAGAGAGTCAGAGCCATGGCATGGTTTGGCTCCGAAGGGACATAAAAAATCATCGTACTCCAACCCCCTGGAAAGGGCAGGGACACCTTCCACTAGGCCAGGATGCTCAGGGCTCCGTCCAGCCTGGCCTTGAACATTTCCAGGGACGAGGCATCCCCAGTTTCTCCGGGTGGTCCGTCCCACCTGTTATGGGGATTTGTTGCTTTGAGGGCAGTGGCCTCTCCACAGATTTCCTTTGAAAGAAAACAGAGTGAGAAGCCCATAGCAGGGGCCAGGCAGACGGGAGGGGGATCTCACGTGCCTTTTCTCCTCAGGAAACAAGGAAAAAACGTAAATTACTGAGATTTAGGTTTCCTCTCTGATGGTCCACAGCCTCCTGCTTCACCCAGTACCCCCAGCTCTTATCTCATACCTGCTCTTTCCATCTCGGAGATTTTGGAAATTCGGCTCCATCTGGTTCTTTCTGATGGAAAGATAGTGTATCGCAGGCAAGGCAGGCAGGGCTCTGTTAATTAATGGTAATCCCTTAATCCCGGGGAGATGTGAGAGACTGAGCTGCCCACTGAGTGCACAGAGGTGTCAGATCCAGACCAGGAAAACTGCCCATCCAACACAGCACCAAGAGAGGTTTTTCCCCCTCTGATTATCTGTATTTTTATTGTCTATAGTTCAATAATTAGGTATTATCACAAGAGTTTTTTTCCCCCCACTGTTGGTTGTCATAATCTGGTGAAACCACTTTTGCCACCCAAAAAAAGAAAAAAGGAAACTTATTTCTTTTGCAATTTTAAGGGGAATTAGAGGTGAAGTTTGCTAGGACAGCTTTTCTTCCCTTCTGTCTTTCCTCCTGGCATCAACATTTTTATTTAGAGAAGAGCCCCGATGCCAAAAAGCACCATTTCACTTGGACAATTTACCACGTTTAATCTGGAACATTCCTCTGTGCTTTCATCCAGTCAATCAAAACTGTTCAGCTCTCAGCTTTGCAACATAAAAATACCCCTTTCCTTTCTCTAAAACAGAATTTTATGCATGTCAGTTCTTCAACTTCAACACCAAAAACAAGCAAGAGCAGAAAACAACCAGATAGTGTAATTCCCATGGAAAATTACATTTGAATGAAAAATATTTTCTCCCTAGAATGTTAGTTTTAATTAAAAAAAAATTTTAAATATTTATATTGACTGGTTCTGCTTCTGGTGCCTGTGTTTCCTTCTCCAGCAGGAAAGCACCACATCCCAGTGCATGCCAGGAGGCACAACCGGGCTGTAGGTTTAAGGCCACAGCGACACATCCTACATCCTTTACCTCTCCTACTTCCCACTGGCACACTTTGAGCTTTCAAAGCCGCTGGCCCAGCAGGAAACAGCAGGGGCAGTGTTTTGACGGCCTAAATTTTGTCTGAGTCACCTTAGCTGTGCCTTTCTCCTCTTTAATTCGCTCTGGGTTTGTTGCGTTGCCTGTTTCTGTGTTTCCCATTGTCGCTCAGCCCTGGACTGGGGCCAGCATTGAGGCTCCAAAGGGGCTTGTTGGGTCTGGCACGGGGGTGAGCTTTACCCCTGGATCATGCTGAGCTGGAATTTAAAAGGCTGGGAGATGTCCCCAGGCTGGATGCTCACACCGGCTCTGACTCCTGTGGGCTGGGATGGGGTCAGGCAAAGCAGAGCTTGAAAAGGAGGGTGGTGTTTTGCTAAAATTCCTTACCTCGTGGTGTGGATCTCCTTGGAATGGCTCGCACCCTCTCCAAGGATTCCAAGGAAAAGGAGAGTGGCGTTTTGCTAAAATTCCTTACCTCGTGATGTGGAGCTCCTCGGAGTGGCTCATGCCCTCTCCAAGGGCTCCTGGTGGACCTCCTTCACCAGGGTGGTCTGTGCCCTCTGCCAGCATTCCCTGTGCCTCCCTGTGCTCCTCAGGAGGGGAGGGTCCTCCCTGGATTTGCCAGGGTGTAAGATCTAGGAGCTTTTACTTTTTTCCCCTCAGTATTAGCCGGGTTATAGGAAAACTAAAACCTGCCCTTCAGATTAAAAATGGAGACCAACACCATTCCTGGTAGGTGCCATTAAAAAACTGCTGGGTTAAACAGGTACTGCACCATTCCACACACCCAGGAGTGCCATTCCAGGTCTAATGAAACTTTTCCCTCAAACACAGGGAAGTCTGACTGTTTCCCCAAAAAAATCCATCTCTGCTGGAAATCCTGGTCATCTTCAAGGGTCTCTAACCTTCCTTTGCTGCTCAGCTGCAGAGGGATGGGATGGGATAACAGGTGAGGCACAGTCCCTTCCAAGGCTGTTTTGTTGAGTGGACCCAGCTGCTGGGGGATAAAAAAGGGACCACCTGAGCTGCTCTGGCTTAGTTGGGCACTGCTGGGATGGCAGGAGCTCCTCTTTGCTGGGTGTCTGCAGGAAGAGCTCCAGGTCTGCTGTAATTAAGGTGAGCGTTGACGAACTTTTCCTTTATTTTAAGAGCCAAAGGACTTCCTGGCTTTCTGCAGCTTTTTTATTTCATGGCATAGGAGAAGATTTTGGGAAAGTAGAGCTCATCTTTTCATCAGTTGTTAACAGAGTCAAAAGCACCAGTTTTTCTTTCTCTTTGGTGCCGGAATTCCCTTCTCTCGTGGTGCCTGCAGCAGCCTTTTGGTTCATGAAAGCTGCATGTGGGAATGGCTGGGAAGCCAGGAAAGGTGCCTGCTGAAAAGCATCTTGGCCTGAGCATAGGAACAGCAGCAATCCTTCATATGGGAAGGAAAAAAAGTAGCCCTGGTGCTGTGATATGTGCTGGTGCTGTGTGTGTGCGTGTCATCGCTGGGATGTGGATAAAAGCCCAGCTGTGTTTAGCTTTAGTTTTATATTGCTTTGGATGGCTGAACCGGAAAAGGAAAGAAATGAAAAAAGAGCTGTACATGCATAAAAAAATAGAGATGGATAAGACCTAGGTCATCTGCTCAATACTTTCCTGCCACCAGATGATTGTTCCTGGACTCAAATCTCTGCTCTGAGTTGTGGCTGGGAATACATTAACCTTTAAAACAATAGTATTAGAATTTTATATATTTTCTTTAACCAAAATGCTGGCAAGATGGTAAATGTGAAGGGCAGGTCATGCTGAGCGAGTGGTCCCCCAGGAAATTGGATTTCGGGGGGTTTATTCATGAAGGAGCACTCAGCCTGCTGGAATTCCCTTGGAGGTGGTGCTGACCTGGAGCCCAGCTGGCCAGGCCCTGACCTGGGGCACTGGGCTCTGTCCTTCCAGGACTTTGTGGCCACCAGGGAAGCCCAGGCAAAGCCAACGGGGTCCCGGTGACAGCAGTGCTGTGGTTGCATGGGTCCTGCTGCCTGCTGTGTCCATGGGAATCCCAGCTGGAGCTGGAGGAACAGCTCATGACAGTGCAGGGAGGGCAGAGAGTGTTGCCTCAAGGCATGTGGTGGTTTTTTAACCTCTCACCTGGAGTAATTAAGGGGTTCTTGGGAGGTGTGGAGCTCCTGTGCGATTTCCACTCCTATTTCTGTGGCTGTTGCCTGGAATTGGACAGCAGGGGAATCATGGAATGGTTTGGGTTGGAAGGGACCTGAAAGAGCAATTCCACCCTCCTGCCATGACAGGGACACCTCCCACTATCCCAGATTGCTCCAAGCCCCGTCCAACCTGGCCCTGAGCACTCCAGGGATCCAGGGGCAGCCACAGCTTCTCTGGGCACCCTGTGCCAGGGCCTCACCTCACTCACAGGGAAGAATTCCTTCCCTATATCCCAGCTGTCCCTGCCCTCTGGCAGTGGGGAGCCATTCCCTGTGTCCTGTCCCTCCGTCCCTTGTCCCAAGTCCATCTCCAGCTCTCTTGGAGCCCCTTTAGGCACTGGAAGGGCCTCTAAGGTCTCTCTAAGAGCCTTCTCCAGCTCTCCCAGCCCAGCTCTGGAGCAGAGGGGCTCCAGCCCTTGGACTGTCTCTGTGGCCTCCTCTGGACTCCCTCCAGCAGCTCCATACCCTTATGTTACCTTTCTTCCTCTCTGCTCATTTCACAGCAGCACAGAAACCAGCAGGGAACGTGTCTCCTGGAGTTTTGCTAGTGCCCAGGGAGTGACTTCAGTGGGAATGATTTGCCTGTGGCTTTCAAAGTGGTGCCCTTAAACTTCCGCCGTTGTTTTTGCTTGTGTTTCCTAGGCACGACAGCCAGGACACCACATTAGAGCAGCTCTGTCTGGTGCCTCATCCCCTGAGCATTTCTTCCCATCCTGAGCCTCTGCTACTGAATTCTTGTGTGCTGAGATGGTGCTGCAGTTTTAAGTGGCTGGAAACTTTTTCCAAAGGAAGAGCATGTCCAGTTTGGAAACAACATCTCTTTTAATCTTCTCTCTGGACTGTTGTCTGCTGCTTTTCTGAGTTATTCAGCAAGTTGCAACACAAAGACACAAAGAGAGATGTACTGTTATTATTGGTGGTTGTTGTTCCTAAGTCTTTATTGATTTTTATGAAAGAAATAATAACAATGTGCATGAAGTACCCAGCTAACAAAAGAGGTCCTGCAGTACTCATCTCGAATTAAATATAGAGAAGCAGAATCCAACTGGGATATTGACAGGCAAATACAAAGCTTTGTGTTTCAGGGCAGTGCTGGAGTGAAAGCAGGACTCTGCCTTGCCACAGCCCACCTTGATGAGGAGACAGCCAGCATTGTTCTTCTCTACAACTCCTCAACAAACAACACGCGTCCAAAACATCTCCCGAGGCCAGAAAGAAGGGTTGTTATCAGTGGCAGGGAGCTGCTCCCTGAGACGGGCTTTGGGCTGGTCTGTGATACCTGAGGGAAACTGGGATGCCCCCGGGGCAGCAGGAGTGGGGTGTGAACCCATCCCCTTGCAGTGCCTCTAGGCAACTCGGTCAGGCTGCTGTGCTTGAGCTCACAGATGGGTTTCTGCAGAGGGTTCCTGCCTTGTCCGAGCTTCTGGTGTACATCAAAGCCAGGCTGGAGGGGGCTTGGAGAAACCTGGGATAGCAGAAGGTGCTCCCTGCCTATAGCAGGGGGTTGGATCTAGGTGATCTTAAAGGTCCTTTCCAACCCAAACCATTCCATGATGAGCTCAGGGCATCCTTTCAGCAATGAGAAGGTCGTGAGGAGCGAGAGCAGAGAGAACATCTGTTCCTCATGGTTGGTCTGACATTCTTCCTTCTGGATTAGCTTGCCAATTCTGAGCCAAGGGTTGATGCATCCCAAGTAGGGAAGGGTGCGAGGGACCAGCTCTGACATTACTGCTGATCTGAACTCCACCTTCTTTATCCAGCCCTAACAGAGGAAAAGCTCTCTCTCCTTCGTTTCTGTTCTTCCCTTCCTTCTTCCTGTTCCTACACACGTCAAGATGTAACCTACACGAGAGAGACGATGTTGCTGCTGTTCCACCTGAGAGCAGGAGCTACCAGACACCACATGAAAAAGCGTCACCGTCGTCGTTGCCGGATTCTCGCTCCAAAAATACTCTGATAAGTTCAACGAGGCTCAGGTAATGTCAGAATTTGTCTCTCCCTTGACTTTACAAGGAATTCCTGAGCATGATATTGAATCACAACTATATTGAATCACAACCGTATCTCTGGTCTTAAATCATTTCCTCTAGCAAAACATCACCCCATAGAGGAAGTCCTCTCAGCGAAGACAAAAATGAAAGTGTTTATTGGTTTGAAAAGATCCCTCTGTGTGCCAGAATCAGTGCGAGAGAGAATGGACGTGTGAGTGCCTCTGGCAATGCCTTCACAGGGCAGTTTGTCATCCCGGCACGAGAAGGAGCTGAGCAAACGCAAATATTAAACTAATATTTTTGGCGCTCGGTGAATTTTGATTGTCAGCTCGTGGTGCCCGAGGCAGCAAATAGGAATGAGATGCAGTGTCCTTAAGCTTTGTATTCATGGCTGAATTGGTGCTCCTTTTCTATTTGTTTGTAAGTGTGTGTGACTCTGGGTATTGCTGGTTATCTGTGGTATGAGAGAGAGATGCTAATGAGGAGTCGGGCAAGTCAGGAGGTAAAACAGCAAAACAAAGGGAGTTTGGTCCTCAGATTACCTAAATCTACACCAAATTGATGATGTGGCAATTTTCTTCTCAAATGTGAATGGAGAGAGTGCCAAGGATGTGCAGGATGACTGGAACAGGCTCCACATTTTCCACATCTGTGGTTCAGTGTCAGAATCCTTCATCCTACTGTGATGTGGGGCAAAAAAAGGAAAGCTGAGGACTGGTTGATAACCAGAAGGTCAAGGCTAATTCTGAGGTTTTTGCATGGCTGTGGGATGGAAACCTGTCTTCTTCCTCCAGCTGTGCCCCAAATTGATGCTGCCAGACTTGACTTTGAGGAGCTGGGGTGGTGTTTTTTGGTTGGTTTGTTGTTTTTTTTTTCTCTTGGACGGACACTGAGGGAAAATAAACAAGGTTGTCAACCCGTGGCCCTTCTGAAAAGACGAGGCCACCTTTCGAGCTCCAAATAGTCCTGCTGTTGGTTGAGAGGCACTTTGCAGAGACTGTACCAATTATGTGGGATTTTTCAGAGTGTGGGAGCTGTTATTTTCTTGAGCGAGCGAGGAAGAGGCTGAGAGGTATGAGAGGTGATAGACAGCTTTGCAAGGGAACTGCAGTTAACCCGGAGTTAAATTGAACTCCCTGGGAACACCGGGAGCCAAAGACAAGCTCCGTGTGTTGCGGCACATGGGGAGGAGCACTTCCCTGCTCACTGCATGTGGCTTCACAGAGGGAGCTTGTCCAGCACCAGGTTTCTTCATCTCCCAAATGGGGAGAATGCAAGAACCAAGCTCCTTCCTGTGGGGTGAGTCAAGAAAATTCCAATGTTGTGCTCCTTCCTCAAAGCTGGGGAAAAAAATGAGCTGAATGCTGAAGAGCAAAAGGACAAGAGGTTGTCTCTCTGTTTCTCTTCTCAGCTATCTTTGAGGGTGATTCACCCTCCCCAAATTCCTGGCAATTTCTCGCAGTGACCAGCAGCTCTGTCTTGTGTTTCTGACTCATAAACTGCTGGAAGCTTCCTTGGCTGAGTTCAGACTAACAAAAATGTAAGCATTGGGTTTGATCCTGCATGAAGTTTTTGTATAGGGCAAGGGGCAAACCAAGAGGGAAAAAGCAGATGATGTAGTGAGGAAGAGGTAGAGATGAAGCAACAAGAGGTAAAACCCCAAAAAGGAAACCTGTATGTGGATTTTGAGCAATGGAGGAAACAAAAAAAAGAATAATCATCTGTTCCAAGGCCAAATAAATGAATGAAATGATGAATGATGCAAAACTCCGAGCTGTGGTTGGTTTCCCATTGTGCCAGTGATATTAGTAATAAAATCAATACCAACACTTAGCTAGGCCTAATAACGACACAGATCAGATCGGATTAGATGGATATTACTTCTCCTAATAACCCGCTTTTGTTGCCACTGCACTCTAGGTAGGCTTGGTATCATGTCTTTTAATTAAAGCAGGGGCTTCGGCACTTTGATCCAGTCACAGCTGGAAATGGCTGGTCCATACCCCAGCGATTAAACCTGTCCTGAAGGCTCCTATAAATGAAAATAAAGACAGATTCCATGGAGAATGCCTGACAGCCTTGGTGCTGTGGCACATGTGACCAACCCAGTGCAAGGCATTGAGGATCAAGGTGATTAAAACCAGGCTTGTCCTGAGCTCTGGACCACTAAAACCCTCCCAAAATAGGCTTTGCAGCAATTTTTTGGAGATTCTGACATCAGCTTCCAAGTCTCCATTTGATGCTGGAGCACCACCAAAACCCTCCAGAGGTTTGTTGAAGAAGGCCGTGTTGAAATGTCTGCTTCCAGGTGAGGCAGGTCAGGCTGGGGGTCACCGCCTCTCCCAGCTCAGCGTGACCACCAGGTCTCACCTTGGGAAGCTTCCTGGCAAACCCTCGGCCTCAATCAATGCTCCTCCATGAGGAACGGCAGCTTAGAGAAAACAGCATATTTAAAAGCAAAAGGCACGCCGGGCTTTATTGAATTTGTTCCAAGCAGTTCTACATTCAATCACCCAGAAACTGTCTCCCTGCAGGCAGCAATATCTTTTACTAATGAGTGTATGGAATGGCGGGGCTTGTACTTCACAGGTTCTTTGCTCTGACTCTGCACCTGCCTTGTGTTGGGGCTCCTCCATCCTTTTTTTTGGGTCTTTTTGTGCTGCTTTGTTTCGATGAAATCAACAGCAAAGGGAGGGGAAGGAAAAAACAAGGGGCGAGGTCACTTTAGGTCTGAGATGAGAAGGACGTTCACCCCAAAAATGGGCCCTCTGAGCTGGAGAAAGGGACTTTGGGCTGCTGTCCTGCTCTCCAGGTGGCACCTAGGGCACTGCTCGGGTGTCCCACACACTTTGGAATTAACTCCAGCCTTGGGACATCTTTGCCACTGCTCCACAATGTGCAGGGTGTGGGTGAAGGGATGCTCTAAAAATCTCTGCATGGGCATTCCCCCCCGAATCTGCCCTCACAGCAGTGCCTGAGGGCTGTCCCTGCCGAGCAGGGAGGCAGGGACCCCACAGCATCGTCCCCACTGCATGGCTGCTGCTGCTGCTGCCTCGTTTCAGCTGGCCTGGAAGTGCTTTCAGCCTAAAAATAAAAAGACAGGTTGTCCACTTCAGCTGTAATTACCAGCTGAAAAGACCTGGTGGGGAACAGGAGGGCTGGAGGAGGTAGAAGGGAGGACAGAGAAGGAAAAGAGGAAAGGGAGAAAGCAACGAAGAAATGCATTGCAGGATGGAGTTGTATCCATCATCCAGGTTGCTGCCTGTGCTCCCTGTGAGGGATCCCACACCAGGGAGGCTGGAGCTGAGACTTCCCTGGGGTGCAGAGGAAGGGTTTCTGTCCTGAATTATCCGTCTGCCCCAAATTGTTCATCCACCCCATTCCTGCATTCCCAGCAAGCAGGTCTGGCTGGGGGTGCTTACCCTTGTCCCAGGGCCACGGCAGGCTCTTTTTCAGGCAGCACGGAGCTCTCTGGTGTCTTTGGCTGGTCTTCCACCAGCCCTGGCCTGTGGAAAATGCACATGGAAGAGGGAATTTCCTCTTCTCAGGAACCAGGACTGAAATACACAGGACCTCTGGATCCATGAGATTTTTTTTTTTTGTAGGAGGGGAGGAGTTTGTTTGGCCACCCTCCCCATCCCGTATGTGTCCTGATCACTCATGTCCCCATTTTTCTCCAGTCTTTAACCACCAGCCTCCCCACCGGCCAGGTCCTATTTGTAGAGCAGTGGTCTGGATTATAGTTATTTCTTTTTAAGTTTTTAGGTGTATCTGCCTCGCTGTTTGCAGGAGCTGATGATCTTTGGGCTGAAGAGGAGGGAAGTGCAATTCCAGTGCTGCCAGCCCCATCCCTTCCCCTTGCTCCAACCCCAGTGAGTGAGGAGGGATCCTGGGTGTCAGAGGCGGCGGGTGATGAATTAACTGGGAAAACTGGAGCAGCTTAAGTGACTTTCCCAGAGTCGCTGACACTTTTTGGCGCTGCAGCAAGGGGTCGGGAGCAAGGTCCTGGGCTGACCAGAGGATCAGCAAGGAGAGGGCAGAGGTGGTGTGGCAGGGAAGTTTTGGGGTTGCCAAATGCGCCCATTCCCGTACATCTCGGTGAGCCAGGAAGGCACCCTGAGGACGATCCCCTTCCCACCTCCTCCAGCAGCCAGGAAGGCTGGAGAGCCCGTGCACAAGCCGCTGGGATCTCAGGGAAGCACCGGCCAGAGCGGCAGATGGAGAGCACAGCACACCCCAAGCCCAAAGCTCTGGCCATGCCCGTGCTCTCTTTTAAATTCCGGCGATGTCCTGTCGTAGTCAGCCAATGCCCTCTAATGGGTCCATTAAACTGCTCTGTCTTTGCCTTGGCTCCTCATTCCCCCCTCCCCTCCTCATAATCAGGCAGCATTACCTGCTCCAGAAGATGCCATTACGCTCCTTAAATCTGTCTAAGTGACAGCGCTGAGCCAGCACAGAGACAGCTCACCCTTCCTTGGCCAAGCCAGACCCCTGCACGCCGCTCTGGGGCCAGGGAAGGTCCATCCCTTGCACCCAGCATTCCCTGAGGAGCGTGGGTGTCCCCGAGGGCACCTGCCTGGGATTAGAGCAGATTTACAGCAACCAGTTCCTCCGTCCCTGCGGAGCAAAGGGATCTTTGCTTCTTCTCCACCTAAAGCGAGTCTTGCCAACCTGCCCTCGACCACAAGCTTTGCTGCTCTTCCAAACACTCCAGCCCAAATCTTTCCTCACTGCCAGGGCAAAATCTTCCATGAAACCCAACAGGACAGCCACCCATCCCCGGCCCCCATTTGGCTCTGCGTGGAAGCATCTCTTCAAGCACCAGAGGAACACAGGCTGGAATGACTCAAAATCGACTCCTTTGTGCTCAGTACTTGGTTGGCTTTCTGTGGAGTTTGGGGAAATTTTTAATAGGACTGACTATTGATAATCTGTCACTGGGAATTTGCTCAGCCCTTTGCGGCACCAGCGCTAAAAATACAAGGTCCTGCTCCCCAGAGTGCCTGGAAACACCGAGGGAAAGCAAATCTGGGGAAGTGGTAAGGTCATGGACAGATGTGGAGTTCCCAGGGGCACAGCCAGCCGAGAAGGCTGCTGGGGACAGGACCGAGCAAGGCTTGTGGGGGACTTGGAGGAGAAAAGGGGGAGAAACGTGAGCCTGTTGGAAGCTCACTGCCTGTGCTGAAGGACCGTCGTGGTTTTGGTGCCCACCGCGTGACCTTGAGTGGTGTCACTTGCTTTTCTCTGCTCCCCTTTCCCTGAAGGTGGGGAAAACAGGGCTCTGGGGGCTCTTTGAGATCCACGGGTAGAACCACGGAGATGCTAATTTTGGTTATCCGGAGGAAGGCTAAAGGAAGATACAGGTAAGAGGAGCCCCAGGCTGGAGAGCGATGCAGAAGGGCGCGCACAGCTCCGTGTCCTCAGGCAGACGGGTGTTTGTAGCAGAAGGCGAGGACAGAAATAGCCTTTAAGACAACACGGCCTTTGCTGCAAGCTTAAAGTGCATTTAACTCTCTGTTTTAGTGACAGTTTTATTCCTGACGACCTCTGATCCAGCAGGCAGGCCTTCATCTTCTCCCGTTCGTGCCGGGCTGCGCGCTCCCGGCTTTGTTTTTCCCCCTTCCCGTGTTGCTCCGTGATAATGTCACGCTGAGCTGCTGAAGCCAGCTGCAGTTTTGACAGATGATGTACCAGTTCCCTCCGCTTCAGATCTGACATTTCCACGAGCACTAAACACACATGCTTACAAATTTTAAAAGGGAAACGAAGCCCCACCACCGCTCTCTCCTGGTTTGGTTTTTTTGGGAGGGGGTGGTTTTTTTGTGTGTGTCACTTTGGAGTTGTTGAAAAATGCTGGATGAGTGGATCTTGAAATTGAAACCTTGTGTATAGGGGTGATGGAAGCCACTGTGTGTGATGCTCCTCACCCTGGTGGCAGTGCCACCCATGGCACCTCCATGCCATGGCTTTCCCCCCACCATCCATGCCATGAGGCTGTCTCCCATTACTCTGCAGCTCTGGATTTAGCACTCAAAGCTCTAAATATTTCAAGGTTGTTCTGTGAGACACAGAACTGTGTTCCTCCTTTCACAGCCGAAGCAGTGGAACACAATGGTTTGGGAAAGATGATCCTCTGGAAGATGGGAGGGAGGGCTAACCCCAGAAGGGAGCCTGTACTTGATGCTTGGTCTCCTGGCAGAGAAAGAACAGGGGAAAAAAGTGGGGAGAACTTTAAAACCATCAGCTGATATTCTCTGAGCTTTCACGCTTTCAGCGGAAGAAGCCAAGGGGAATTTTTCCTTCCATGTGGATGGAAGCAGGATCAGGCTATTTATCTTTGATGAAATGCCAAGAAATGGTTGATTGTGTTTAGAAGCAGCAAAAAAGATGCAATAAATAGTGCTTCCTGCTCTGAGAAATGAGTGAGGAGCCCAGATCTGATAACTGCCTGCACACATCCTTTCTTTTGTGCTGTGAGTGATGGGACTCCAGCACCCACAGAGGATTTGGGTTGGAGAACACGCCGAGGCCTGACACTTCTGCCACCTGAAGAGCTGACTAAACTTGCCTTGGGACGCTACAAAAGGGGGAGCCTGGCTTGTAAAGGTCCCAGTTCCACAGTGCAGCTCTGGACAATGCAGAGAAGGATGCTGAGGGGCACTTACTGCACAGAAGAAAGGCAGCCCCAGTGCTGGGACTCACCTGACTTTGGAAAGCCAGCTGATGAAAACCACCTTCAAACTCCAGCCAGGACAGAGGAGAGCTCCGGCTGCTATTCCTTGTGGGAAAGCACGGTGAAGAGAAGGCAGGGAGGGTTTGCTGTGGAATCAAGGGCAGCTGAGGGAAGGAGGAGAAGGACCTGAATACCTGTAAAGAGAATCCATCTGAATTCACAGTCAGCACCGCCCCAGTTCCTGTCTAACAAAGTGCTGCTCCTGTTGCTGCCGGAGCTGAAGGGATGTGAGATTTAAGAGGATGGTGAAGACGTCGTGTTGAGCTGCTTGATGCCACCTCAGCAAGTGAACAACCCCACTGCCTTCCCCTGAATGTTTCACGTTGAAAATTGGACATGCCACATCAACCCAAAATCCCATTATTGGCTTTTTTATGATTTTTTTTTTGGTAACAGAGCCAGGGGAGCACCTCCCTCTGCCCATTTTCCAGCATCCTGGTTTTCCCTGTGTTAGCCACCCACTTTTGCCTGCATGGGAAACACCAGCCCATGGCATTGCACAGGCAGTCAGGAAATATTTCCCTCCACTAATCACAGAAATTAATGCTGGCTCGGGCATAAAAGAGGAACAAAGCCAAAGGATTTGATCTTTCTTTCCCCAGCAATGGCATTCACCTCCACCTCTCAGACCTTTGGCAGCTGGGCATCACCTCCGTGTCTCTTTTCCCTGCCTGGGATGTGTTTGAACATCAGCCCTGGGGATGCGAGGGAAAGGGTCGGAGGTGTTTTTGCCACCCCAAGCACGGGGCACGGGGAGGTGACAGCTGCTCAGGTGACACCTCCTTGTTTTTCGGGAGCGCCGGTGATCCGGGGGAAGCGCGCTTGTTTGGGAGGTTCGAGCAGAAGTGGCAACAGATGCACCGTGTAATAAAAACACGAGAACCACTATTATGCTTTCAGGAAGGGAACAGAGAGGAGAAAAACTGCAGGCACCGGAGATAAACCCAGGCAGAATTATGGAAAGGCAATATTTAATAGTTCACCAATCGCCTTTCCAAGGTATGTTACCCCTAGAGCTGAATTAAATATTGATCTTTTTTGGGTTTGTTTGTTTGTTTGTTTGAAAAAAAAAGGCACAAACCCAAGCATCTCCCACCACCAAAAATTTAAATGTTGGCTGCTGTCCCTCCTATTTCTCACACCTGAATGAGTGCATCCCCTCCTTTTTAGGCAGCCTGGGTCAGTTCTTATTTAGCATCCCCTGGCAGCCCCTTCCCAATGGCTCTGCCCAGGGTTTGATCACCCCACTGCTTCCTGGGGCTGTGCTGAGAGCCCAGCAAGGGAAATTGGGAATTTTTTTGGGAGCCTTTTCATCAGGGGCGTGTTTTACCATTCACACCTGAATTTTTTACTAACACAACTGCAAATCTAGAGAAACTCATGCAACTGAGGGAGGATGGGAAGATGCAGGAGGTAAAGGGCAGTTCTGGGAGCTTCTCATACCAACTTCACCTCTAAAAGCTGTAACGGGGCCTTTTGACACTGCATTAATACCACAAATAAAAATAACCATCCCTGAGTGTCTTTTGAGGAGGTATCAGCTTTGACAATTTTTAAATTCGTGTAAGGCAGCTTGGAATTGCCTCCAAAGGGCTCTCTATAAAGCCAGACTGTAGTGCATTTAATACATATGCTTTTAGCCCTTTCTTACCTGATTTTTTTAGACTTAGATTGGTATTTCTGTAGAGGTCTTTTTTTTTTTCCTCTTTTTAAGTGCCTGTGCTGGCTCACAAGTGACTCAGTCCTTGATCAATACCGCTGGTGGCTGTTGGTGCAGCCGCTGATGGGAAGCTGGAAGAGAATTATTCCGGTGAAAGGCTCTGAGAAAAATCAGTCAGAGAAGGTTGGTGAGTTTGCTTGGCTTAAATCTTCAGTGTTTCCAGAAATGGGGAGGGGAAACAGCCAGAAAACGAGTTTTGGAGAAGGCCAGAGGTATCAAAATACTCAGTGGAGGGAGTTTATAGTGACAAATCACATTACCAGCAACCCCCCCAAAAAAGCATATTTCCAATGCCTCTGCTCTTGGCAGTAGGGAAGAGCCTGTAAGGACATAAGAAAGGCTTTTCTGGTTCAGCTGAAGAGCTGACCACAAAGGCTGTCCTGATCTCCAACTGCTTTCCTCTCCAGGGAATCCTGAAGTCTGATGTGATTTCTCTGCCTAGTAACACCCAGCAGATTTTCCTCCCTGCACCCCTCTGTGAGCCCACACAAATCTCTTCTTCCCCAAGATGTAAAATGTGCGGAGCAGTGCTGGTGGAATTTGCAGATAGGCACAAGGTGTGTGTGTGGGGCTGGGGGAGGGGAGTCAGAACCTCCTTAAAGGGTCAAATTTCCTTGGACCCTTTTATAGAATCAGACTGGTTTGGGCTGGAAGGAACCTTAAAGACCACCTTGTTCCACCCCTGCCATGGGCAGGGACACCTTCCACTATCCCGGGCTGCTCCAAGCCGTGTCCAGCCTGGCCTTGGGCTCTTCCAGGGGTGTGACTTTTACCTTGGAATGTGCTGCACAGCTTGGAGTGAGCAAGACCCTCTCTGCCTTTGCCCTCTTGTCCTAAATGAAGTTTATTCCTGATGCTTGCAGGCTGTTAACCCTCCCATTATCAGATGCCAAGTGGTGCAGGGAGCACTCAGCTGCCTTCCACGGTCCCATGGGACACGGGAAAGGCGCTGCTCTCCCCTGGGACCGAAGCAGGGCACGCCACGCTGCAGACCTCGTGCTGCTCTGCTGTCAGAGCCCTCCCCGGGGACTTTCTGCTCCAGCAGAGCGTCCTGACCTTGCAGCTCTGAAGGTGCTTGAGAGGAGACCCACATCACTCCTGCGGCTGGTTCTGGGCAGCCGAAGGGAGAAACAGAACCTCCACAGCACGAGGCAGACATCCCTGCTCGGGAAGGCCAGCACCTCCCAGGAAACGCTCTCTCCCTGAGCCTTGCTGTCCTTTCCTCTCGTTCCAGCCCCATGCCACGGATGCTGTCCTACACGCCGTGTGTGCCATCCATCTTCCCAGCTATGTGCCATCACATCTTCCAGGAAGGGGCAGATTAAAAAAATCGGTCTGGACAGGGGTTCTTTGTTAAATGGAAACTGTTTTAGTGGAAAACCAGCAGCCCGTATCGCTCACTGAGCACTTACAGGTGATGTTTGTACATTTAAAGGGGGAGGGAAAGGTGTGGGGCCAAATTTTGGGGAGCCCCTGGTTAAAGCCTCGGCAGCACATCGCTGCACTGGCCTGTGAAAATATGCCAGCCCAGGGCTAAAGCCAGCCCTGAGAAACCTGACAGCCCAGGTGAAACCAGCCAGAAGTGACTTCTCCCATCCTCCTCAGGAGGGAAGATAAATGTCATCAGTCATCAGCCGTCACAGCTTGTGCACGGCACATTTGTCTCTCCCTGATGCTGAGCTGAAACCGCTCTGGAGGGAGAAGGGAAAGCGCGGGGAGGGCGAAGGGGAGCTGTGAATCCTAAACTCCGCCTGTCCCTTGGGTGGCTCTGTCAGTGCTGATAGAAAAATGTGAGTAAAGCTGGGGGAAACAAGGCGTGTGCCCACCCGAGGCAGCCAAAACAGGGAGATAAATGGGGTGTCTGGGTGCAAAAAAAAAAATAAAAACCTTCCAGAAGTTATCCCAGCTGCTTCCAAGCAAAGTGGGGAGGAAGCAGTGTGCTGGGAAGGGTTAGAGCAAGGGCAGGGGATACGGAGCTGGGAAGGCCAGCTTTTCACCCAGCTTCCAGGTAGTTTAAAGCTAATGGTGAGTAAGAATTCCTGCAAATCAGTTCATTCCAGTCCCCAAAGCCAAGGAAATCGTTTCAGGGCTGCGGGCAGTGCTGGGCTGCACAGCTGGGCAGGAGCAGGCAGGGATGGGGATATTCATCCCAAGAGACAGGAGTGTTTCCTGGGAGCAAAATTCTCATCTGAGTGAACCTCCCCTGCCCTGAGTTTCAGTGGGAGATAAAATTATGGGTGTCCTCTTCCCTGAAATCCTGGTTCTTGCTGCTCGGTGTCCCTTGGCAGCGCAAGAGAAGGTGATTCTCTGTCCCATTCAGACATTTCCCTGGGGACACCTGGCACCAAACCCTCTTCTGTGTATTTAACAGTCTGAGGAGAGCCTTACCCCTGATCTTGCCCAGTCTCTCCTGGAGCTCAGGCAACCTCTTGGTATCCATGGCATGCTGTAGGAAGTGATCTCTCACTCCAGAGTCCTCTGTTCCATGGGAGGTGGTGGAGCCACCATCCCTGGAAGGATTTAAAAGCTGTATAGATGTGGCCCTTGAAGACATGGGTTAGTGCTGAACGTGGTAGTGCTGGGGGAATGGTTGGGCTTGACCTTGGAGGGCTTTTCCAACCTAAATTACTCTGTCAAGAATCATTTATCCCGTCCCAAGAGCATCCCCAAGCCATGGGCTCTGCCAAGACACCTCCACCCTGGGCAAGGCCCATCCTGGTATTTCTGCTCTCAGCTCACCCCGGGGTGAAAAGGACAAATCCTGCTGAACCCAGGGTGGCTTTGGGCCATGCAGATAAAACTCCACCACCAAAGTCTGCTAGGAACACAGCCTGGCACGTAATTCCATGCAAATAACTTGCTAAGTGAGCTGAGCTCCCCGCACCTCTGGAGAACTGCTCCTGAACCTGCTTCGAGCCACGACGTCCTCAGGTAAACCAGATATTGGAAATCATTCCCTGCTTCAGAATTTGTTCTTGGGCTTATTCTGCTCAATAGGTGAACTGTGCAGATTGGCAGCTCCTGGTCACGGAGACCACGGGGTGTTTCCTTCCTCTTCCCAAACGTGCCAGCAGTCAGTGGGGTGGGATGAGTCCTGGAAGCAGTGGATTCCCAGATTTTGGGGCATTTCAAACCTTTGCCTCCCTGAGCAATTAAACTTTGTGCAACACATCGCTCTGAGGGAGAATGGACCCAAGCAGAGAACGTGGCTCAGATTTAATCTCCTCATATTGAGTTCGCACATAAATAATTACCTGGGAACTTGCTGCTTCGATCTGCCCCACTGACCAGCCTCGGTCACGGCCTGGGAAATTCTCCTCAGTGAGGTGATTTGCATAAGATGAGCCAGGGGAGAGGTGCCAAGGAAAAGAATGATTTTATTTTTTTACTTTTTTTTAAAATATGAACGCATCAGGCAGCATTTGCCCAGAGGATATTCAGTTCTGGTATCGCTATTTTCGTGGTGGCTTCTTTGCAGTGATTAATTTAAAGTGCCAGCATCAGGAATCATGGGAACATATGAGAAACCCAGTTTCTCTTTTAAAATAGAAGTTAAGTTTTCTTCGTGGCGCTACAGAAAAAAAAAAAAACCCTGGATAAAGGTCATTATTAAAGAGATGTAAAACTCCCCTCTGCTTCTCATCTAATCTCATCCTTTTTCATTCCATTTCTTAAATTGGAGGAGAAGAAACCCTCTCGCTTGAAGTGCACCAGATGGTAGCATATCACCAAAATGGAAAAGCCGGTATCATCCAACCTTTGGGAGCAGATGCCCCGATTTTCCACACAGGCATGGCAGCCACCACCTTTCCTGGGTCTCCCAGAGCTTTCCTGGCAAAGCTGGCCTTGTGGTTCCCAAACCAGTACGTGAAGCGTGAGGACTGGGGAGGATGTCTCCTCCCATCTCTTCCCTGTATACGGGTGGAATTTTCCCCCTTCCCACCCAGCAGTCTGGCATTGAGCTGCTCTTGGGCAGGCAGGAGAAAGCCAAGCTTTTCCCAAATCAATCCCAGACAGGGACTAACGCAGGATTAAAGCCACACAGGTGTTCAAGGGTTCAGGTTTGGACAGCAGGCCCAGCGTGCGGGGTGTCATGCCCACCACATTCTTCTTTATCCACTGGCTCAGGGTCATGGAATTACGGAATTGTTTAGGTTGGGAAAGAGCAGAGCCTGACTCTCAGCTGGCTGCACCCTCCTGTCAGGGAGTTGCAGAGAGCCAGAAGATCCCCCTGTACCTCTTTTTCTTCAGGCTGAGCCCCCCGGCTGCTCCTGGTGCTCCAGACCCTTCCCCAATTCAATTCCCTTCTCTGGATTTGCTCCAGCCCCTCGGTGTCCTTCCCGTCCTTGCCCTGAATGGAGGCGCCCAGACCTGAAGTGAGGCTTTGAGGTGCCTCAGCAGTGCCCAGCACAGGGGGACAACGTGTGAGGATCAGCTCGGAGCTGGGATTTCTGGAGCGTGTCTGCCACACCCTTAAACTCAAAGCCCTCCACTTTCATGGATGTGTCCACACATACGCTCTGCTTCATTCCCAGTGATCCATCCCTGCCTCAACAAGCCACCTCCTCGTGTCCCCTCACCTATCCCAAGGCTTTTCCATGCTCTTCTGTGTGCCACCTTGCATTTATTATGCCCTGTGCATCCCTCCCCTCTTGTTCATCCCATCGTTTTAGCCACCCTGGGGTGAATCCCATCCCATCCAGAAGCAGAGGGTTTGTAGATATTTACCAGGGAAAGGATAAGCCACAGCACTCACAAAAAACCCCATAATTCCGCCCTTTCCCTCCACATTTACCAAATTGATTTTTGAGCTGCTCGCAGTCAGATTGCAATAAATACACTTGAAATCCCCTGCACGTAATGGTTGATAAATTGTGGATCATAATTGAGCTTGGGTTTGGTTTGCTGGCTGCCGTCAGGCCGTGCACGCGCGCCTGCGTTTTCCTTTCTCCAGCCCTTCATCCCGCACAACTCTTCGGCGGAGGAATAAATTGGGAATAATAGAAGCTCTGCTGACTAAATTTCACTTGTCAGTCGGAAAATTTCACACTGGGCGTGAAGCTCTTGCAAATAGCGCAAGGTAAAAAGAAATAAAATATCCACCTGGGTGTGAGCAGCTTTGCTAAGCCCCCAGGAGCCTGAGCCTAGGGAAGGAAGA